>CM026399.1:44186815-44204919 GCA_014843695.1 Archivesica marissinica | reverse complement strand
TCACACTGATAATATTCTTACAATATATTAGGTAGTTTTTATCCACTATGCAAATACTTCACAGGCAACCTCTTTCACAATTTTAAGATTTTTTGTGAAAAAGCGTAATTCCAAAGCACACTGAACTATTTGTGGATGTTTTTCTGCCAACTCGCTGAAAGCTATTAAGAAATTGCAATGTGATATCGAAATTGAAATGTCGCTATCACATAAGCTTTTTATGAAGGAACCTCTCTTCTTCATGGTGTGTTTTAAGTGTTTAAGAACACTACCTTGATGTGCTGAATTCAGCAAAATGTTTCTTTTGTCAGATTTTATAAGCATTTCAAGTTCTTTGAATGATGTCATACATGTTTCCTCCGACGTAAGGTTTGGCTGGTATTCACCTGTAATTCTTTTCTCTGAGGTAATCGCATTCCTCAGAAGTTTCTTCGCTTCCTCCCGTTTTGATGGCATGCTCGTTGCTCGTTGAACATCCTTCACGAACACATTCATTGGCAGATGGAAATATTCGCCCTCAAAACGAGCAACTATTTGTTTCAGTTCATCATCTTCTGGGTATTTGATGAGTAACAAGTCAACAAACTCCTTGAAATCTGTTCTAAACTTTTGAAAAGTTTCCTTGTCCCTGAAACAGAATGAAAATACAGTAGTTCAGATCTAGGTCACGCTATATATTCAATGGAAGTCCGGAGACGGAGTTCGAGCCCCACTGGAGCCATTACGATTGTGCCCTTAGGCAAGGCATTTAATTTCCACGTTGCCTCTTCTCTCTCCCTCGTGGCGATGGATTCCATCAGGAATGAGGTCTCGAGAGTGATCTATATAAGTTGAAATAACTTGTTTCGCAATCGAGCTAAAATAAATTTGTATAAATGGAATGGAAGTCCGCCATCTTGTTTTGTGGAGTCAATTATTTACTGTTCAGTCAAATCAAATCAGTGTGCTAAACACGTTCTTGATTAATAAACAATACAATAGCCTGTTCATTAAGACGAAAAAGAATGTATTAAATAATTGAAAATAACCATACTTACATCTGTTATATGAAAGAAATACTCCTGAAATATTGTTTATCAAACACGAGGCGAGAACGTTTCTTTCTCAGGTAACGCACAGCTAGTGAATTTTGTACAGTGCAGGGACAGTTTATAAATCGGTGGGTATTCATAGGTACATGTAGTTAGATCAGCACATATTACACTGCAGACGAGAAACCACAAGGATTCGAAATGATTTAACAAAATGGTATATCTTACGTACATGAGATGGCTCCCGTCTTAAATACAGCATACCAATATTATGTTTGATGTGTATACTACCTCGCGGATTTTAATCTTTTTTATATCCGATCGGCCGCGAATCCGAGATGGTGGTGGGAGCGGCGTTGGCGGCCGGGGCACGTAGTGTCTGAGAGCCCTGGGCCGGCGAGGGTTGTGGTCCGTCCCCTGGCTCATATATGGGTGTTTTTTGGTTGTCTGAAATGGGGCTGGGAGCCTCCTCGGCCCAAATTAAGAGGTCTGTTCACCCGGAACATGGTGGGAGGGCTCAACGGGGGGCGCGGAGGCTCCCATTTATTTTGTTACTCACCCCCCCTGCTGCTGCTTCGCCTCGTTAGCAGCCTGCTCTTTCTGGACCAGGTCTATCAATGTATAAATATTAGGATGGCAGTGTCGTAGTTGGTTGTTTATTTTATGGTGCCAACCCTCAACTTGATTGGTAGTGCGTGGACCATCATTCTCGTAATGATTCCAGGAGCGGCGGTCTCCCTCTACCCACTGCTCAGTCACATAGTCCTTAAACTTAGACACCGGCACTGAGTCATTGTCACATTCTTCCAGAGTTTGGAACCACACATCTTCGACAGAGGCTAGGGGGACAAGTGGCAGTAGCCGCAGTACCGAAGCACGTAGCACAAGTTTCTTCACTTCTTCATTGTCCTTGAAGTCAGCTACAAGACCACAATATTGTACTTTTCTCCACATACACTGTGTGAAGTGAAAGAAACAACCACGGACTTGAACACCAACAAACACGATACTGACAGCACGCCACGCTGCTGTTTCGAAGTCCATCATTATCGTTTCTGGGGACAGAGGAATGTTATGTTCACGGGCGAAATTCTGGATGAGTGTGACGAATCTGGTGTACATTGTCTGTTGTTTATTTGGGAGTAGTCCATACACTAGGGGACACATATACCCGTCGATCATGGCGTGGATGGTGTATAGCTGGTAGAAATATGACGGCGAAGCGTAGAAGGTACCGTCCATATACCAGGTCTCGGCTGTAGACAGCTGGGCCAGGTTTTCAACGGTGGCGAATATGAGCATTCGCGCCACATCACCGTCATTGGCGATTAGGAATGGCTCCCCTGCAAGCGACTCTATCCACTTCCCTTCCAAGTTGACATCCGCCCTTGTCTTTGGCAGAACTGGTCTAGTCTTAGACCGCTGTCTATATAAACTGGATTTGGCTTCGTAGAAAGTGGGTAGATTAGCCACAACCTCTTGGGTGGAATTGTCCCATTCGATCGATCGTGTGTCTGCCAGCATATCGTTATAGATGGAGGGCACCGGCTGTGTTGACCCTCGGACCTGCTTTCGGACACCACTCATGATGTCCGCAGCAACAATTCTGCTGTCATCTCTTGGGTGATTGTGTTCATCAGCGATTTTGGTAGGAAGCTCATTCTTAGTGTTAATTTTAGCATTGCATGCTTTGTTGACACAGTTCTAGTAGCGACACTCCCGTTTTCTGGTTTTCAGGCTGTACATGTAACCATTTAGAACTAGAGTCTGACTTCCTCTGCTATTCTCTATGAACCGTATATTGACTAGCGCATTTGCCATTTTAGAGATTTATGATTACAGAGGAAACTGACCTTCATTTTATACTATGTTAAAGAATGACTTACAGTTAGTGACCTGTTTTTCTTAGTTTTCAACAGTTAGTTATAAGTAAATTGTTAATTTCATTAATCATTGTTGTTGTTCTCAGACTAATTTGCAATCAGTTCATAATTGCTAATTAAAAAATAGTGTTGATATATAATTATGTAATTACCTAGTATAACTGTTATAATCATAAATAAATAATAGATACATATTGTTAATTGTTTGTATCTTTATAGTTCACATTTCAAAATTAAAATATGTCTGCTATTTATTAGTATGAACCTTTATCTGAATTATTAATGTTAAACGTACATACTGACAATTTTAATTTATACACAATTAAAGGAACACTTTTCTCCTTAAAGATATGCATATGCACTGGAAACAAAAATAACAAATAAATAGTTTATTCTAGAATAAGTAAGTATTTTCAACAGATGGAACAAGATAAATAACATTGAAATAGTACACTGCAAGTACAAGTTTATGTGTGCCTTTCATTTATTTTTTGAACAGTATAGAAAATACAGGTAAGTTTGAGGGGCGAAGAGATAATTGGGGATAATTAGTATGTGTGAAAATAAAAGGTTGGGAAAGTGGGAACAAACCGTTTAAAGTCTTTCTACATCCAACCCAACTATGCGTTAAATATTGACATCATGATATGCTTCAATGCGTATGAAAGAAATTGTTTACCACTTCAGTACCGTAGCCAGAGGCAAATTTCAACTGAGGCAAAATAGGGGGATCCCATGTTCCCCCTTAAAATTGTTGGGGTATAGAAGCGAATTCCTGTGTTTTCTGATTTAATGAGCTTCGACGTATAATTATGTACTGACCTTTCAGCTCTCTAGAGGTCAACATTTTATACAGCAAAGGGATATTGTTTGCATTTTATTTATTTTATTTTTATTTTATTTTTTGCTTTGAACATTTTATCCGGGCAGCTGCTTCGGTGTACCTCAGTATGGCTACGGGCCTGCACTGCACATCATGTTGCTTGACTTATGTGTTCTTTAGATTGGGGGAGCATTTGTTAGTTCCAATCTGATTAATGCAATATGAACTTAAGTGATGTGAGACTGGAACTGGACAAAATAATGCTTAATTTACATCTAGACATTCGAGCACCGATCAACTAGGTAAGGACTCTCGTCTGGCATTAACGCAGTCCGTAACAAAGTTAGATACATGTATATATGTATGGCACGTGCTATTTGAACATATTAATTGAACAAGTTCACGGATAGACGAGATACAAAAGCCAGTTTTGTCTCATAGATGATAGTCTATTCACTGATGATTAATTCGCTTCAGTGTTAGTACATGAATTCTGGGCGTGGGTTTCCACAAGTATACATATCCGATGCTTAGTAAGAACTATCAGACATATTACACGTAATAAGAACTATCAGACATACTGCACGTAGTAAGAATTATCAGACATATTGCACGTAGTAAGAACTATCAGACATATTGCACATAGTAAGAACTATCATACATATTGCGCGTAGTAAGACATAGCATAAATATTGCACGTAGTAAGACATATCATACATATTGCGCGTAGTAAGACATATCATACATATTGCACGTAATAAGAACTATCAGACATAGTGCACGTAGTAAGATCTATCAAACATATTGCACGTAGTAATATAGCGCGTAGTAGGAACTATCATGCATATTGCCCGTAATAAGAACTATCAGACATATTGCACGTAGTAAGAACTATCATACATATTGCGCGTAGTAAGAACTATCAGACATATTGCACGTAGTAAGAACTATCAAACATATTACACGTAGTAAGAACTATAAAACATATTACACGTAGTAAGAACTATCAGACATATTGCATGTAGTAAGAGCTGTCAAACATATTACACGTAGTAAGAACTATCAGACATATTGCACGTAGTAAGAACTATCAAACATATTGCGCTTAGTAAGAAATATCATACATAGTGCACGTAGTAAGAACTATCAGACATATTGTGCGTAGTAGGAACTATCATACATAGTGCACGTAGTAAGAAATATCATACATATTGCACATAGTAAGAACTATCATACATATTACGCTTAGTAAGAAATATCATACATATTGCACGTATTAAGAACTATCATACATATTGCACGTAGTAAGAACTATTTGACATATTACACGTATTAAGAACTATCAGACATAGTGCACATAGTAAGAATATCAGACATATTGTACGTAATAAGAACTATCAGACATATTGCGTGTAATAAGAAATATCAGACATATTGTACGTAATAAGAACTATCAGACATATTGCGCGTAGTAAGAAATATCATACATAGTGCACATAGTAAGAACTATCAGACATATTGCGCGTAATAAGAACTATCAGACATATTGCGCGTAGTAAGACATAGCATACATATTGCACGTAATAAGAACTATCATACATATTGCACGTAGTAATAACTATCAGACATATTGTACGTAATAAGAAATATCAGACATATTGCGCGTAGTAAGAAATATCAGACATATTGTAAGTAATAAGAACTATCAGACATATTGCGCGTAGTAAGAACTATCAGACATATTGTACGTAATAAGAACTATCATACATAGTGCACGTATTAGAACTATCAGACATATTGCGCGTAGTAAGTAATATCAGACATATTGTACGTAATAAGAACTATCAGACATATTGCGCGTAGTAAGAACTATCAGACATATTGTACGTAATAAGAACTATCAGACATATTGCGCGTAGTAAGAAATATCAGACATATTACACGTAGTAATAAATATCAGACATATTACACGTAGTAAGAACTATCAGATATATTGCGCTTAGTAAGAAATATCATACATAGTGCACATAGTAAGAACTATCAGACATATTGCGCGTAATAAGAACTATCAGACATATTGCGCGTAGTAAGACATAGCATACATATTGCACGTAGTAAGAACTATCAGACATATTGCACGTAGTAAGAATTATCAGACATAGTATGAGTATGAATTAAGAAATAAGAGACAAATTGTGACACACGATTTGTCTGTATCATGTGTTTAAAGTAGTTGAATATCGAAAGAAATCCAATGCTCTGTCTAAATATGCCTTGCTGTCAGTCAATATCGGGATTGCGTAATTCGATGTCGCCCCTGACATTAATAGCAATCGTCGTTAGTTAACCCACTAACACAATTATTGTGTCACATTATTATACTATTTCCATTAATTGATAGAAACGGTACGCTAGTAATAATGTCAATTGAAATATTGCATTAGCAGTAACTTAGTGACGCATTAAGCAACCCGTATCATACACGCAACTGGATGCGTTATCAGGCTCTGTGTCCTAATTGACACGGAATAAAATGTAAATCCGCGTGACCCGTGTCTCAAGAAGATGCATTATTGAATTTGGCTGATGACAGATTTGCTTATCTGTCACTAAATTACTAAATACACCTCATAGTCAGTCAACCCATTTGCTAATTATATATTTGTAATTTGTTTTGTAACTGGTACATACATGTATATACAGCAATCAAATATTAGCATAGTCACTCAGTAATAAATATTGGGGTTACGTCCCTTTCATTTAAATCCACCATTTGTTTTTAAGACGAAGCAGCAAGTTGGCCTACATGTAATATCAAAGTCTATCTAGTAATGAGTCTTCCATTGGAAATTGTTTATATTATAATAATGATGAACCCAATAACTATGTTTAGAAATCATATAATATATAATCATAATTATGCTATTCTAGTATACATATATATCGCTCATATGGGCAACCGGTAGCGACGATAAATAAACGTAAATAACACATACAAGAGGTCAGGGAATTGACAAAATGATCGATGGATCATAGTTGATTGAACTGCAAGAAATGCTGAGACGTGAATGAAGGATATGTGTCTCTCTTGGCACCAATTCAATGAATGGACTACCATTCGTCGATTATATCCACTAAGTCCCATTACATTACTTCACGGTATATAGTTGTTAACATATGAGGAGAACAACACTTTAGTTTTGGAAGTGCAAACTTACATACAAAATTCGCATCGTTTTTCGGCACTGCTCTCTTGAATTAAATATACGTTATTTGCTTATGAGACGGGATCGTGGTTTCGGGTTATTTGCTTATGAGACGAGGTAGTGGGTTCGGGTTATTTGCTTATGAGACGAGGTAGTGGGTTCGGGTTATTTGCTTGTGAGACGAGGTAGTGGGTTCGGGTTATTTGCTTATGAGACGAGGTAGTGGGTTCGGGTTATTTACTTGTGAGACGGGATCGTGGGTTCGGGTTATTTACTTATGAGACGAGGTAGTGGGTTCGGGCTATTTGCTTGTGAGAGGATGTAGTGGGTTCGGGTTATTTGCTTGTGAGACGGGATCGTGGGTTCGGGTTATTTACGTGTGAGACGAGGTAGTGGGTTCGGGTTATTTGCTTGTGAGACGAGGTAGTTGGTTCGGGTTATTTACTTGTGAGACAGGATCGTGGGTTCGGGTTATTTACTTGTGAGACGAGGTAGTTGGTTCGGGTTATTTACTTGTGAGACGGGATCGTGGGTTCGGGTTATTTACTTGTGAGACGAGGTAGTGGGTTCGGATTATTTGCTAGTGATACGGGATCGTGGGTTCGGGTTATTTGCCTGTGATACGGGATCGTGGGTTCGGGTTATTTACTTGCGAGACGAGGTAGTGGGTTCGGATTATTTACTTGTGATCCGAGGAAGTGGGTTCGGGTTATTTGCTTGTGAGACGGGATCGTGGTTTCAGTTTATTTGCTTGTGAGACGAGGTAGTGGGTTCGGGTTATTTGCTTGTGAGACGGGATCGTGGGTTCGGGTTATTTGCTTGTGAGACGAGGTAGTGGGTTCGGGTTATTTGCTTGTGAGACGGGATCGTGGGTTCGGGTTATTTGCTTGTGAGACGAGGTAGTGGGTTCGGGTTATTTGCTTGTGAGAGGATGTAGTGGGTTCGGGTTATTTGCTTGTGAGACGGGATCGTGGGTTCGGGTTATTTGCTTGTGAGACGAGGTAGTGGGTTCGGGTTATTTGCTTGTGAGACGAGGTAGTGGGTTCGGGTTATTTGCTTGTGAGAGGAGTAGTGGGTTCGGGTTATTTACTTGTGAGACGGGTAGTGGGTTCGGGTTATTTGCTTGTGAGACGAGGTAGTGGGTTCGGGTTATTTGCTTGTGAGACGAGGTAGTGGGTTCGGGTTATTTGCTTGTGAGACGGGATCGTGGGTTCGGGTTATTTGCTTGTGAGACGAGGTAGTGGGTTCGGGTTATTTGCTTGTGAGACGGGATCGTGGGTTCGGGTTATTTGCTTGTGAGACGAGGTAGTGGGTTCGGGTTATTTACTTGTGAGACGAGGTAGTGGGTTCGGGTTATTTGCTTGTGAGACGGGATCGTGGGTTCGGGTTATTTGCTTGTGAGACGAGGTAGTGGGTTCGGGTTATTTGCTTGCGAGACGGGATCGTGGGTTCGGGTTATTTGCTTGTGAGACGGGATCGTGGGTTCGGGTTATTTGCTTGTGGGACGAGGTAGTGGGTTCGGGTTATTTGCTTGTGAGACGGGATCGTGGTTTCAGGTTATTTGCTTGTGAGACGAGGTAGTGGGTTCGGGTTATTTGCTTGTGAGACGGGATCGTGGGTTCGGGTTATTTGCTTGTGAGACGGGATCGTGGGTTCGGGTTATTTGCTTGTGAGACGAGGTAGTGGGTTCGGGTTATTTGCTTGTGAGACGGGGTAGTGGGTTCGGGTTATTTGCTTGTGAGACGGGATCGTGGGTTCGGGTTATTTGCTTGTGAGACGGGATCGTGGTCGGGTTATTTACTTGTGAGACGACGTAGTGGGTTCGGGTTATTTGCTTGTGAGACGGGATCGTGGGTTCGGGTTATTTGCTTGTGAGACGAGGTAGTGGGTTCGGGTTATTTGCTTGTGAGACGGGATCGTGGGTTCGGGTTATTTGCTTGTGAGACGAGGTAGTGGGTTCGGGTTATTTGCTTGTGAGACGGGATCGTGGGTTCGGGTTATTTACTTGTGAGACGAGGTAGTGGGTTCGGGTTATTTGCTTGTTAGACGGGATCGTGGGTTCGGGTTATTTGCTTATGAGACGGGATTGTGGATTCGGGTTATTTACTTGTGAGACGGAATCGTGGATTCGGGTTATTTGATTGTGAGACGGGATCGTGGGTTCAGGTTATTTGCTTGTGAGACGAGGTAGTGGGTTCGGGTTATTTGCTTGTGAGACGGGATAGTGGGTTCGGGTTATTTGCTTGTGGGACGAGGTAGTGGGTTCGGGTTATTTGCTTTTGAGACGGGATCGTGGGTTCGGGTTATTTGCTTGTGAGACGAGGTAGTGGGTTCGGGTTATTTACATGTTAGACGAGCTAGTGGGTTCGGGTTATTTGCTTGTGAGACGTGGTAGTGGGTTCGGGTTATTTACTTGTGAGACGATGTGTGGTTATTTGCTTTGAGAGGGATCGGGGTTCGGGTTATTTGCTTGTGAGACGAGGTAGTGGGTTCGGGTTATTTGCTTGTGAGACGGGATCGTGGGTTCGGGTTATTTGCTTGTGAGACGAGGTAGTGGGTTCGGGTTATTTGCTTGTGAGACGAGGTAGTTGGTTCGGGTTATTTGCTTGTGAGACGAGGTAGTGGGTTCGGGTTATTTGCTTGTGAGACGAGGTAGTGGGTTCGGGTTATTTGCTTGTGAGACGAGGTAGTGGGTTCGGGTTATTTACTTGTGAGACGATGTAGTGGATTCGGGTTATTTGCTTATGAGAAGGGATCGTGGGTTCGTGTTATTTGCTTGTGAGACGAGGTATTGGGTTCGGGTTATTTGCTTGTGAGACGGGATCGTGGGTTCGGGCTATTTGCTTGTGAGACGAGGTAGTGGGTTCGGGTTATTTGCTTGTGAGACGAGGTAGTTGGTTCGGGTTATTTGCTTGTGAGACGAGGTAGTGGGTTCGGGTTATTTGCTTGTGAGACGAGGTAGTGGGTTCGGGTTATTTGCTTGTGAGACGAGGTAGTGGGTTCGGGTTATTTGCTTGTGAGACGGGATCGTGGGTTCGGGTTATTTGCTTGTGAGACGGGATCATGGGTTCGGGTTATTTCATTGTGAGACGGGATCGTGGGTTCAGGTTATTTGCTTGTGAGACGAGGACGTGGGTTCGGGTTATTTACTTGTGGGACGAGGTAGTGGGTTCGGGTTATTTGCTTGTCAGACGAGGTAGTGGGTTCGGGTTATTTACTTGTGAGACGGGATCGTGGGTTCGGGTTATTTGCTTGTGAGACGAGGTAGTAGGTTCGGGTTATTTACTTGTGAGACGAGGTAGTGGGTTCGGGTTATTTGCTTGTGAGACGGGATTGTTGGTTCGGGTTATTTGCTTGTGAGCCGAGGTATTGGGTTCGGGTTATTTGCTTGTGAGACGGGATCGTGGGTTCGGGTTATTTGCTTGTGAGACGGGATAGTTGGTTCGGGTTATTTGCTTGTGAGACGGGATCGTGGATTCGGGTTATTTGCTTATGAGACGGGATCATGGTTTCAGGTTATTTGCTTGTGAGACGAGGTAGTGGGTTCGGATTATTTACTTGTGAGACGAGGTAGTGGGTTCGGGTTATTTGCTTGTTAGACGGGTTCGTGGGTTCGGGTTATTTGCTTATGAGACGGGATTGTGGATTCGGGTTATTTACTTGTGAGACGGAATCGTGGATTCGGGTTATTTGATTGTGAGACGGGATCGTGGGTTCAGGTTATTTGCTTGTGAGACGAGGTAGTGGGTTCGGGTTATTTGCTTGTGAGACGGGATAGTGGGTTCGGGTTATTTGCTTGTGGGACGAGGTAGTGGGTTCGGGTTATTTGCTTTTGAGACGGGATCGTGGGTTCGGGTTATTTGCTTGTGAGACGAGGTAGTGGGTTCGGGTTATTTACATGTTAGACGAGCTAGTGGGTTCGGGTTATTTGCTTGTGAGACGTGGTAGTGGGTTCGGGTTATTTACTTGTGAGACGATGTAGTGGATTCGGGTTATTTGCTTATGAGAAGGGATCGTGGGTTCGTGTTATTTGCTTGTGAGACGAGGTATTGGGTTCGGGTTATTTGCTTGTGAGACGGGATCGTGGGTTCGGGCTATTTGCTTGTGAGACGAGGTAGTGGGTTCGGGTTATTTGCTTGTGAGACGAGGTAGTGGTTCGGGTTATTTGCTTGTGAGACGAGGTAGTGGGTTCGGGTTATTTGCTTGTGAGACGAGGTAGTGGGTTCGGGTTATTTGCTTGTGAGACGAGGTAGTGGGTTCGGGTTATTTGCTTGTGAGACGAGGTAGTGGGTTCGGGTTATTTACTTGTGAGACGAGTAGTGGATTCGGGTTATTTGCTTATGAGAGGATCGTGGGTTCGTGTTATTTGCTTGTGAGACGAGGTATTGGGTTCGGGTTATTTGCTTGTGAGACGGGATCGTGGGTTCGGGCTATTTGCTTGTGAGACGAGGTAGTGGGTTCGGGTTATTTGCTTGTGAGACGAGGTAGTTGGTTCGGGTTATTTGCTTGTGAGACGAGGTAGTGGGTTCGGGTTATTTGCTTGTGAGACGAGGTAGTGGGTTCGGGTTATTTGCTTGTGAGACGAGGTAGTGGGTTCGGTTATTTCTGTGAGAGGTGTTGGATGTGGGTTCGGGTTATTTGCTTGTGGACGGGTGAGACGGGATCGTGGGTTCGGGTTATTTGCTTGTGAGACGAGGTAGTGGGTTCGGGTTATTTGCTTGTGAGACGAGGTAGTGGGTTCGGGTTATTTGCTTGTGAGACGAGGTAGTGGGTTCGGGTTATTTGCTTGTGAGACGGGATCGTGGGTTCGGGTTATTTGCTTGTGAGACGGGATCGTGGGTTCGGGTTATTTGCTTGTGAGACGAGGACGTGGGTTCGGGTTATTTACTTGTGGGACGAGGTAGTGGGTTCGGGTTATTTGCTTGTGAGACGAGGTAGTGGGTTCGGGTTATTTACTTGTGAGACGGGATCGTGGGTTCGGGTTATTTGCTTGTGAGACGAGGTAGTGGGTTCGGGTTATTTACTTGTGAGACGAGGTAGTGGGTTCGGGTTATTTGCTTGTGAGACGGGATTGTGGGTTCGGGTTATTTGCTTGTGAGACGAGGTAGTGGGTTCGGGTTATTTGCTTGTGAGACGGGATCGTGGGTTCGGGTTATTTGCTTGTGAGACGGGATAGTTCGGGTTATTTGCTTGTGAGACGGGATCGTGGTTCGGGTTATTTGCTTGTGAGACGGGATCGTGGTTTCAGGTTATTTGCTTGTGAGACGAGGTAGTGGGTTCGGGTTATTTACTTGTGAGACGAGGTAGTGGGTTCGGGTTATTTGCTTGTTAGACGGGTTCGTGGGTTCGGGTTATTTGCTTATGAGACGGGATTGTGGATTCGGGTTATTTACTTGTGAGACGGAATCGTGGATTCGGGTTATTTGATTGTGAGACGGGATCGTGGGTTCAGGTTATTTGCTTGTGAGACGAGGTAGTGGGTTCGGGTTATTTGCTTGTGAGACGGGATAGTGGGTTCGGGTTATTTGCTTGTGGGACGAGGTAGTGGGTTCGGGTTATTTGCTTTTGAGACGGGATCGTGGGTTCGGGTTATTTGCTTGTGAGACGAGGTAGTGGGTTCGGGTTATTTACATGTTAGACGAGCTAGTGGGTTCGGGTTATTTGCTTGTGAGACGTGGTAGTGGGTTCGGGTTATTTACTTGTGAGACGATGTAGTGGATTCGGGTTATTTGCTTATGAGAAGGGATCGTGGGTTCGTGTTATTTGCTTGTGAGACGAGGTATTGGGTTCGGGTTATTTGCTTGTGAGACGGGATCGTGGGTTCGGGCTATTTGCTTGTGAGACGAGGTAGTGGGTTCGGGTTATTTGCTTGTGAGACGAGGTAGTTGGTTCGGGTTATTTGCTTGTGAGACGAGGTAGTGGGTTCGGGTTATTTGCTTGTGAGACGAGGTAGTGGGTTCGGGTTATTTGCTTGTGAGACGAGGTAGTGGGTTCGGGTTATTTGCTTGTGAGACGAGGTAGTGGGTTCGGGTTATTTACTTGTGAGACGATGTAGTGGATTCGGGTTATTTGCTTATGAGAAGGGATCGTGGGTTCGTGTTATTTGCTTGTGAGACGAGGTATTGGGTTCGGGTTATTTGCTTGTGAGACGGGATCGTGGGTTCGGGTTATTTGCTTGTGAGACGAGGTAGTGGGTTCGGGTTATTTGCTTGTGAGACGAGGTAGTGGGTTCGGGTTATTTGCTTGTGAGACGAGGTAGTGGGTTCGGGTTATTTGCTTGTGAGACGAGGTAGTGGGTTCGGGTTATTTGCTTGTGAGACGAGGTAGTGGGTTCGGGTTATTTGCTTGTGAGACGAGGTGTGGGTTCGGGTTATTTGCTTGTGAGACGGGATCGTGGGTTCGGGTTATTTGCTTGTGAGACGAGGTAGTGGGTTCGGGTTATTTGCTTGTGAGACGGGATCGTGGGTTCGGGTTATTTGCTTGTGGACGAGGTAGTGGGTTCGGGTTATTTGCTTGTGAGACGGGATCGTGGGTTCGGGTTATTTGCTTGTGAGACGAGGTAGTGGGTTCGGGTTATTTGCTTGTGAGACGAGGTAGTGGGTTCGGGTTATTTGCTTGTGAGACGGGATCGTGGGTTCGGGTTATTTGCTTGTGAGACGAGGTAGTGGGTTCGGGTTATTTGCTTGTGAGACGGGATCGTGGGTTCGGGTTATTTGCTTGTGAGACGAGGTAGTGGGTTCGGGTTATTTGCTTGTGAGACGAGGTAGTGGGTTCGGGTTATTTGCTTGTGAGACGGGATCGTGGTTTCAGGTTATTTGCTTGTGAGACGAGGTAGTGGGTTCGGGTTATTTACTTGTGAGACGAGGTAGTGGGTTCGGGTTATTTGCTTGTGAGACGGGATCGTGGGTTCGGGTTATTTGCTTGTGAGACGAGGTAGTGGGTTCGGGTTATTTGCTTGTGAGACGAGGTAGTGGGTTCGGGTTATTTGCTTGTGAGACGGGATCGTGGGTTCGGGTTATTTGCTTGTGAGACGAGGTAGTGGGTTCGGGTTATTTACTTGTGAGACGAGGTAGTGGGTTCGGGTTATTTGCTTGTGAGACGGGATCGTGGGTTCGGGTTATTTGCTTGTGAGACGAGGTAGTGGGTTCGGGTTATTTGCTTGTGAGACGGGATCGTGGGTTCGGGTTATTTACTTGTGAGACGAGGTAGTGGGTTCGGGTTATTTGCTTGTGAGACGGGATCGTGGGTTCGGGTTATTTACTTGTGAGACGAGGTAGTGGGTTCGGGTTATTTGCTTGTGAGACGGGATCGTGGGTTCGGGTTATTTGCTTATGAGACGGGATCGTGGATTCGGGTTATTTACTTGTGAGACGGAATCGTGGATTCGGGTTATTTGCTTGTGAGACGGGATCGTGGGTTCAGGTTATTTGCTTGTGAGACGAGGTAGTGGGTTCGGGTTATTTGCTTGTGAGACGGGATAGTGGGTTCGGGTTATTTGCTTGTGGGACGAGGTAGTGGGTTCGGGTTATTTGCTTGTGAGACGGGATCGTGGGTTCGGGTTATTTGCTTGTGAGACGAGGTAGTGGGTTCGGGTTATTTACTTGTGAGACGAGGTAGTGGGTTCGGGTTATTTGCTTGTGAGACGTGGTAGTGGGTTCGGGTTATTTACTTGTGAGACGAGGTGGATTCGGGTTATTTGCTTGTGAGAAGGGATCGTGGGTTCGTGTTATTTGCTTGTGAGACGAGGGTGGGTTCGGGTTATTTGCTTGTGAGACGGGATCGTGGGTTCGGGTTATTTGCTTGTGAGACGAGGTAGTGGGTTCGGGTTATTTGCTTGTGAGACGAGGTAGTGGGTTCGGGTTATTTGCTTGTGAGACGAGGTAGTGGGTTCGGGTTATTTGCTTGTGAGACGAGGTAGTGGGTTCGGGTTATTTGCTTGTGAGACGAGGTAGTGGGTTCGGGTTATTTGCTTGTGAGACGAGGTAGTGGGTTCGGGTTATTTACTTGTGAGACGAGGTAGTGGGTTCGGGTTATTTGCTTGTGAGACGGGATCGTGGGTTCGGGTTATTTGCTTGTGAGACGAGGTAGTGGGTTCGGGTTATTTGCTTGTGAGACGGGATCGTGGGTTCGGGTTATTTGCTTGTGAGACGAGGTAGTGGGTTCGGGTTATTTGCTTGTGAGACGAGGTAGTGGGTTCGGGTTATTTGCTTGTGAGACGAGGTAGTGGGTTCGGGTTATTTGCTTGTGAGACGAGGTAGTGGGTTCGGGTTATTTGCTTGTGAGACGAGGTAGTGGGTTCGGGTTATTTGCTTGTGAGACGGGATCGTGGGTTCGGGTTATTTGCTTGTGAGACGGGATCATGGGTTCGGGTTATTTCATTGTGAGACGGGATCGTGGGTTCAGGTTATTTGCTTGTGAGACGAGGACGTGGGTTCGGGTTATTTACTTGTGGGACGAGGTAGTGGGTTCGGGTTATTTGCTTGTGAGACGAGGTAGTGGGTTCGGGTTATTTACTTGTGAGACGGGATCGTGGGTTCGGGTTATTTGCTTGTGAGACGAGGTAGTGGGTTCGGGTTATTTACTTGTGAGACGAGGTAGTGGGTTCGGGTTATTTGCTTGTGAGACGGGATCGTGGGTTCGGGTTATTTGCTTGTGAGACGAGGTAGTGGGTTCGGGTTATTTGCTTGTGAGACGGGATCGTGGGTTCGGGTTATTTGCTTGTGAGACGGGATAGTGGGTTCGGGTTATTTGCTTGTGAGACGAGGTAGTGGGTTCGGGTTATTTGCTTGTGAGACGGGATCGTGGGTTCGGGTTATTTGCTTGTGAGACGAGGTAGTGGGTTCGGGTTATTTACTTGTGAGACGGGATCGTGGGTTCGGGTTATTTGCTTGTGAGACGGGATCGTGGGTTCGGGTTATTTGCTTGTGAGACGAGGTAGTGGGTTCGGGTTATTTGCTTGTGAGACGGGATCGTGGGTTCGGGTTATTTGCTTGTGAGACGAGGTAGTGGGTTCGGGTTATTTGCTTGTGAGACGGGATCGTGGGTTCGGGTTATTTGCTTGTGAGACGAGGTAGTGGGTTCGGGTTATTTGCTTGTGAGACGGGATCGTGGGTTCGGGTTATTTGCTTGTGAGACGAGGTAGTGGGTTCGGGTTATTTACTTGTGAGACGAGGTAGTGGGTTCGGGTTATTTGCTTGTGAGACGGGATCGTGGGTTCGGGTTATTTGCTTGTGAGACGAGGTAGTGGGTTCGGGTTATTTGCTTGTGAGACGGATCGTGGGTTCGGGTTATTTGCTTGTGAGACGAGGTAGTGGGTTCGGGTTATTTGCTTGTGAGACGAGGTAGTGGGTTCGGGTTATTTGCTTGTGAGACGAGGTAGTGGGTTCGGGTTATTTGCTTGTGAGACGAGGTAGTGGGTTCGGGTTATTTGCTTGTGAGACGAGGTAGTGGGTTCGGGTTATTTGCTTGTGAGACGAGGTAGTGGGTTCGGGTTATTTGCTTGTGAGACGATGTAGTGTTCGGGTTATTTGCTTATGAGAAGGGATCGTGGGTTCGGGTTATTTGCTTGTGAGACGAGGTAGTGGGTTCGGGTTATTTGCTTGTGAGACGGGATCGTGGGTTCGGGTTATTTGCTTGTGAGACGAGGTAGTGGGTTCGGGTTATTTGCTTGTGAGACGAGGTAGTGGGTTCGGGTTATTTGCTTGTGAGACGAGGTAGTGGGTTCGGGTTATTTGCTTGTGAGACGAGGTAGTGGGTTCGGGTTATTTGCTTGTGAGACGAGGTAGTGGGTTCGGGTTATTTGCTTGTGAGACGGGATCGTGGGTTCGGGTTATTTGCTTGTGAGACGGGATCGTGGGTTCGGGTTATTTGCTTGTGAGACGGGATCGTGGGTTCGGGTTATTTGCTTGTGAGACGAGGACGTGGGTTCGGGTTATTTGCTTGTGAGACGAGGTAGTGGGTTCGGGTTATTTGCTTGTGAGACGAGGTAGTGGGTTCGGGTTATTTGCTTGTGAGACGGGATCGTGGGTTCGGGTTATTTGCTTGTGAGACGAGGTAGTGGGTTCGGGTTATTTGCTTGTGAGACGAGGTAGTGGGTTCGGGTTATTTGCTTGTGAGACGGGATCGTGGGTTCGGGTTATTTGCTTGTGAGACGAGGTAGTGGGTTCGGGTTATTTGCTTGTGAGACGGGATCGTGGGTTCGGGTTATTTGCTTGTGAGACGGGATAGTGGGTTCGGGTTATTTGCTTGTGAGACGGGAGTGGGTTCGGGTTATTTGCTTGTGAGACGGGATCGTGGGTTCGGGTTATTTGCTTGTGAGACGAGGTAGTGGGTTCGGTTATTTGCTTGTGAGACGAGGTAGTGGGTTCGGGTTATTTGCTTGTGAGACGGGATCGTGGGTTCGGGTTATTTGCTTGTGAGACGGGATGTGGTTCGGGTTATTTGCTTGTGAGACGAGGTAGTGGGTTCGGGTTATTTGCTTGTGAGACGGGATAGTGGGTTCGGGTTATTTGCTTGTGAGACGAGGTAGTGGGTTCGGGTTATTTGCTTGTGAGACGGGATCGTGGGTTCGGGTTATTTGCTTGTGAGACGAGGTAGTGGGTTCGGGTTATTTGCTTGTGAGACGAGGTAGTGGGTTCGGGTTATTTGCTTGTGAGACGAGGTAGTGGGTTCGGGTTATTTGCTTGTGAGACGAGGTAGTGGGTTCGGGTTATTTGCTTGTGAGACGAGGTAGTGGGTTCGGGTTATTTACTTGTGAGACGAGGTAGTGGGTTCGGGTTATTTGCTTATGAGACGGGATCGTGGGTTCGGGTTATTTGCTTGTGAGACGAGGTATTGGGTTCGGGTTATTTGCTTGTGAGACGGGATCGTGGGTTCGGGTTATTTGCTTGTGAGACGAGGTAGTGGGTTCGGGTTATTTGCTTGTGAGACGAGGTAGTTGGTTCGGGTTATTTGCTTGTGAGACGAGGTAGTGGGTTCGGGTTATTTGCTTGTGAGACGAGGTAGTGGGTTCGGGTTATTTGCTTGTGAGACGGGATCGTGGGTTCGGGTTATTTGCTTGTGAGACGAGGTAGTGGGTTCGGGTTATTTGCTTGTGAGACGGGATCGTGGGTTCGGGTTATTTGCTTGTGAGACGAGGTAGTGGGTTCGGGTTATTTGCTTG
>CM026399.1:44163663-44185815 GCA_014843695.1 Archivesica marissinica | reverse complement strand
TCACACTGATAATATTCTTACAATATATTAGGTAGTTTTTATCCACTATGCAAATACTTCACAGGCAACCTCTTTCACAATTTTAAGATTTTTTGTGAAAAAGCGTAATTCCAAAGCACACTGAACTATTTGTGGATGTTTTTCTGCCAACTCGCTGAAAGCTATTAAGAAATTGCAATGTGATATCGAAATTGAAATGTCGCTATCACATAAGCTTTTTATGAAGGAACCTCTCTTCTTCATGGTGTGTTTTAAGTGTTTAAGAACACTACCTTGATGTGCTGAATTCAGCAAAATGTTTCTTTTGTCAGATTTTATAAGCATTTCAAGTTCTTTGAATGATGTCATACATGTTTCCTCCGACGTAAGGTTTGGCTGGTATTCACCTGTAATTCTTTTCTCTGAGGTAATCGCATTCCTCAGAAGTTTCTTCGCTTCCTCCCGTTTTGATGGCATGCTCGTTGCTCGTTGAACATCCTTCACGAACACATTCATTGGCAGATGGAAATATTCGCCCTCAAAACGAGCAACTATTTGTTTCAGTTCATCATCTTCTGGGTATTTGATGAGTAACAAGTCAACAAACTCCTTGAAATCTGTTCTAAACTTTTGAAAAGTTTCCTTGTCCCTGAAACAGAATGAAAATACAGTAGTTCAGATCTAGGTCACGCTATATATTCAATGGAAGTCCGGAGACGGAGTTCGAGCCCCACTGGAGCCATTACGATTGTGCCCTTAGGCAAGGCATTTAATTTCCACGTTGCCTCTTCTCTCTCCCTCGTGGCGATGGATTCCATCAGGAATGAGGTCTCGAGAGTGATCTATATAAGTTGAAATAACTTGTTTCGCAATCGAGCTAAAATAAATTTGTATAAATGGAATGGAAGTCCGCCATCTTGTTTTGTGGAGTCAATTATTTACTGTTCAGTCAAATCAAATCAGTGTGCTAAACACGTTCTTGATTAATAAACAATACAATAGCCTGTTCATTAAGACGAAAAAGAATGTATTAAATAATTGAAAATAACCATACTTACATCTGTTATATGAAAGAAATACTCCTGAAATATTGTTTATCAAACACGAGGCGAGAACGTTTCTTTCTCAGGTAACGCACAGCTAGTGAATTTTGTACAGTGCAGGGACAGTTTATAAATCGGTGGGTATTCATAGGTACATGTAGTTAGATCAGCACATATTACACTGCAGACGAGAAACCACAAGGATTCGAAATGATTTAACAAAATGGTATATCTTACGTACATGAGATGGCTCCCGTCTTAAATACAGCATACCAATATTATGTTTGATGTGTATACTACCTCGCGGATTTTAATCTTTTTTATATCCGATCGGCCGCGAATCCGAGATGGTGGTGGGAGCGGCGTTGGCGGCCGGGGCACGTAGTGTCTGAGAGCCCTGGGCCGGCGAGGGTTGTGGTCCGTCCCCTGGCTCATATATGGGTGTTTTTTGGTTGTCTGAAATGGGGCTGGGAGCCTCCTCGGCCCAAATTAAGAGGTCTGTTCACCCGGAACATGGTGGGAGGGCTCAACGGGGGGCGCGGAGGCTCCCATTTATTTTGTTACTCACCCCCCCCTGCTGCTGCTTCGCCTCGTTAGCAGCCTGCTCTTTCTGGACCAGGTCTATCAATGTATAAATATTAGGATGGCAGTGTCGTAGTTGGTTGTTTATTTTATGGTGCCAACCCTCAACTTGATTGGTAGTGCGTGGACCATCATTCTCGTAATGATTCCAGGAGCGGCGGTCTCCCTCTACCCACTGCTCAGTCACATAGTCCTTAAACTTAGACACCGGCACTGAGTCATTGTCACATTCTTCCAGAGTTTGGAACCACACATCTTCGACAGAGGCTAGGGGGACAAGTGGCAGTAGCCGCAGTACCGAAGCACGTAGCACAAGTTTCTTCACTTCTTCATTGTCCTTGAAGTCAGCTACAAGACCACAATATTGTACTTTTCTCCACATACACTGTGTGAAGTGAAAGAAACAACCACGGACTTGAACACCAACAAACACGATACTGACAGCACACCACGCTGCTGTTTCGAAGTCCATCATTATCGTTTCTGGGGACAGAGGAATGTTATGTTCACGGGCGAAATTCTGGATGAGTGTGACGAATCTGGTGTACATTGTCTGTTGTTTATTTGGGAGTAGTCCATACACTAGGGGACACATATACCCGTCGATCATGGCGTGGATGGTGTATAGCTGGTAGAAATATGACGGCGAAGCGTAGAAGGTACCGTCCATATACCAGGTCTCGGCTGTAGACAGCTGGGCCAGGTTTTCAACGGTGGCGAATATGAGCATTCGCGCCACATCACCGTCATTGGCGATTAGTAATGGCTCCCCTGCAAGCGACTCTATCCACTTCCCTTCCAAGTTGACATCCGCCCTTGTCTTTGGCAGAACTGGTCTAGTCTTAGACCGCTGTCTATATAAACTGGATTTGGCTTCGTAGAAAGTGGGTAGATTAGCCACAACCTCTTGGGTGGAATTGTCCCATTCGATCGATCTTGTGTCTGCCAGCATATCGTTATAGATGGAGGGCACCGGCTGTGTTGGCCCTCGGACCTGCTTTCGGACACCACTCATGATGTCCGCAGCAACAATTCTGCTGTCATCTCTTGGGTGATTGTGTTCATCAGCGATTTTGGTAGGAAGCTCATTCTTAGTGTTAATTTTAGCATTGCATGCTTTGTTGACACAGTTCCAGTAGCGACACTCCCGTTTTCTGGTTTTCAGGATGTACATGTAACCATTTAGAACTAGAGTCTGACTTCCTCTGCTATTCTCTATGAACCGTATATTGACTAGCGCATTTGCCATTTTAGAGATTTATGATTACAGAGGAAACTGACCTTCATTTTATACTATGTTAAAGAATGACTTACAGTTAGTGACCTGTTTTTCTTAGTTTTCAACAGTTAGTTATAAGTAAATTGTTAATTTCATTAATCGTTATTGTTGTTCTCAGACTAATTTGCAATCAGTTCATAATTGCTAATTAAAAAATAGTGTTGATATATAATTATGTAATTACCTAGTATAACTGTTATAATCATAAATAAATAATAGATACATATTGTTAATTGTTTGTATCTTTATAGTTCACATTTCAAAATTAAAATATGTCTGCTATTTATTAGTATGAACCTTTATCTGAATTATTAATGTTAAACGTACATACTGACAATTTTAATTTATACACAATTAAAGGAACACTTTTCTCCTTAAAGATATGCATATGCACTGGAAACAAAAATAACAAATAAATAGTTTATTCTAGAATAAGTAAGTATTTTCAACAGATGTAACAAGATAAATAACATTGAAATAGTACACTGCAAGTACAAGTTTATGTGTGCCTTTCATTTATTTTTTGAACAGTATAGAAAATACAGGTAAGTTTGAGGGGCGAAGAGATAATTGGGGATAATTAGTATGTGTGAAAATAAAAGGTTGGGAAAGTGGGAACAAACCGTTTAAAGTCTTTCTACATCCAACCCAACTATGCGTTAAATATTGACATCATGATATGCTTCAATGCGTATGAAAGAAATTGTTTACCACTTCAGTACCGTAGCCAGAGGCAAATTTCAACTGAGGCAAAATAGGGGGATCCCATGTTCCCCCTTAAAATTGTTGGGGTATAGAAGCGAATTCCTGTGTTTTCTGATTTAATGAGCTTCGACGTATAATTATGTACTGACCTTTCAGCTCTCTAGAGGTCAACATTTTATACAGCAAAGGGATATTGTTTGCATTTTATTTATTTTATTTTTATTTTATTTTTTGCTTTGAACATTTTATCCGGGCAGCTGCTTCGGTGTACCTCAGTATGGCTACGGGCCTGCACTGCACATCATGATGCTTGACTTATGTGTTCTTTAGATTGGGGGAGCATTTGTTAGTTCCAATCTGATTAATGCAATATGAACTTAAGTGATGTGAGACTGGAACTGGACAAAATAATGCTTAATTTACATCTAGACATTCGAGCACCGATCAACTAGGTAAGGACTCTCGTCTGGCATTAACGCAGTCCGTAACAAAGTTAGATACATGTATATATGTATGGCACGTGCTATTTGAACATATTAATTGAACAAGTTCACGGATAGACGAGATACAAAAGCCAGTTTTGTCTCATAGATGATAGTCTATTCACTGATGATTAATTCGCTTCAGTGTTAGTACATGAATTCTGGGCGTGGGTTTCCACAAGTATACATATCCGATGCTTAGTAAGAACTATCAGACATATTACACGTAATAAGAACTATCAGACATACTGCACGTAGTAAGAATTATCAGACATATTGCACGTAGTAAGAACTATCAGACATATTGCACGTAGTAAGAACTATCATACATATTGCGCGTAGTAAGACATAGCATAAATATTGCACGTAGTAAGACATATCATACATATTGCGCGTAGTAAGACATATCATACATATTGCACGTAATAAGAACTATCAGACATAGTGCACGTAGTAAGATCTATCAAACATATTGCACGTAGTAATATTGCGCGTAGTAGGAACTATCATTGCCCGTAATTAGAACTATCAGACATATTGCACGTAGTAAGTACTATCAGACATATTGCACGTAGTAAGAACTATCAAACATATTGCACGTAGTAAGAACTATAAAACATATTGCACGTAGTAAGAACTATCAGACATATTGCATGTAGTAAGAGCTGTCAAACATATTACACGTAGTAAGAACTATCAGACATATTGCACGTAGTAAGAACTATCAAACATATTGCGCTTAGTAAGAAATATCATACATAGTGCACGTAGTAAGAACTATCAGACATATTGTGCGTAGTAGGAACTATCATACATAGTGCACGTAGTAAGAAATATCATACATAGTGCACGTAGTAAGAACTATCAGACATATTGTGCGTAGTAGGAACTATCATACATAGTGCACGTAGTAAGAAATATCATACATATTGCACATAGTAAGAACTATCATACATATTACGCTTAGTAAGAAATATCATACATATTGCACGTATTAAGAACTATCATACATATTGCACGTAGTAAGAACTATTTGACATATTACACGTATTAAGAACTATCAGACATAGTGCACATAGTAAGAATATCAGACATATTGTACGTAATAAGAACTATCAGACATATTGCGTGTAATAAGAAATATCAGACATATTGTACGTAATAAGAACTATCAGACATATTGCGCGTAGTAAGAAATATCATACATAGTGCACATAGTAAGAACTATCAGACATATTGCGCGTAATAAGAACTATCAGACATATTGCGCGTAGTAAGACATAGCATACATATTGCACGTAATAAGAACTATCATACATATTGCACGTAGTAATAACTATCAGACATATTGTACGTAATAAGAAATATCAGACATATTGCGCGTAGTAAGAAATATCAGACATATTGTAAGTAATAAGAACTATCAGACATATTGCGCGTAGTAAGAACTATCAGACATATTGTACGTAATAAGAACTATCATACATAGTGCACGTATTAGAACTATCAGACATATTGCGCGTAGTAAGTAATATCAGACATATTGTACGTAATAAGAACTATCAGACATATTGCGCGTAGTAAGAACTATCAGACATATTGTACGTAATAAGAACTATCAGACATATTGCGCGTAGTAAGAAATATCAGACATATTACACGTAGTAATAAATATCAGACATATTACACGTAGTAAGAACTATCAGATATATTGCGCTTAGTAAGAAATATCATACATAGTGCACATAGTAAGAACTATCAGACATATTGCGCGTAATAAGAACTATCAGACATATTGCGCGTAGTAAGACATAGCATACATATTGCACGTAGTAAGAACTATCAGACATATTGCACGTAGTAAGAATTATCAGACATAGTATGAGTATGAATTAAGAAATAAGAGACAAATTGTGACACACGATTTGTCTGTATCATGTGTTTAAAGTAGTTGAATATCGAAAGAAATCCAATGCTCTGTCTAAATATGCCTTGCTGTCAGTCAATATCGGGATTGCGTAATTCGATGTCGCCCCTGACATTAATAGCAATCGTCGTTAGTTAACCCACTAACACAATTATTGTGTCACATTATTATACTATTTCCATTAATTGATAGAAACGGTACGCTAGTAATAATGTCAATTGAAATATTGCATTAGCAGTAACTTAGTGACGCATTAAGCAACCCGTATCATACACGCAACTGGATGCGTTATCAGGCTCTGTGTCCTAATTGACACGGAATAAAATGTAAATCCGCGTGACCCGTGTCTCAAGAAGATGCATTATTGAATTTGGCTGATGACAGATTTGCTTATCTGTCACTAAATTACTAAATACACCTCATAGTCAGTCAACCCATTTGCTAATTATATATTTGTAATTTGTTTTGTAACTGGTACATACATGTATATACAGCAATCAAATATTAGCATAGTCACTCAGTAATAAATATTGGGGTTACGTCCCTTTCATTTAAATCCACCATTTGTTTTTAAGACGAAGCAGCAAGTTGGCCTACATGTAATATCAAAGTCTATCTAGTAATGAGTCTTCCATTGGAAATTGTTTATATTATAATAATGATGAACCCAATAACTATGTTTAGAAATCATATAATATATAATCATAATTATGCTATTCTAGTATACATATATATCGCTCATATGGGCAACCGGTAGCGACGATAAATAAACGTAAATAACACATACAAGAGGTCAGGGAATTGACAAAATGATCGATGGATCATAGTTGATTGAACTGCAAGAAATGCTGAGACGTGAATGAAGGATATGTGTCTCTCTTGGCACCAATTCAATGAATGGACTACCATTCGTCGATTATATCCACTAAGTCCCATTACATTACTTCACGGTATATAGTTGTTAACATATGAGGAGAACAACACTTTAGTTTTGGAAGTGCAAACTTACATACAAAATTCGCATCGTTTTTCGGCACTGCTCTCTTGAATTAAATATACGTTATTTGCTTATGAGACGGGATCGTGGTTTCGGGTTATTTGCTTATGAGACGAGGTAGTGGGTTCGGGTTATTTGCTTATGAGACGAGGTAGTGGGTTCGGGTTATTTGCTTGTGAGACGAGGTAGTGGGTTCGGGTTATTTGCTTATGAGACGAGGTAGTGGGTTCGGGTTATTTACTTGTGAGACGGGATCGTGGGTTCGGGTTATTTACTTATGAGACGAGGTAGTGGGTTCGGGCTATTTGCTTGTGAGAGGATGTAGTGGGTTCGGGTTATTTGCTTGTGAGACGGGATCGTGGGTTCGGGTTATTTACGTGTGAGACGAGGTAGTGGGTTCGGGTTATTTGCTTGTGAGACGAGGTAGTTGGTTCGGGTTATTTACTTGTGAGACAGGATCGTGGGTTCGGGTTATTTACTTGTGAGACGAGGTAGTTGGTTCGGGTTATTTACTTGTGAGACGGGATCGTGGGTTCGGGTTATTTACTTGTGAGACGAGGTAGTGGGTTCGGATTATTTGCTAGTGATACGGGATCGTGGGTTCGGGTTATTTGCCTGTGATACGGGATCGTGGGTTCGGGTTATTTACTTGCGAGACGAGGTAGTGGGTTCGGATTATTTACTTGTGATCCGAGGAAGTGGGTTCGGGTTATTTGCTTGTGAGACGAGGTAGTGGGTTCGGGTTATTTGCTTGTGAGACGAGGTAGTGGGTTCGGGTTATTTGCTTGTGAGACGAGGTAGTGGGTTCGGGTTATTTGCTTGTGAGACGAGGTAGTGGGTTCGGGTTATTTACTTGTGAGACGGGATCGTGGGTTCGGGTTATTTGCTTGTGAGACGAGGTAGTGGGTTCGGGTTATTTGCTTGTGAGAGGATGTAGTGGGTTCGGGTTATTTGCTTGTGAGACGGGATCGTGGGTTCGGGTTATTTGCTTGTGAGACGAGGTAGTGGGTTCGGGTTATTTGCTTGTGAGACGAGGTAGTGGGTTCGGGTTATTTGCTTGTGAGACAGGATCGTGGGTTCGGGTTATTTACTTGTGAGACGAGGTAGTGGTTCGGGTTTTTCTTGTGAGACGGGACGTGGGTTCGGGTTATTTGCTTGTGAGACGAGGTAGTGGGTTCGGGTTATTTGCTTGTGAGACGGGATCGTGGGTTCGGGTTATTTGCTTGTGAGACGGGATCGTGGGTTCGGGTTATTTGCTTGTGAGACGAGGTAGTGGGTTCGGATTATTTACTTGTGATCCGAGGAAGTGGGTTCGGGTTATTTGCTTGTGAGACGGGATCGTGGTTTCAGTTTATTTGCTTGTGAGACGAGGTAGTGGGTTCGGGTTATTTACTTGCGAGACGGGATCGTGGGTTCGGGTTATTTGCTTGTGGGACGAGGTAGTGGGTTCGGGTTATTTGCTTGTGAAACGGGATCGTGGTTTCAGGTTATTTGCTTGTGAGACGAGGTAGTGGGTTCGGGTTATTTACTTCGAGACGGGATCGTGGGTTCGGGTTATTTGCTTATGAGACGGGATCGTGGGTTCGGGTTATTTGCTTGTGAGACGAGGTAGTGGGTTCGGGTTATTTGCTTGAGGGACGAGGTAGTGGGTTCGGGTTATTTGCTTGTGAGATGAGGTAGTGGGTTCGGGTTATTTGCTTGAGGGACGAGGTAGTGGGTTCGGGTTATTTGCTTGTGAGACGGGATCGTGGTTTCAGGTTATTTGCTTGTGAGACGAGGTAGTGGGTTCGGGTTATTTGCTTGTGAGACGGGATCGTGGGTTCGGGTTATTTGCTTGTGAGACGGGATCGTGGTTTCAGGTTATTTGCTTGTGAGACGAGGTAGTGGGTTCGGGTTATTTACTTTTGAGACGAGGTAGTGGGTTCGGGTTATTTGCTTGTGAGACGGGATCGTGGGTTCGGGTTATTTGCTTGTGAGACGAGGTAGTGGGTTCGGGTTATTTACTTGTGAGACGAGGTAGTGGGTTCGGGTTATTTGCTTGTGAGACGGGATCGTGGGTTCGGGTTATTTGCTTGTGAGACGAGGTAGTGGGTTCGGGTTATTTGCTTGTGAGACGGGATCGTGGGTTCGGGTTATTTACTTGTGAGACGAGGTAGTGGGTTCGGGTTATTTGCTTGTTAGACGGGATCGTGGGTTCGGGTTATTTGCTTATGAGACGGGATTGTGGATTCGGGTTATTTACTTGTGAGACGGAATCGTGGATTCGGGTTATTTGATTGTGAGACGGGATCGTGGGTTCAGGTTATTTGCTTGTGAGACGAGGTAGTGGGTTCGGGTTATTTGCTTGTGAGACGGGATAGTGGGTTCGGGTTATTTGCTTGTGGGACGAGGTAGTGGGTTCGGGTTATTTGCTTTTGAGACGGGATCGTGGGTTCGGGTTATTTGCTTGTGAGACGAGGTAGTGGGTTCGGGTTATTTACATGTTAGACGAGCTAGTGGGTTCGGGTTATTTGCTTGTGAGACGTGGTAGTGGGTTCGGGTTATTTACTTGTGAGACGATGTAGTGGATTCGGGTTATTTGCTTATGAGAAGGGATCGTGGGTTCGTGTTATTTGCTTGTGAGACGAGGTATTGGGTTCGGGTTATTTGCTTGTGAGACGGGATCGTGGGTTCGGGCTATTTGCTTGTGAGACGAGGTAGTGGGTTCGGGTTATTTGCTTGTGAGACGAGGTAGTTGGTTCGGGTTATTTGCTTGTGAGACGAGGTAGTGGGTTCGGGTTATTTGCTTGTGAGACGAGGTAGTGGGTTCGGGTTATTTGCTTGTGAGACGAGGTAGTGGGTTCGGGTTATTTGCTTGTGAGACGAGGTAGTGGGTTCGGGTTATTTACTTGTGAGACGATGTAGTGGATTCGGGTTATTTGCTTATGAGAAGGGATCGTGGGTTCGTGTTATTTGCTTGTGAGACGAGGTATTGGGTTCGGGTTATTTGCTTGTGAGACGGGATCGTGGGTTCGGGCTATTTGCTTGTGAGACGAGGTAGTGGGTTCGGGTTATTTGCTTGTGAGACGAGGTAGTTGGTTCGGGTTATTTGCTTGTGAGACGAGGTAGTGGGTTCGGGTTATTTGCTTGTGAGACGAGGTAGTGGGTTCGGGTTATTTGCTTGTGAGACGAGGTAGTGGGTTCGGGTTATTTGCTTGTGAGACGGGATCGTGGGTTCGGGTTATTTGCTTGTGAGACGGGATCATGGGTTCGGGTTATTTCATTGTGAGACGGGATCGTGGGTTCAGGTTATTTGCTTGTGAGACGAGGACGTGGGTTCGGGTTATTTACTTGTGGGACGAGGTAGTGGGTTCGGGTTATTTGCTTGTCAGACGAGGTAGTGGGTTCGGGTTATTTACTTGTGAGACGGGATCGTGGGTTCGGGTTATTTGCTTGTGAGACGAGGTAGTAGGTTCGGGTTATTTACTTGTGAGACGAGGTAGTGGGTTCGGGTTATTTGCTTGTGAGACGGGATTGTTGGTTCGGGTTATTTGCTTGTGAGCCGAGGTATTGGGTTCGGGTTATTTGCTTGTGAGACGGGATCGTGGGTTCGGGTTATTTGCTTGTGAGACGGGATAGTTGGTTCGGGTTATTTGCTTGTGAGACGGGATCGTGGATTCGGGTTATTTGCTTATGAGACGGGATCATGGTTTCAGGTTATTTGCTTGTGAGACGAGGTAGTGGGTTCGGATTATTTACTTGTGAGACGAGGTAGTGGGTTCGGGTTATTTGCTTGTTAGACGGGTTCGTGGGTTCGGGTTATTTGCTTATGAGACGGGATTGTGGATTCGGGTTATTTACTTGTGAGACGGAATCGTGGATTCGGGTTATTTGATTGTGAGACGGGATCGTGGGTTCAGGTTATTTGCTTGTGAGACGAGGTAGTGGGTTCGGGTTATTTGCTTGTGAGACGGGATAGTGGGTTCGGGTTATTTGCTTGTGGGACGAGGTAGTGGGTTCGGGTTATTTGCTTTTGAGACGGGATCGTGGGTTCGGGTTATTTGCTTGTGAGACGAGGTAGTGGGTTCGGGTTATTTACATGTTAGACGAGCTAGTGGGTTCGGGTTATTTGCTTGTGAGACGTGGTAGTGGGTTCGGGTTATTTACTTGTGAGACGATGTAGTGGATTCGGGTT
This sequence comes from Archivesica marissinica, assembly GCA_014843695.1. Taxonomy (NCBI): domain Eukaryota; kingdom Metazoa; phylum Mollusca; class Bivalvia; order Venerida; family Vesicomyidae; genus Archivesica; species Archivesica marissinica. Next base: position 44,174,647 of record CM026399.1, on the reverse strand, counting down.
ATTTGCTTATGAGAAGGGATCGTGGGTTCGTGTTATTTGCTTGTGAGACGAGGTATTGGGTTCGGGTTATTTGCTTGTGAGACGGGATCGTGGGTTCGGGCTATTTGCTTGTGAGACGAGGTAGTGGGTTCGGGTTATTTGCTTGTGAGACGAGGTAGTTGGTTCGGGTTATTTGCTTGTGAGACGAGGTAGTGGGTTCGGGTTATTTGCTTGTGAGACGAGGTAGTGGGTTCGGGTTATTTGCTTGTGAGACGAGGTAGTGGGTTCGGGTTATTTGCTTGTGAGACGAGGTAGTGGGTTCGGGTTATTTGCTTGTGAGACGAGGTAGTGGGTTCGGGTTATTTGCTTATGAGACGGGATCGTGGGTTCGGGTTATTTGCTTGTGAGACGAGGTATTGGGTTCGGGTTATTTGCTTGTGAGACGGGATCGTGGGTTCGGGTATTTGCTTGTGAGACGAGGTAGTGGGTTCGGGTTATTTGCTTGTGAGACGAGGTAGTGGGTTCGGGTTATTTGCTTGTGAGACGAGGTAGTGGGTTCGGGTTATTTGCTTGTGAGACGAGGTAGTGGGTTCGGGTTATTTGCTTGTGAGACGAGGTAGTGGGTTCGGGTTATTTGCTTGTGAGACGGGAGTGGGTTCGGGTTATTTGCTTGTGAGACGGGATCGTGGGTTCGGGTTATTTGCTTGTGAGACGAGGTAGTGGGTTCGGGTTATTTACTTGTGAGACGGGATCGTGGGTTCGGGTTATTTGCTTGTGAGACGAGGTAGTGGGTTCGGGTTATTTGCTTGTGAGACGAGGTAGTGGGTTCGGGTTATTTGCTTGTGAGACGGGATCGTGGGTTCGGGTTATTTGCTTGTGAGACGAGGTAGTGGGTTCGGGTTATTTGCTTGTGAGACGAGGTAGTGGGTTCGGGTTATTTGCTTGTGAGACGGGTCGTGGGTTCGGGTTATTTGCTTGTGAGACGGGATAGTGGGTTCGGGTTATTTGCTTGTGAGACGGGATCGTGGGTTCGGGTTATTTGCTTATGAGACGGGATCGTGGTTTCAGGTTATTTGCTTGTGAGACGAGGTAGTGGGTTCGGGTTATTTACTTGTGAGACGGGGTAGTGGGTTCGGGTTATTTGCTTGTGAGACGGGATCGTGGGTTCGGGTTATTTGCTTATGAGACGGGATTGTGGATTCGGGTTATTTACTTGTGAGACGGAATCGTGGATTCGGGTTATTTGATTGTGAGACGGGATCGTGGGTTCAGGTTATTTGCTTGTGAGACGAGGTAGTGGGTTCGGGTTATTTGCTTGTGAGACGGGATAGTGGGTTCGGGTTATTTGCTTGTGGGACGAGGTAGTGGGTTCGGGTTATTTGCTTGTGAGACGGGATCGTGGGTTCGGGTTATTTGCTTGTGAGACGAGGTAGTGGGTTCGGGTTATTTACTTGTGAGACGAGCTAGTGGGTTCGGGTTATTTGCTTGTGAGACGTGGTAGTGGGTTCGGGTTATTTACTTGTGAGACGATGTAGTGGATTCGGGTTATTTGCTTATGAGAAGGGATCGTGGGTTCGTGTTATTTGCTTGTGAGACGAGGTAGTGGGTTCGGGTTATTTGCTTGTGAGACGGGATCGTGGGTTCGGGTTATTTGCTTGTGAGACGAGGTAGTGGGTTCGGGTTATTTGCTTGTGAGACGAGGTAGTGGGTTCGGGTTATTTGCTTGTGAGACGAGGTAGTGGGTTCGGGTTATTTGCTTGTGAGACGAGGTAGTGGGTTCGGGTTATTTGCTTGTGAGACGGGTAGTGGGTTCGGGTTATTTGCTTGTGAGACGAGGTAGTGGGTTCGGGTTATTTGCTTGTGAGACGAGGTAGTGGGTCGGGTTATTTGCTTGTGAGACGGGATTGGGTTCGGGTTATTTGCTTGTGAGACGAGGTAGTGGGTTCGGGTTATTTGCTTGTGAGACGGGATCGTGGGTTCGGGTTATTTGCTTGTGAGACGGGATAGTGGGTTCGGGTTATTTGCTTGTGAGACGGGATCGTGGGTTCGGGTTATTTGCTTGTGAGACGGGATCGTGGTTTCAGGTTATTTGCTTGTGAGACGAGGTAGTGGGTTCGGATTATTTACTTGTGAGACGAGGAAGTGGGTTCGGGTTATTTGCTTGTGAGACGGGATCGTGGTTTCAGTTTATTTGCTTGTGAGACGAGGTAGTGGGTTCGGGTTATTTACTTGCGAGACGGGATCGTGGGTTCGGGTTATTTGCTTATGAGACGGGATCGTGGGTTCGGGTTATTTGCTTGTGGGACGAGGTAGTGGGTTCGGGTTATTTGCTTGTGAGACGGGATCGTGGTTTCAGGTTATTTGCTTGTGAGACGAGGTCGTGGGTTCGGGTTATTTACTTCGAGACGGGATCGTGGGTTCGGGTTATTTGCTTATGAGACGGGATCGTGGGTTCGGGTTATTTGCTTGTGGGACGAGGTAGTGGGTTCGGGTTATTTGCTTGTGAGACGGTATCGTGGGTTCGGGTTATTTGCTTGTGAGACGGGATCGTGGTTTCAGGTTATTTGCTTGTGAGACGAGGTAGTGGGTTCGGGTTATTTACTTGTGAGACGGGATCGTGGGTTCGGGTTATTTGCTTGTGAGACGAGGTAGTGGGTTCGGGTTATTTACTTGTGAGACGAGGTAGTGGGTTCGGGTTATTTGCTTGTGAGACGGGATCGTGGGTTCGGGTTATTTGCTTGTGAGACGAGGTAGTGGGTCGGGTTATTTGCTTGAGGGACGAGGTAGTGGGTTCGGGTTATTTGCTTGCGAGACGGGATCGTGGGTTCGGGTTATTTGCTTATGAGACGGGATCGTGGGTTCGGGTTATTTGCTTGTGAGACGAGGTAGTGGGTTCGGGTTATTTGCTTGTGAGACGGGATCGTGGTTCGGTTATTTGCTTGTGAGACGAGGTAGTGGGTTCGGGTTATTTCTTGTGAGACGAGGTAGTGGGTTCGGGTTATTTGCTTGTGAGACGGGATCGTGGGTTCGGGTTATTTGCTTGTGAGACGAGGTAGTGGGTTCGGGTTATTTACTTGTGAGACGAGGTAGTGGGTTCGGGTTATTTGCTTGTGAGACGGGATCGTGGGTTCGGGTTATTTGCTTGTGAGACGAGGTGTGGGTCGGGTTATTTCTTGTGAGACGGGTGTGGGTTCGGGTTATTTCTTTGAGACGGTAGTGGGTCGGGTTATTTGCTTGGGACGAGGTAGTGGGTTCGGGTTATTTGCTTGTGAGACGGGATCGTGGTTCGGGTTATTTGCTTTGAGACGGGATCGTGGGTTCGGGTTATTTGCTTGTGAGACGAGGTAGTGGGTTCGGGTTATTTGCTTGTGAGACGGGATCGTGGTTTCAGGTTATTTGCTTGTGAGACGAGGTAGTGGGTTCGGGTTATTTACTTGTGAGACGAGGTAGTGGGTTCGGGTTATTTGCTTGTGAGACGGGATCGTGGTTTCAGGTTATTTGCTTGTGAGACGAGGTAGTGGGTTCGGGTTATTTGCTTGCGAGACGGGATCGTGGGTTCGGGTTATTTGCTTATGAGACGGGATCGTGGGTTCGGGTTATTTGCTTGTGGGACGAGGTAGTGGGTTCGGGTTATTTGCTTGTGAGACGGGATCGTGGGTTCGGGTTATTTGCTTGTGAGACGGGATCGTGGTTTCAGGTTATTTGCTTGTGAGACGAGGTAGTGGGTTCGGGTTATTTACTTTTGAGACGTGGTAGTGGGTTCGGGTTATTTGCTTGTGAGACGGGATCGTGGGTTCGGGTTATTTGCTTGTGAGACGAGGTAGTGGGTTCGGGTTATTTGCTTGTGAGACGGGGTCGTGGGTTCGGGTTATTTACTTGTGAGACGAGGTAGTGGGTTCGGGTTATTTGCTTGTGAGACGGGATCGTGGGTTCAGGTTATTTACTTGTGAGACGAGGTAGTGGGTTCGGGTTATTTGCTTGTGAGAAGGGATCTTGGGTTCGGGTTATTTGCTTGTGAGACGAAGTAGTGGGTTCGGGTTATTTGCTTGTGAGACGGGATCGTGGGTTCGGGTTATTTACTTGTGAGACGAGGTAGTGGGTTCGGGTTATTTGCTTGTGAGACGGGATCGTGGGTTCGGGTTATTTCATTGTGAGACGGGATCGTGGGTTCAGGTTATTTGCTTGTGAGACGAGGACGTGGGTTCGGGTTATTTACTTGTGGGACGAGGTAGTGGGTTCGGGTTATTTGCTTGTCAGACGATGTAGTGGGTTCGGGTTATTTACTTGTGAGACGGGATCGTGGGTTCGGGTTATTTGCTTGTGAGACGAGGTAGTAGGTTCGGGTTATTTACTTGTGAGACGAGGTAGTGGGTTCGGGTTATTTGCTTGTGAGACGGGATCGTTGGTTCGGGTTATTTGCTTGTGAGCCGAGGTATTGGGTTCGGGTTATTTGCTTGTGAGACGGGATCGTGGGTTCGGGTTATTTGCTTGTGAGACGGGATAGTGGGTTCGGGTTATTTGCTTGTGAGACGGGATCGTGGATTCGGGTTATTTGCTTATGAGACGGGATCGTGGTTTCAGGTTATTTGCTTGTGAGACGAGGTAGTGGGTTCGGATTATTTACTTGTGAGACGAGGAAGTGGGTTCGGGTTATTTGCTTGTGAGACGGGATCGTGGTTTCAGTTTATTTGCTTGTGAGACGAGGTAGTGGGTTCGGGTTATTTACTTGCGAGACGGGATCGTGGGTTCGGGTTATTTGCTTATGAGACGGGATCGTGGGTTCGGGTTATTTGCTTTTGGGACGAGGTAGTGGGTTCGGGTTATTTGCTTGTGAGACGGGATCGTGGTTTCAGGTTATTTGCTTGTGAGACGAGGTCGTGGGTTCGGGTTATTTACTTCGAGACGGGATCGTGGGTTCGGGTTATTTGCTTATGAGACGGGATCGTGGGTTCGGGTTATTTTCTTGTGGGACGAGGTAGTGGGTTCGGGTTATTTGCTTGTGAGACGGTATCGTGGGTTCGGGTTATTTGCTTGTGAGACGGGATCGTGGTTTCAGGTTATTTGCTTGTGAGACGAGGTAGTGGGTTCGGGTTATTTACTTGTGAGACGGGATCGTGGGTTCGGGTTATTTGCTTGTGAGACGAGGTAGTGGGTTCGGGTTATTTACTTATGAGACGAGGTAGTGGGTTCGGGTTATTTGCTTGTGAGACGGGATCGTGGGTTCGGGTTATTTGCTTGTGAGACGAGGTAATGGGTTCGGGTTATTTGCTTGTGAGACGGGATCGTGGTTTCAGGTTATTTGCTTGTGAGACGAGGTAGTGTGTTCGGGTTATTTACTTGTGAGACGAGGTAGTGGGTTCGGGTTATTTGCTTGTGAGACGGGATCGTGGTTTCAGGTTATTTGCTTGTGAGACGAGGTAGTGGGTTCGGGTTATTTACTTGCGAGACGGGATCGTGGGTTCGGGTTATTTGCTTGTGAGACGAGGTAGTGGGTTCGGGTTATTTGCTTGAGGGACGAGGTAGTGGGTTCGGGTTATTTGCTTGCGAGACGGGATCGTGGGTTCGGGTTATTTGCTTATGAGACGGGATCGTGGGTTCGGGTTATTTGCTTGTGGGACGAGGTAGTGGGTTCGGGTTATTTGCTTGTGAGACGGGATCGTGGGTTCGGGTTATTTGCTTGTGAGACGGGATCGTGGTTTCAGGTTATTTGCTTGTGAGACGAGGTAGTGGGTTCGGGTTATTTACTTTTGAGACGTGGTAGTGGGTTCGGGTTATTTGCTTGTGAGACGGGATCGTGGGTTCGGGTTATTTGCTTGTGAGACGAGGTAGTGGGTTCGGGTTATTTGCTTGTGAGACGGGATCGTGGGTTCGGGTTATTTACTTGTGAGACGAGGTAGTGGGTTCGGGTTATTTGCTTGTGAGACGGGATCGTGGGTTCGGGTTATTTACTTGTGAGACGAGGTAGTGGGTTCGGGTTATTTGCTTGTGAGACGGGATCGTGGGTTCGGGTTATTTGCTTGTGAGACGAGGTAGTGGGTTCGGGTTATTTGCTTGTGAGACGGGATCGTGGGTTCGGGTTATTTACTTGTGAGACGAGGTAGTGGGTTCGGGTTATTTGCTTGTGAGACGGGATCGTGGGTTCGGGTTATTTGCTTGTGATACGGGATCGTGGGTTCGGGTTATTTGCTTGTTAGACGGAATCGTGGGTTCGGGTTATTTGCTTATGAGACGGGATCGTGGATTCGGGTTATTTACTTGCGAGACGGAATCGTGGATTCGGGTTATTTGCTTGTGAGACGGGATCGTGGGTTCGGGTTATTTGATTGTGAGACGGGATCGTGGGTTCAGGTTATTTGCTTGTGAGACGGGATAGTGGGTTCGGGTTATTTGCTTGTGGGACGAGGTAGTGGGTTCGGGTTATTTGCTTGTGAGACGGGATCGTGGGTTCGGGTTATTTGCTTGTGAGACGAGGTAGTGGGTTCGGGTTATTTGCTTGTGAGACGAGGTAGTGGGTTCGGGTTATTTGCTTGTGAGACGGGATCGTGGGTTCGGGTTATTTGCTTGTGAGACGAGGTAGTGGGTTCGGGTTATTTACTTGTGAGACGAGGTAGTGGGTTCGGGTTATTTGCTTGTGAGACGGGATCGTGGGTTCGGGTTATTTGCTTGTGAGACGAGGTAGTGGGTTCGGGTTATTTGCTTGTGAGACGGGATCGTGGGTTCGGGTTATTTGCTTGTGAGACGAGGTAGTGGGTTCGGGTTATTTGCTTGTGAGACGAGGTAGTGGGTTCGGGTTATTTGCTTGTGAGACGGGATCGTGGGTTCGGGTTATTTGCTTGTGAGACGGGATCGTGGGTTCGGGTTATTTGCTTGTGGACGAGTATGGGTTCGGGTTATTTGCTTGTGAGACGAGGTAGTGGGTTCGGGTTATTTGCTTGTGAGACGGGATCGTGGGTTCGGTTATTTGCTTGTGAGACGAGGTAGTGGGTTCGGGTTATTTACTTTGAGACGGGATCGTGGGTTCGGGTTATTTGCTTGTGAGACGAGGTAGTGGGTTCGGGTTATTTGCTTGTGAGACGAGTAGTGGGTTCGGGTTATTTGCTTGTGAGACGGGTCGTGGGTTCGGGTTATTTGCTTGTGAGACGAGTGGGTTCGGGTTATTTGCTTGTGAGACGGGATCGTGGGTTCGGGTTATTTGCTTGTGAGACGAGTAGTGGGTTCGGGTTATTTGCTTTGAGACGAGGTAGTGGGTTCGGGTTATTTGCTTGTGAGACGGGATCGTGGGTTCGGTTATTTGCTTGTGAGACGGGTGTGGGTTCGGTTATTGACGAGGTAGTGGGTTCGGGTTATTTGCTTGTGAGACGGGATCGTGGGTTCGGGTTATTTGCTTGTGAGACGGGATCGTGGGTTCGGGTTATTTGCTTGTGAGACGGGATCGTGGGTTCGGGTTATTTGCTTGTGAGACGAGGTAGTGGGTTCGGGTTATTTGCTTGTGAGACGAGGTAGTGGGTTCGGGTTATTTGCTTGTGAGACGAGGTAGTGGGTTCGGGTTATTTGCTTGTGAGACGGGATCGTGGGTTCGGGTTATTTGCTTGTGAGACGGGTAGTGGGTTCGGGTTATTTACTTGTGAGACGAGGTAGTGGGTTCGGGTTATTTGCTTGTGAGACGGGATCGTGGGTTCGGGTTATTTGCTTGTGAGACGAGGTAGTGGGTTCGGGTTATTTGCTTGTGAGACGGGATCGTGGGTTCGGGTTATTTGCTTGTGAGACGAGGTAGTGGGTTCGGGTTATTTGCTTGTGAGACGGGATCGTGGGTTCGGGTTATTTGCTTGTGAGACGGGATCGTGGGTTCGGGTTATTTGCTTGTGAGACGAGGTAGTGGGTTCGGGTTATTTGCTTGTGAGACGGGATCGTGGGTTCGGGTTATTTGCTTGTGAGACGGGATCGTGGGTTCGGGTTATTTGCTTGTGAGACGAGGTAGTGGGTTCGGGTTATTTGCTTGTGAGACGGGATCGTGGGTTCGGGTTATTTGCTTGTGAGACGAGGTAGTGGGTTCGGGTTATTTGCTTGTGAGACGGGATCGTGGGTTCGGGTTATTTGCTTGTGAGACGGGATCGTGGGTTCGGGTTATTTGCTTGTGAGACGGGATCGTGGGTTCGGGTTATTTGCTTGTGAGACGAGGTAGTGGGTTCGGGTTATTTGCTTGTGAGACGGGGTAGTGGGTTCGGGTTATTTGCTTGTGAGACGAGGTAGTGGGTTCGGGTTATTTGCTTGTGAGACGAGGTAGTGGGTTCGGGTTATTTGCTTGTGAGACGGGATCGTGGGTTCGGGTTATTTGCTTGTGAGACGAGGTAGTGGGTTCGGGTTATTTGCTTGTGAGACGGGATCGTGGGTTCGGGTTATTTGCTTGTGAGACGAGGTAGTGGGTTCGGGTTATTTGCTTGTGAGACGAGTATGGGTTCGGGTTATTTGCTTGTGAGACGGGATCGTGGGTTCGGGTTATTTGCTTGTGAGACGAGGTAGTGGGTTCGGGTTATTTGCTTGTGAGACGGGATCGTGGGTTCGGGTTATTTGCTTGTGAGACGGGATAGTGGGTTCGGGTTATTTGCTTGTGAGACGGGATCGTGGGTTCGGGTTATTTGCTTGTGAGACGGGATCGTGGGTTCGGGTTATTTGCTTGTGAGACGAGGTAGTGGGTTCGGGTTATTTGCTTGTGAGACGAGGTAGTGGGTTCGGGTTATTTGCTTGTGAGACGGGATCGTGGGTTCGGGTTATTTGCTTGTGAGACGAGGTAGTGGGTTCGGGTTATTTGCTTGTGAGACGAGGTAGTGGGTTCGGGTTATTTGCTTGTGAGACGAGGTAGTGGGTTCGGGTTATTTACTTGTGAGACGAGGTAGTGGGTTCGGGTTATTTGCTTGTGAGACGGGATCGTGGGTTCGGGTTATTTGCTTGTGAGACGAGGTAGTGGGTTCGGGTTATTTGCTTGTGAGACGGGATCGTGGGTTCGGGTTATTTGCTTGTGAGACGAGGTAGTGGGTTCGGGTTATTTGCTTGTGAGACGAGGTAGTGGGTTCGGGTTATTTGCTTGTGAGACGGGATCGTGGGTTCGGGTTATTTGCTTGTGAGACGGGATCGTGGGTTCGGGTTATTTGCTTGTGAGACGGGATGTGGGTTCGGGTTATTTGCTTGTGAGACGGGATCGTGGGTTCGGGTTATTTGCTTGTGAGACGGGATCGTGGGTTCGGGTTATTTGCTTGTGAGACGGGATCGTGGGTTCGGGTTATTTGCTTGTGAGACGGGATCGTGGGTTCGGGTTATTTGCTTGTGAGACGAGGTAGTGGGTTCGGGTTATTTGCTTGTGAGACGGGATAGTGGGTTCGGGTTATTTGCTTGTGAGACGAGGTAGTGGGTTCGGGTTATTTGCTTGTGAGACGAGGTAGTGGGTTCGGGTTATTTGCTTGTGAGACGAGGTAGTGGGTTCGGGTTATTTGCTTGTGAGACGAGGTAGTGGGTTCGGGTTATTTACTTGTGAGACGATGTAGTGGATTCGGGTTATTTGCTTATGAGACGGGATCGTGGGTTCGGGTTATTTGCTTGTGAGACGAGGTATTGGGTTCGGGTTATTTGCTTGTGAGACGGGATCGTGGGTTCGGGTTATTTGCTTGTGAGACGAGGTAGTGGGTTCGGGTTATTTGCTTGTGAGACGAGGTAGTGGGTTCGGGTTATTTGCTTGTGAGACGGGATCGTGGGTTCGGGTTATTTGCTTGTGAGACGGGACGTGGTTTCGGGTTATTTGCTTGTGAGACGAGGTAGTGGGTTCGGGTTATTTGCTTGTGAGACGAGGTAGTGGGTTCGGGTTATTTGCTTGTGAGACGGGATCGTGGGTTCGGGTTATTTGCTTGTGAGACGAGGTAGTGGGTTCGGGTTATTTGCTTGTGAGACGGGATCGTGGGTTCGGGTTATTTGCTTGTGAGACGAGGTAGTGGGTTCGGGTTATTTGCTTGTGAGACGGGATCGTGGGTTCGGGTTATTTGCTTGTGAGACGAGGTAGTGGGTTCGGGTTATTTGCTTGTGAGACGGGATCGTGGGTTCGGGTTATTTGCTTGTGAGACGAGGTAGTGGGTTCGGGTTATTTGCTTGTGAGACGGGATCGTGGGTTCGGGTTATTTGCTTGTGAGACGGGATCGTGGGTTCGGGTTATTTGCTTGTGAGACGGGATCGTGGGTTCGGGTTATTTGCTTGTGAGACGGGATCGTGGGTTCGGGTTATTTGCTTATGAGACGGGATCGTGGGTTCGGGTTATTTACTTGCGAGACGGAATCGTGGGTTCGGGTTATTTGCTTGTGAGACGGGATCGTGGGTTCGGGTTATTTGCTTGTGAGACGGGATCGTGGGTTCGGGTTATTTGCTTGTGAGACGGGTAGTGGGTTCGGGTTATTTGCTTGTGAGACGAGGTAGTGGGTTCGGGTTATTTGCTTGTGAGACGGGATCGTGGGTTCGGGTTATTTGCTTGTGAGACGAGGTAGTGGGTTCGGGTTATTTGCTTGTGAGACGAGGTAGTGGGTTCGGGTTATTTGCTTGTGAGACGGGATCGTGGGTTCGGGTTATTTGCTTGTGAGACGAGGTAGTGGGTTCGGGTTATTTACTTGTGAGACGAGGTAGTGGGTTCGGGTTATTTGCTTGTGAGACGGGATCGTGGTTTCAGGTTATTTGCTTGTGAGACGAGGTAGTGGGTTCGGGTTATTTACTTGCGAGACGGGATCGTGGGTTCGGGTTATTTGCTTGTGAGACGAGGTAGTGGGTTCGGGTTATTTGCTTGAGGGACGAGGTATTGGGTTCGGGTTATTTGCTTGCGAGACGGGATCGTGGGTTCGGGTTATTTGCTTATGAGACGGGATCGTGGGTTCGGGTTATTTGCTTGTGGGACGAGGTAGTGGGTTCGGGTTATTTGCTTGTGAGACGGGATCGTGGGTTCGGGTTATTTGCTTGTGAGACGGGATCGTGGTTT
>CM026399.1:44135231-44162663 GCA_014843695.1 Archivesica marissinica | reverse complement strand
TCGGGTTATTTGCTTGTGAGACGGGATCGTGGGTTCGGGTTATTTGCTTGTGAGACGGGATCGTGGGTTCGGGTTATTTGCTTGTGAGACGAGGACGTGGGTTCGGGTTATTTGCTTGTGAGACGAGGTAGTGGGTTCGGGTTATTTGCTTGTGAGACGGGATCGTGGGTTCGGGTTATTTGCTTGTGAGACGAGGTAGTGGGTTCGGGTTATTTGCTTGTGAGACGAGGTAGTGGGTTCGGGTTATTTGCTTGTGAGACGGGATCGTGGGTTCGGGTTATTTGCTTGTGAGACGAGGTAGTGGGTTCGGGTTATTTACTTGTGAGACGAGGAAGTGGGTTCGGGTTATTTGCTTGTGAGACGGGATCGTGGGTTCGGGTTATTTGCTTGTGAGACGAGGTAGTGGGTTCGGGTTATTTGCTTGTTAGACGGGATCGTGGGTTCGGGTTATTTACTTATGAGACGGGATCGTGGATTCGGGTTATTTACTTGCGAGACGGAATCGTGGATTCGGGTTATTTGCTTGTGAGACGGGATCATGGGTTCGGGTTATTTGATTGTGAGACGGGATCGTGGGTTCAGGTTATTTGCTTGTGAGACGAGGTAGTGGGTTCGGGTTATTTGCTTGTGAGACGGGATAGTGGGTTCGGGTTATTTGCTTGTGGGACGAGGTAGTGGGTTCGGGTTATTTGCTTTTGAGACGGGATCGTGGGTTCGGGTTATTTGCTTGTGAGACGAGGTAGTGGGTTCGGGTTATTTACATGTTAGACGAGGTAGTGGGTTCGGGTTATTTGCTTGTGAGACGTGGTAGTGGGTTCGGGTTATTTACTTGTGAGACGAGGTAGTGGGTTCGGGTTATTTGCTTGTGAGACGAGGTAGTGGGTTCGGGTTATTTACTTGTGAGACGATGTAGTGGGTTCGGGTTATTTGCTTATGAGAAGGGATCGTGGGTTCGTGTTATTTGCTTGTGAGACGAGGTATTGGGTTCGGGTTATTTGCTTGTGAGACGGGATCGTGGGTTCGGGTTATTTGCTTGTGAGACGAGGTAGTGGGTTCGGGTTATTTGCTTGTGAGACGAGGTAGTTGGTTCGGGTTATTTGCTTGTGAGACGAGGTAGTGGGTTCGGGTTATTTGCTTGTGAGACGAGGTAGTGGGTTCGGGTTATTTGCTTGTGAGACGAGGTAGTGGGTTCGGGTTATTTGCTTGTGAGACGGGATCGTGGGTTCGGGTTATTTGCTTGTGAGACGGGATCGTGTGTTCAGGTTATTTGCTTGTGAGACGAGGACGTGGGTTCGGGTTATTTACTTGTGGGACGAGGTAGTGGGTTCGGGTTATTTGCTTGTCAGACGAGGTAGTGGGTTCGGGTTATTTACTTGTGAGACGTGATCGTGGGTTCGGGTTATTTGCTTGTGAGACGAGGTAGTAGGTTCGGGTTATTTACTTGTGAGACGAGGTAGTGGGTTCGGGTTATTTGCTTGTGAGACGGGATCGTTGGTTCGGGTTATTTGCTTGTGAGCCGAGGTAGTGGGATCGGATTATTTACTTGTGAGACGAGGAAGTGGGTTCGGGTTATTTGCTTATGAGACGGGATCGTGGGTTCGGGTTATTTGCTTTTGGGACGAGGTAGTGGGTTCGGGTTATTTGCTTGTGAGACGGGATCGTGGTTTCAGGTTATTTGCTTGTGAGACGAGGTCGTGGGTTCGTGTTATTTACTTCGAGACGGGATCGTGGGTTCGGGTTATTTGCTTATGAGACGGGATCGTGGGTTCGGGTTATTTTCTTGTGGGACGAGGTAGTGGGTTCGGGTTATTTGCTTGTGAGACGGTATCGTGGGTTCGGGTTATTTGCTTGTGAGACGAGGTAGTGGGTTCGGGTTATTTACTTGTGAGACGGGATCGTGGGTTCGGGTTATTTGCTTGTGAGACGATGTAGTGGGTTCGTGTTATTTACTTATGAGACGAGGTAGTGGGTTCGGGTTATTTGCTTGTGAGACGGGATCGTGGGTTCGGGTTATTTGCTTGTGAGACGAGGTAATGGGTTCGGGTTATTTGCTTGTGAGACGGGATCGTGGTTTCAGGTTATTTGCTTGTGAGACGAGGTAGTGTGTTCGGGTTATTTACTTGTGAGACGAGGTAGTGGGTTCGGGTTATTTGCTTGTGAGACGGGATCGTGGTTTCAGGTTATTTGCTTGTGAGACGAGGTAGTGGGTTCGGGTTATTTACTTGCGAGACGGAATCGTGGGTTCGGGTTATTTGCTTGTGAGACGAGGTAGTGGGTTCGGGTTATTTGCTTGAGGGACGAGGTAGTGGGTTCGGGTTATTTGCTTGCGAGACGAGGTAGTGGGTTCGGGTTATTTGCTTATGAGACGGGATCGTGGGTTCGGGTTATTTGCTTGTGAGACGAGGTATTGGGTTCGGGTTATTTACATGTTAGACGAGGTAGTGGGTTCGGGTTATTTGCTTGTGAGACGTGGTAGTGGGTTCGGGTTATTTACTTGTGAGACGAGGTAGTGGGTTCGGGTTATTTGCTTGTGAGACGAGGTAGTGGGTTCGGGTTATTTACTTGTGAGACGATGTAGTGGGTTCGGGTTATTTGCTTATGAGAAGGGATCGTGGGTTCGTGTTATTTGCTTGTGAGACGAGGTATTGGGTTCGGGTTATTTGCTTGTGAGACGGGATCGTGGGTTCGGGCTATTTGCTTGTGAGACGAGGTAGTGGGTTCGGGTTATTTGCTTGTGAGACGAGGTAGTTGGTTCGGGTTATTTGCTTGTGAGACGAGGTAGTGGGTTCGGGTTATTTGCTTGTGAGACGAGGTAGTGGGTTCGGGTTATTTGCTTGTGAGACGAGGTAGTGGGTTCGGGTTATTTGCTTGTGAGACGAGGTAGTGGGTTCGGGTTATTTGCTTGTGAGACGGGATCGTGGGTTCGGGTTATTTGCTTGTGAGACGGGATCGTGGGTTCAGGTTATTTGCTTGTGAGACGAGGACGTGGGTTCGGGTTATTTACTTGTGGGACGAGGTAGTGGGTTCGGGTTATTTGCTTGTCAGACGAGGTAGTGGGTTCGGGTTATTTACTTGTGAGACGGGATCGTGGGTTCGGGTTATTTGCTTGTGAGACGAGGTAGTAGGTTCGGGTTATTTACTTGTGAGACGAGGTAGTGGGTTCGGGTTATTTGCTTGTGAGACGGGATCGTTGGTTCGGGTTATTTGCTTGTGAGACGAGGTAGTGGGTTCGGGTTATTTACTTGTGAGACGAGGAAGTGGGTTCGGGTTATTTGCTTGTGAGACGGGATCGTGGGTTCGGGTTATTTGCTTGTGAGACGAGGTAGTGGGTTCGGGTTATTTGCTTGTGAGACGGGATCGTGGGTTCAGGTTATTTGCTTGTGAGACGAGGTAGTGGGTTCGGGTTATTTACTTCGAGACGGGATCGTGGGTTCGGGTTATTTGCTTGTGAGACGGGATCGTGGGTTCGGGTTATTTGCTTGTGAGACGAGGTAGTGGGTTCGGGTTATTTGCTTGTGAGACGGTATCGTGGGTTCGGGTTATTTGCTTGTGAGACGAGGTAGTGGGTTCGGGTTATTTACTTGTGAGACGAGGTAGTGGGTTCGGGTTATTTGCTTGTGAGACGGGATCGTGGGTTCGGGTTATTTGCTTGTGAGACGAGGTAGTGGGTTCGGGTTATTTGCTTGTGAGACGAGGTAGTGGGTTCGGGTTATTTGCTTGTGAGACGAGGTAGTGGGTTCGGGTTATTTGCTTGTGAGACGAGGTAGTGGGTTCGGGTTATTTGCTTGTGAGACGAGGTAGTGGGTTCGGGTTATTTCTTGTGAGACGAGGTAGTGGGTTCGGGTTATTTGCTTGTGAGACGGGATCGTGGGTTCGGGTTATTTGCTTGTGAGACGAGGTAGTGGGTTCGGGTTATTTGCTTGTGAGACGGGATCGTGGGTTCGGGTTATTTGCTTGTGAGACGAGGTAGTGGGTTCGGGTTATTTGCTTGTGAGACGAGGTAGTGGGTTCGGGTTATTTGCTTGTGAGACGGGATCGTGGGTTCGGGTTATTTGCTTGTGAGACGAGGTAGTGGGTTCGGGTTATTTACTTGTGAGACGAGGTAGTGGGTTCGGGTTATTTGCTTGTGAGACGGGATCGTGGGTTCGGGTTATTTGCTTGTGAGACGAGGTAGTGGGTTCGGGTTATTTGCTTGTGAGACGGGATCGTGGGTTCGGGTTATTTGCTTGTGAGACGAGGTAGTGGGTTCGGGTTATTTGCTTGTGAGACGGGATCGTGGGTTCGGGTTATTTGCTTGTGAGACGAGGTAGTGGGTTCGGGTTATTTGCTTGTGAGACGGGATCGTGGGTTCGGGTTATTTGCTTGTGAGACGGGATCGTGGGTTCGGGTTATTTGCTTGTGAGACGAGGTAGTGGGTTCGGGTTATTTGCTTGTGAGACGGGATCGTGGGTTCGGGTTATTTGCTTGTGAGACGAGGTAGTGGGTTCGGGTTATTTGCTTGTGAGACGGGATCGTGGGTTCGGGTTATTTGCTTGTGAGACGAGGTAGTGGGTTCGGGTTATTTGCTTGTGAGACGGGATCGTGGGTTCGGGTTATTTGCTTGTTAGACGGGATCGTGGGTTCGGGTTATTTGCTTATGAGACGGGATCGTGGATTCGGGTTATTTACTTGCGAGACGGAATCGTGGATTCGGGTTATTTGCTTGTGAGACGGGATCGTGGGTTCGGGTTATTTGATTGTGAGACGGGATGTGGGTTCGGGTTATTTGCTTGTGAGACGGTCGTGGGTTCGGGTTATTTGCTTGTGAGACGAGGTAGTGGGTTCGGGTTATTTGCTTGTGAGACGGGATAGTGGGTTCGGGTTATTTGCTTGTGGGACGAGGTAGTGGGTTCGGGTTATTTGCTTGTGAGACGGGATCGTGGGTTCGGGTTATTTGCTTGTGAGACGAGGTAGTGGGTTCGGGTTATTTGCTTGTGAGACGAGGTAGTGGGTTCGGGTTATTTGCTTGTGAGACGGGATCGTGGGTTCGGGTTATTTGCTTGTGAGACGAGGTAGTGGGTTCGGGTTATTTGCTTGTGAGACGAGGTAGTGGGTTCGGGTTATTTGCTTGTGAGACGGGATCGTGGGTTCGGGTTATTTGCTTGTGAGACGAGGTAGTGGGTTCGGGTTATTTACTTGTGAGACGGGATCGTGGGTTCGGGTTATTTGCTTGTGAGACGAGGTAGTGGGTTCGGGTTATTTGCTTGTGAGACGAGGTAGTGGGTTCGGGTTATTTGCTTGTGAGACGGGATCGTGGGTTCGGGTTATTTGCTTGTGAGACGGGAAGTGGGTTCGGGTTATTTGCTTGTGAGACGGGTAGTGGGTTCGGGTTATTTGCTTGTGAGACGAGTAGGGTTCGGGTTATTTGCTTGTGAGACGAGGTAGTGGGTTCGGGTTATTTGCTTGTGAGACGAGGTAGTGGGTTCGGGTTATTTGCTTGTGAGACGAGGTAGTGGGTTCGGGTTATTTGCTTGTGAGACGAGGTAGTGGGTTCGGGTTATTTGCTTGTGAGACGGGATCGTGGGTTCGGGTTATTTGCTTGTGAGACGGGATCGTGGGTTCAGGTTATTTGCTTGTGAGACGAGGACGTGGGTTCGGGTTATTTACTTGTGGGACGAGGTAGTGGGTTCGGGTTATTTGCTTGTCAGACGAGGTAGTGGGTTCGGGTTATTTACTTGTGAGACGGGATCGTGGGTTCGGGTTATTTGCTTGTGAGACGAGGTAGTAGGTTCGGGTTATTTACTTGTGAGACGAGGTAGTGGGTTCGGGTTATTTGCTTGTGAGACGGGATCGTTGGTTCGGGTTATTTGCTTGTGAGACGAGGTATTGGGTTCGGGTTATTTGCTTGTGAGACGGGATCGTGGGTTCGGGTTATTTGCTTGTGAGACGGGATAGTGGGTTCGGGTTATTTGCTTGTGAGACGGGATCGTGGGTTCGGGTTATTTGCTTATGAGACGGGATCGTGGTTTCAGGTTATTTGCTTGTGAGACGAGGTAGTGGGTTCGGATTATTTACTTGTGAGACGAGGAAGTGGGTTCGGGTTATTTGCTTGTGAGACGGGATCGTGGTTTCAGTTTATTTGCTTGTGAGACGAGGTAGTGGGTTCGGGTTATTTACTTGCGAGACGGGATCGTGGGTTCGGGTTATTTGCTTATGAGACGGGATCGTGGGTTCGGGTTATTTGCTTGTGGGACGAGGTAGTGGGTTCGGGTTATTTGCTTGTGAGACGGGATCGTGGTTTCAGGTTATTTGCTTGTGAGACGAGGTAGTGGGTTCGGGTTATTTACTTCGAGACGGGATCGTGGGTTCGGGTTATTTGCTTATGAGACGGGATCGTGGGTTCGGGTTATTTTCTTGTGGGACGAGGTAGTGGGTTCGGGTTATTTGCTTGTGAGACGGGTCGTGGGTTCGGGTTATTTGCTTGTGAGACGGGATCGTGGTTCGGGTTATTTGCTTGTGAGACGGTGTGGGTTCGGGTTATTTGCTTGTGAGACGGGATCGGTTCGGGTTATTTGCTTGTGAGACGAGGTAGTGGGTTCGGGTTATTTGCTTGTGAGACGGGATCGTGGGTTCGGGTTATTTGCTTGTGAGACGAGGTAGTGGGTTCGGGTTATTTGCTTGTGAGACGGGATAGTGGGTTCGGGTTATTTGCTTGTGAGACGAGGTAGTGGGTTCGGGTTATTTGCTTGTGAGACGGGATCGTGGGTTCGGGGTTATTTGCTTGTGAGACGAGGTAGTGGGTTCGGGTTATTTGCTTGTGAGACGAGGTAGTGGGTTCGGGTTATTTGCTTGTGAGACGAGGTAGTGGGTTCGGGTTATTTGCTTGTGAGACGAGGTAGTGGGTTCGGGTTATTTGCTTGTGAGACGAGGTAGTGGGTTCGGGTTATTTACTTGTGAGACGAGGTAGTGGGTTCGGGTTATTTGCTTGTGAGACGGGATCGTGGGTTCGGGTTATTTGCTTGTGAGACGAGGTAGTGGGTTCGGGTTATTTGCTTGTGAGACGGGATCGTGGGTTCGGGTTATTTGCTTGTGAGACGAGGTAGTGGGTTCGGGTTATTTGCTTGTGAGACGGGATCGTGGGTTCGGGTTATTTGCTTGTGAGACGAGTAGTGGGTTCGGGTTATTTGCTTGTGAGACGGGATCGTGGGTTCGGGTTATTTGCTTGTGAGGGAGGTAGTGGGTTCGGGTTATTTGCTTGTGAGACGGGATCGTGGGTTCGGGTTATTTGCTTGTGAGACGAGGTAGTGGGTTCGGGTTATTTGCTTGTGAGACGGGATCGTGGGTTCGGGTTATTTGCTTGTGAGACGGGATAGTGGGTTCGGGTTATTTGCTTGTGAGACGAGGTAGTGGGTTCGGGTTATTTACTTATGAGACGAGGTAGTGGGTTCGGGTTATTTACTTGCGAGACGGGATCGTGGGTTCGGGTTATTTGCTTGTGAGACGAGGTAGTGGGTTCGGGTTATTTGCTTGAGGGACGAGGTAGTGGGTTCGGGTTATTTGCTTGTGAGACGGGATCGTGGGTTCGGGTTATTTGCTTGTGAGATGAGGAAGTGGGTTCGGGTTATTTGCTTGAGTGACGAGGTAGTGGGTTCGGGTTATTTGCTTGTGAGACGGGATCGTGGTTTCAGGTTATTTGCTTGTGAGACGAGGTAGTGGGTTCGGGTTATTTGCTTGCGAGACGGGATCGTGGGTTCGGGTTATTTGCTTATGAGACGGGATCGTGGGTTCGGGTTATTTGCTTGTGGGACGAGGTAGTGGGTTCGGGTTATTTGCTTGTGAGACGGGATCGTGGGTTCGGGTTATTTGCTTGTGAGACGGGATCGTGGTTTCAGGTTATTTGCTTGTGAGACGAGGTAGTGGGTTCGGGTTATTTACTTTTGAGACGAGGTAGTGGGTTCGGGTTATTTGCTTGTGAGACGGGATCGTGGGTTCGGGTTATTTGCTTGTGAGACGAGGTAGTGGGTTCGGGTTATTTGCTTGTGAGACGGGATCGTGGGTTCGGGTTATTTACTTGTGAGACGAGGTAGTGGGTTCGGGTTATTTGCTTGTGAGACGGGATCGTGGGTTCGGGTTATTTGCTTGTGAGACGAGGTAGTGGGTTCGGGTTATTTGCTTGTGAGACGGGATCGTGGGTTCGGGTTATTTGCTTGTGAGACGAGGTAGTGGGTTCGGGTTATTTGCTTGTGAGACGGGATCGTGGGTTCGGGTTATTTGCTTGTGAGACGAGGTAGTGGGTTCGGGTTATTTGCTTGTTAGACGGGATCGTGGGTTCGGGTTATTTGCTTATGAGACGGGATCGTGGATTCGGGTTATTTACTTGCGAGACGGAATCGTGGATTCGGGTTATTTGCTTGTGAGACGGGATCGTGGGTTCGGGTTATTTGATTGTGAGACGGGATCGTGGGTTCAGGTTATTTGCTTGTGAGACGAGGTAGTGGGTTCGGGTTATTTGCTTGTGAGACGGGATAGTGGGTTCGGGTTATTTGCTTGTGGGACGAGGTAGTGGGTTCGGGTTATTTACTTATGAGACGAGGTAGTGGGTTCGGGTTATTTGCTTGTGAGACGGGATCGTGGGTTCGGGTTATTTGCTTGTGAGACGGGATCGTGGGTTCGGGTTATTTGCTTGTGAGACGAGGTAGTGGGTTCGGGTTATTTGCTTGTGAGACGAGGTAGTGGGTTCGGGTTATTTGCTTGTGAGACGAGGTAGTGGGTTCGGGTTATTTGCTTGTGAGACGAGGTAGTGGGTTCGGGTTATTTGCTTATGAGACGAGGTATTGGGTTCGGGTTATTTGCTTGTGAGACGGGATCGTGGGTTCGGGTTATTTGCTTGTGAGACGGGATCGTGGGTTCGGGTTATTTGCTTGTGAGATGGGATCGTGGGTTCGGGTTATTTGCTTATGAGACGAGGTAGTGGGTTCGGGTTATTTGCTTGTGAGACGAGGTAGTGGGTTCGGGTTATTTGCTTGTGAGACGAGGTAGTGGGTTCGGGTTATTTGCTTGTGAGACGGGATCGTGGATTCTGGTTATTTGCTTGTGAGACGTGGTAGTGGGTTCGTGTTATTTACTTGTGAGACGAGGTAGTGGATTCGGGTTATTTGCTTGTGAGACGGGATCGTGGTTTCAGGTTATTTGCTTGTGAGACGAGGTAGTGGGTTCGGGTTATTTACTTGTGAGACGGGATCGTGGTTTCAGGTTATTTGCTTGTGAGACGAGGTAGTGGGTTCGGGTTATTTACTTGCGAGACGGGATCGTGGGTTCGGGTTATTTGCTTATGAGACGGGATCGTGGTTTCAGGTTATTTGCTTGTGAGACGAGGTAGTGGGTTCGGGTTATTTTCTTTCGAGACGGGATCGTGGGTTCGGGTTATTTGCTTATGAGACGGGATCGTGGGTTCGGGTTATTTGCTTGTGGGACGAGGTAGTGGGTTCGGGTTATTTGCTTGTGAGACGGGATCGTGGGTTCGGGTTATTTGCTTGTGAGACGGGATCGTGGGTTCAGGTTATTTACTTGCTTGACGGGATAGTGGGTTCGGGTTATTTGCTTATGACACGGGATCGTGGGTTCGGGTTATTTGCTTGAGAGACGAGGTAGTGGGTTCGGGTTATTTGCTTATGAGACGGGATCGTGGATTCGGGTTATTTACTTGTGCGACGGGATCGTGGGTTCGGGTTATTTGCTTGTGAGACGGGATCGTGGGTTCGGGTTATTTGCTTGTGAGACGGGATCGTGGGTTCGGGTTATTTGCTTGTGAGACGGGATCGTGGGTTCGGGTTATTTGCTTATGGACGGGATCGTGGGTTCGGGTTATTTGCTTGTGAGACGGGATCGTGGGTTCGGGTTATTTACTTGTGAGACGGGATCGTGGGTTCGGGTTATTTGCTTGTGTAACGGGATCGTGGGTTCGGGTTATTTGCTTGCGAGACGGGATCGTGGGTTCGTGTTATTTGCTTGTGTAATGGGATTGTGGGCTCGAGTTATTTGCTTGCGAGACATAATCGTTGGTTCGAGTTATTTGCTTGTGTAACGGGATGGTGGGCTCGGGTCTTGGCGTGGTGTGGGGTAGCACCAGGTGGCATCGTGAGATACATGTATCAATCTAAGCAACTGTTTTCTTTTCTTTTTATCAGTTTGTTTTGTTTTCTCTCTAATATTTGGAGTCATTTTTATTTGTTACCGAAGGAAACCCACCTGTCCGAAATGGCTACCACCGTACCAACTCACATACTTCCCAGTCCGATGGATTGAACCCGGGCTGCACTGGTGCGAAGCCAGCGTGTTAACTGCTAAATTAGATTGTATATATACAACGTTCTTTCAATTTTCCAAGAAAACTTAGAAGATATATTGGGTTACAGGATATGTTACGCTTATTGTCATAAGGCTTCATGTGGGCCCGTTTCCAGAATGACGGGAAATTAAGAATGAAAGTAAAGATTATTGAAGAAGAACTGTAGTTGTACAACACACTATTAATAGATTCCTTCGCCATTCACTGGCTTCTTAATGCCGGGTAAGTTGACGGATTAATTAAGGTAGCTATAATTTATAATGTTCGGAAGAGGAAGATTTCGTGTTTCGGGTCTATGTTTCTGGGTGTGTAGAATTGAATGTATGTATCTAGGATTACTTTTATTTTTGCCAATCATTATGAAAATTTACAAACTGTATATATTCAGTGTTTGTTATTATATTTCTGTGAAAAATACCACTCGGAATAGAGAACTATCGCCAATGAAGTAAAGACTGAACACTGCAATTCCTTATAACTGTCGTATTATATAAAATTATTTAAACTTTAATTTGTGTATGAGATTTACTTATTTTACCAAGTCATTTGAGGATTTATATATCTAAATTACGTTTGTCTGCCTACTGTCTAACAATACAAACTGGGTCTATTCGCACAGAAATGAACAATACTGCATTTATTGCAATACAAATGACATAGAAGATGAATACCACTTTGTGTGTGTTTGTCCATGCTACATTAACCTTCGGCAAGCAAGCAGGATAGCTTCCGTACATGATATAATTCAACACATCCAGAGTGGGATTTGAACCTATAGCGATGAGGGACAAGTGGTTTGAATTGAACGACCTTCTGCTGGCACTTGTCCACGCAGGCCCCTTCACAATATAAACGATTGATAACCCAGTTCATCCATGATCACCAACAGGTTCCTAATCAAGCTTGCTTATTGTTTTATCGCTTTCTGTCCCCCTCGCCATTTATCGTTAGTTTTCACTTGATAACATACTAATATTTTAAGCTTCACGGAAGTCGTGATAGCGCTGTGGTAGCGCGTTCGCTTCAAGTGCGAAATACCTGAGGTTCGAGTCCCCGCTGGAGCCCTTACGAGTGTGCAATTGGGCAAGGCATTTATATTCCACATTGCCTCTTCTCTCTCTCTCTCTCTGGCGGAGATGGATTCCACCAGGAATGCGGTATCGAGAGTGATTAATATAAGTTGCAAGAACTTGTTTCGCAATCGAGCTAAAATAAATTTGTGTAAACTAATATTTTAAGTCAAATAAATCGTTCGGTGAAACTGGACCTTAGATTCGGCAGACATTGCCCGGGTTGGGGCACATCAACGAGGGGCTATGCAGGTTCGATCCCCCATCTGACCCTAATAAACTTAACAGTCTTTCAGATCTGACTTTAAACCGAGGTCACGTCTCGGTGCTTTATACCGAGCACGTAAAAGAACTTCTGGAATGGGTCTCTGTCTGTATCATTGCACTATCCTCCAACAAATCTAAAATGGCTAATCTCTTCAGGAAGCGTCGCTCATATGGGCAACCGGTAGCGACGATAAATAAACGTAAAACACACAAAACATCAACCTTAAATAAAATCTGACACACAGACGAACTATTGAAATCATAAATACGTTACAATAAGTAACGTTACAATAAGTAACGTATATATATTCATTGTTACGGAAGGTACAATTGTTGTATACAATAGATATGTACTGTACACTATATAAGTAACGTTACAATAAGTAACGTATACATATTCGTTGTTACGGAAGGTACAATTGTTGTATACAATAGATATGTACTGTACACTATATAAGTAACGTTACAATAAGTAACGTATGCATATTCGTTGTTACGGAAGGTACAATTGTTGTATACAATAGATATGTACTGTACACTATATAAGTAACGTTACAATACGTAACGTATATATATTCGTTGTTACGGAAGGTACAATTGTTGTATTCAATATAGATGTACTGTACACTATATAAGAATAAAATATCATTAAACAAATTAAGTTGGTTATAATATTTGGTTTTAATATGAATGCTTTAGTCATAGCATAGATAACAAACACTTCGTGAAGCACTAAATTGTGTTATCGTTTAGCTGTTTCAAATCCGTTTACAAGCAATAGTGATATCAATAACGTTGAAGTAATACTTGATTACCCTTTCAATGCACCCGGGAGAGCATCGAATGCTGATGTTGTTTGTTTGCAAATCTAATATGCTTTTTATTTGGACAACATTCGGCTACTTTGTTTGTTTGGTTGTTGACGCTTAACGTCGCACCAACAGCTTAGCTTAGGTCATATGGCGACTCTCTATAATATTATTCGGATGGAAAAACACACCAGGTTCCCCTCCAATCAATATTCCAGACATGATTGGGCACCGGGTAGAAACCACCGACCTTCTGCAAGACAGCTGGTAACTTTACCAAGCGAACGAACTCGACACATACAGTGTGGCACTAGCACATACAGCGATGGGACAAGTGACTTGAGGCCACTAGTAGCAGTTAGGAAGGTCATTGGTTGTGTCCGGTTATGAACAAATGCGTTTCCTCTATATAAAAAGCTGGACTATCGTAATGTGTGAATACTGATTAAGTCATTGGTGATTATCAATCTAAAACGAACAAACACGCACGACATTAACTTTAAGAACGATCTTCAGTAACTAAGAGACACTCTTGGTAATGTTTTTTCTAATTACTGTAACCGCAGTGCCTGCCAAAAAAATGCAGCTCAAATTATCTTGAGCACATAAAAATATGTCTGTCTCGTAAATACATTTGTCTTGGTGAAATCCTACACACAATCTAATATAGTTTTAATTTTTTCTTCCACTTTATTGCCACGCTCGCTAACAGAGACGAGCACAATTGTTGGAATAAATGTAACAAGTCCGTAGATTATGTGAGCATTGTTTTGAGCACGCATTTATGATTGTTCAGAAGACGAGTATGGACGAAATGGAACATTTAAAGCAGCCCTATATCGTATGAAATAAAAGATATTTGAAAAATTCAAATTGTACGTATGGGTAGCAATGCTGCTAAGCATTCTTACATTATAATTTGTATAATTATGTTCAATTAGAAAACAGTGTTTTTTTGGCGATAAAACAAACTCGAAACCGAAAGTAAGACTTTCCGAGTAGGTCGGTCACGCACTTGTTTACAATCGGAACATTTATTTATATTTATTTTACAACATCGAAACAAGCTTTATCAACTTATATTAATCACTCTCATTGGTGCGGAAGGAAGCGTAAGTGTGGGCATTCGTGTGGGAGGAAACCCGGAATACCCGGAGAGAAAATAAAGTCCGATCTGGCGACCACCTTACCATCTCACATACGTCCCTGTCCGAGGATCGAACCTGAGCTTGCATTGGTGAGAGTCGAGCGGGAAATGATTACCATTGTATGTAAAAGTGATTGGTTCTGTTTAATCGATTTTAATGTGCAACATCTCTGTCAGAATGTTCCACAAACGAAACAGTCAGGTGTCAGGTCGCAATGTTTTCTTTCTCAGAAATGTTTTTACTTCAAATGAGATATATCGAGAATATAAAGTGTTATATCGTTCCATTGATTTTGCAGTTGTAAAGTAAATAGTTCTAGAATGTATGATCATGGACGTACTGGTTTTCCGACCTCTAAGGTTTGTCGCTGAATAATTTGTAGACAGTCTCTTTTACACAATACGAAATAAATATTACTATAGCAAATAATCATGCTTGTATTTAATGCACTTGACTAAACTCAGATTGCATAACACTTAAAAAAACAACTATAATATTTCAATTAACATGGCAGACATGGCAGTTTTAGTTTTAATCTTTATTAAAGTCTCATCTATGTACATACATGTAATACAAACACAAATATATACAATCATATTAAAAGTACATAACCATTCTGAATATAATTATAAGAGACATATTGCAACAAAACATATCACATTATAAAATCCCACACTACTATTAGTTAATGCTTATTTACATTCTAAAGCCAAGAAACAGTTGCTAATTTATATTTAAATACGAAATAAAACAAAATGGTATAAAACACTGAATCGAAAAACAAGCACTATTAAGAAATATCTTACAAAATCAGTTATCACCCATGATCAGATCGAGAATGACCTAATTAGCAGCTGCTTCTTGTAGTCTGTAAAAATCATAGATATATAGTAATTAACACAAAAAGGGCATTATTTACAAAGGTAAAAGTAACGACGCTGTAGTATATTAAAACAGGTTTTGGCACAAAGTCTTATCACTGATTGATTACTGAATATAAATATAAATTGATCACGTTTTGTCATATTACAGAATTTATGGTCAGCTAATATTGCCGTCTGCAATAGAACAGTTCTTAGATCATTATATATGACACATTCCAATAAAACGTGATGTTCATCTTCTATCACATTACAAAAAGGACATTTACGACCGTCTAATCTTAAATTCTCATACCTTCTATACCTTTCTATACGGTTGGCATGCAGCAGTCTGTATTTCCTGCATTTTCACATGACTATCATGTGTGATCGTGCTAAAAGGGCCATTGGAGTTATCCTGTTGCAGAAACCAAACAAGGAAAGGGATTCGAATAACTATGTAAACTTTTACCCAATCCTAGCTGTGCTATTGCAAATAATCCTATGTTATGTACCATTCTTGAATAAAATATTGTTTAAGCTAAAAACCAAACACATATTTCTCTATATGGGGGTTTTAAGGGTACATGTGAATGAGATTAATGAAAACATCAACATTTACATATTTTCGAATACAAATTATTGTGAATATTATCTATCTGTTTTGTGTGTTATGTTATATTTCGGGTTTTACGCCTGCATCAGCACCATTTTGGGCTATATCGCCGGCGGGCAGTTTACCTAACAACACTTTTCATGGGCAAGCTCCAGCGGTTAACCAGTACTTGGGTGCACCAACCTCCATAAGAAACTGCCAACTTTTTCATATAAATGAGACACGGCCTGAGCGTTGTTTTGTGTGTGCATGTTCATGTGTGACAGTTCAAGCGTGTACACCACATAGATCAAGCACATGCAGCTGACAACGGTTACGGCATTCCCAAACATAATTGCACGAATAAAGTTCAAGCTTAAACTTTATTTATTTTACAACGATTGTTGGTGCGGATGAAAGCGTAAATGTGGTCATTCGTGTTGGAGGAAACCGGAGGACTTGGAGAAAACCCACCTGTCCGATCTGGCGACCACCGTACCATTTCACATACTTCCCGGTCGAGGATCGAACCAGTGTTGCATTGATGAATAAAGAAATGTCCGAAAATAGGTCGGGAACGAAAACAGGACGATTGACGACAATTGATTTGAGTTTCAAACATTAGATGCATGGGTGTTCTTAGGTATATGTGCGGTATGTATGACATTACGCTGTAAAGTACTAAGCGAAATGTTAGTACCATACCTGAAACAATAGTCTTTCAAATTGTCATCGGACGAGCATTCTTGGCGTACATTCAGATACGCCTCATAGTCGTACAAGTCACGTTTCTTAGTCTTGTATATAAAAGTAACGGTAAAGTGTTTATTTATTATAGTGTCACCCCTATTTAAATGGCCAGCAATTTCTGACTTATGACACCTCTTTTTATGAACATCAGTACTTCCCGAATCCTATGCTTGTATGCCAGGCGCAAGGCTGGTAGGCAATCGGTAACCATTATTTAACTAGCTGGCGGCTCACCAACCGGACGTATCAGAACGAACCCCTGTTGAGATTCGAACGTTCGACCTCCCACTCCGTAGGCGGACACCTTAACCACTAGGCCACGGAGTTGGTATATATATGTTCTGTAAACAGGTAAACGCCGCTCACCCACATAGATCGCCGGCGGCGAGAGTAAGTAGGCTTAATCAAATAGGTAATAGCCAAAACTACCATAGCAACACTTTCTATGAAATAATTAACAACGTGGGAGTATCACAATTTGAAACAAGAAGATAGTAATATGTGAGAGGAAAACCACCTGCGCTCGCTTGTAATTGATGCAATAGGCAAACGCCCTGCGCTCGCTTGTAATTGATGCAAGAGGCAAACGCCCTGTGCTCGCTTGTAATTGATGCAAGAGGTAAACCCCCTGCGATCGCTTGTAATTGATACAAGAGGCAAACCCCATGCGCTCGCTTGTAATTGATGCAAGAGGCAAACCCCCTGCGCTCGCTTGTAATTGATGCAAGAGGCAAACCCCCTGCGATCGCTTGTAATTGATGCAAGAGGCAAACCCCCATGCGCTCGCTTGTAATTGATGCAAGAGGCAAACCCCCTGCGCTCGCTTGTAATTGATGCAAGAGGCAAACCCCCTGCGATCGCTTGTAATTGATGCACGAGGCAAACCCCCTGCGCTCGCTTGTAATTGGTGCAACAACAAATGTAGACCAGATGTCAATCTAAGATGGGACTATAAACCGAGATCTGATGTAGCTGTGCTATGCACCTGGCTTGTTAGAGAAACATGTTTCTGTATATTGTTCTATCCTCCAAATAATAAAATGACTAATATACTTCGTGAGGCGTCACCCCGATTAAAGAGGGGGCAACGATAAATAAATTCATACTACAATTATATTTAGCACCTCGTCCATTAAACATGTCTTGTTTCTTTGATTAATATGTTTTCTATGGCATTGTATATATATGTTGAAGACATTATATGCCCACATTCTAATTAGTATAGACCTGTTAGAATTTGTTTCGCAATAGATTATAGAGCTAAATTAAATGTGTATAGTTTAATGAAAATATATCAAATGAAATGTGTCCAAAATAAATGTTACGAATGTCGACCGGAAATGCTATTCTGATTCACAATCGCTTTGGTTACACCATTTACATAAAATATTGTACCTACGCATGCCGGTATCACTTAGCATTTTAGAAAAGCATGTGGGATTACTCCTTGTCATTAACACAATCTACATGTTCCAGAAATAAATCATGCATTACTACATCCTTAGAAAACGATTATTCCAAGTGCGTTGCATCTCAAATGATGAATCAGGTTAATTGCCAGAAAACAAAGATTCAGTTGATAAAATTCTACATTTTTTGCCTTCGGGTTTTAAAATCGCAACAACAGCTTATTTTGTATGGCGACTCTCCGGCTGTTGTTGGTAGTATTTCGGGCACAGACGGGCACCGGAGAACCACCGACCCGTCCAAGAGAAGCTTCCTCACCTGGAAGAATTCGACACCATCAATGACTTGAAGCCAACGGCGTTAACCACTCGGACCTCCACGGAGATCCCCTGATAAAATGCAAAATCTTGAAGAAATACCATTACGTTTTTGTAGATCATTTTCAAAAGGCAATCCATTCGGAATATATTTACTAGTGATACATATTGCTCATAGACTAGTATGTATGCCGTGCATTGTGCCCATGAATGTTTGAATATGACACATGTCTACATTTCAAAAAACAAAACAAAATGAAAGTACACTATATGCGAGCGTCCAGCAGTTATATATATCTACATCGCTATTGCATTTCCTTCGCTGAACGTATATGTCCGGTATGTATTTATTTTCGTATGAATTTCTTCACTAATTATATGCAGCTGACATGCCCACGCGAAGTTACGGGCATGCGCATTGGCTGTGTTGGCCAGCGTTTCTCGCGAGGGAATGAATGTCTTACAGCTTGCACAGTTCCAATGATGATCTAATTAGTAATTATGACGTCGGGCACACGGTAAGTCGCAATTCTATCCTAAATACATTTTAAATGCTAGATGTGTTATATCTTCTTTGCGTCTCTGCGATAAGAGGAGAATAATTATATAAGATTCTGTCTTTCATTCTAATTATGTGTATATGATGCAATAAAATAAAATTAAATTAAACGCACACGCGGAGTAATACGTTACGCAAGCAGTGACAATAAAAGTGCCCTATTCTACTGTTTCAAAACTTGAAACTTGTTTATTTGCTTAAATGCCTATTTCTACATATAAATACATAGTCAATGGCGTTGTACAGTAATGAATTAAAAGATAATAAAAACAGTACTTCAGTCCAGGCACAACCATTAAATAACCAGTCATCAATGAAGAACTCACATTAGAATATTCAGAACAATGCGTAGTAGTCTCTGAAGAAGTGAGTTTTCAATTGTTTCTTGAATAGGTTAACTGACTCACTTTGTCAAAGGCTCAAAGGCAGTTCATTCCAAAGCTTGGGTCCAACAGTACTAAAACTTCTGTCACTGAAGGTCTTTTTCTTATTATAAGGAACAAGGCAGCATCCTACTGATGATCCAGAGGATCGTAGTGAGCGTGTGAAACAGTGAATCATAAAACTCGAATTTCAGCGAGAAAACGCATCATTCATTAGAAAGCATGCATAAAGGAAAACAGGCATACTCTCAATATTCCAATAGTGCGAAATATCACAGAAATCTGGTACGTATAGTAAGAAACTGTGCGCTAAGATTTGTCTGAAGTATTTGTCTGAAGTGGTTTGCACGGCGAAAGAAACCCCGCTCTCTCTCTCTAATTGTGTCCACTTTGCTGTCATGCAATATTCGGATTGCACTATTGGTTGTCAACCGTGAAATAACAAATTACATAGCAAACAGCGTTTGTTCACAGAGAAACTGTCAAATAATGTCTACGATCTTGGTCTTTCCATTTTCCATTAATGACGTTAATTGCATAGACATCGCTACGAAAGCTCGAAATGCAATCCATAAAAAGATTACATACTTATTAGAAGGACAGTTTTAACTTTATGTTAGCGACAATGCTGACGTTTGCCAAGTGAGCATTATTATTATTACACGCAACTGGAAAAAGAACCCAAACAATGTGACTCAGTTGATGCAGAATTAAATGTAATTCACGCAATGAGTCTGACGGAACTGTATAAATAATGTTGGTTATGACAACATGTTTTACTTTAATGGTTATAAAATGTTTTATAAATACAATATAATGAACTTTGGACAGTTGCATCCTGTTTACGTTTATTTATAGTCGCTATCGGTTGTCATTATGAGCGACGCCTCCTGAAGAGATTAGTATTTTAAGGAGGATAGTGCAAGTATACAGACATAGACCCATTCCAGAGTCTCATCTGGTTCTTTTAAGTGCATGGTGTAAAAGAACAAATCACCGACACGAGATTTCGGTTTAAAGTCCATGTGAAAGAGTGTTAATATTACTAGGTCAGACTGATGATCGAACATACGATCCCTGGATTCGCAGTCCAACATGTTAAACATATGGCTACTGACCATCTGTTCATTTACATCAACAGACATTCCATTCACGATAGTCAAAATTCACGGCGAACGAAAATCAAAATTCAAAATCATATTTACATCTCTATTTCCTTCGATGAACGTATGTGCCCTGATTGTATACATTTTCGTATAAGGGCTCCAAATCAATATGCAGTTGACATGTGCACTCGATGTTATGTGCATGCATGCGCATTCGCGTGTGTGTTTTATGTTTATTTATCTATGTAAAGTGATAATTATGGCACTTAATGTGCTTGACTGGACTCAGATGGCATAACGTCTTTTAAAATTAGTCAGCAATTTCAACTCACATTTGAATTCAATGGTGCGGGTCGTTGTCTAATGTTGATAAAAACGTGTGGCCCAAACCATTTGTATGTTCATGCTATATTATTGTATCTTTATGTGTATGACATATCGATCCTCGGATTTGAAAGTATGTGAGATGGTACATGTGTCGCCAGCTCGGACATGTGGGTTTTCTCCGGGTGCTCCGGTTTCCTCCCACACGAATGATCATATTTACGCTTTCATCCGCGCCAACGAGAGTGATTAATATAAGTTGTAAAACCTGCTTAGCAATCGTTGTAAAATAAATAAAGTTATAAAACTATTTCAGACAAG
The DNA here is from genome assembly GCA_014843695.1 of Archivesica marissinica. NCBI lineage: Eukaryota > Metazoa > Mollusca > Bivalvia > Venerida > Vesicomyidae > Archivesica > Archivesica marissinica. The sequence goes on along the minus strand of CM026399.1, from coordinate 44,142,420 downwards.
GACGAGCACCTTGGTAGAACAGCAGACAATAGACAAGCCAACTTGGTAACTTCCTTACTTGACGAAACCTCCAGCGAGATTCGAATCTACAGCTGTGAGAGGCATGCAATGTGAAGTCAACGACCGTATACATTAAGCCAGGAACGGAAGCCCATCCTATCACAATATGCACGTATTGTATATCTAGTATATAAATTAATAATAAAAAACAATGTGCATACGATATATTATACTCTGAATTCATGCATAACAACATACATGTACTATCAAACGTATATACCATAGGTTATATTTGTTGGGTACCTAAACAAATTTTACATGACACAAACGTATGCAGAGTGTAGAAATATAGATTATTCCGTCACACCAACGATTCACTGATATTAGCGTCAGAGTATAAATACATTAATCTTTGTTTGTTTCATTCACATCTATATACACAATTCGACCCATGAGACACAATACATATTAATTTTCTTTTGTTTTCACTTTTGTTTTTTTGATTTTCGTACCGTGAATGACACCATTTATTTACATAATGTTAGATAAGACATGTATAATATAACAATTAATACTGTGAAATAAGACATACAGAGACAACATAATTTGTAACACCATGTGCACATATATCAATATTGGCAATGGCGAAACCGAAACTGGCAAGAATGATGTATTAGATACACACATTAATGTTCTAAATGTTCTATATAGCTCATTAGTTTTATAAAAATACAATTCAAAGTTAAAAAGTATTCTCGCATTTTCACTTTTATAATTTAATAAATGTGTGCACACTAGCTCTATGAGAATACAAACTGGGAGTGTGACATTTTCGTAAATAGTTGTACAAAGGGCAACATAGCATACACTGATATTCATCTTCAATAATATTACAGTTTGATTTTGATTGTTTGATATTATATATATATATTGTATTGCTGTATATACATGTACAGTCTACATCCGCTATGTCAAAGTCGGTTATGTCGAATTCTCCGGTTATCTCGAAGTCGTATCAAAGTCCCGTTTCAGATACTATCATTTTACATATAACTGGCTCTGTTTATATCAAATTTCGTTATGTCAAACTTCGGTTACGTCGAAGTATGTTGTTCGGTCCGACGGAATTCGACATAACGGATGTAGACTGTATGTAAAAACATACAAACTCATTATAAATACCTAATTAGCATATGGGTTGGGCCACAAGTTGCAACAACATTAGTGATATTACAGTTTCTACATATATACAACCTTTCATTTACTTGCACTCTATTTCTTGACAGATAATGACACCTAGCCAGGATATTGTTATTATGTTGTTGTCGTATTTGCCGTTGCTTGTTGTGTTGTGGATTAATGGCTTCGACGTATATAACATTTAAAATAGAATCTCTGCTGCGTACTAAGTACGATTAGGTTGTTGATATGTATTCTTGTTGTCGTGTGAATGAACATATACTAGAGGACATAGAAAACGCACACTTCGGATATGTGTGTTTTTACATGAAAAACAATAACTATATAAATACACAGTTTTAAACATTTTGGAATATTTTTAGTTGTTCAGTTTGTGTTTTGTAATAAAGATGTGATATATCTTTGATGGAATCCTTCGTATTTCGTTTGTATGTAATAATAATCATATAATGTAGGTGTGCGTTTTCTATGTTCTCTAGTATATATTGTAGATGTGCGTTTTCTATGTCCTCTAGTATATAATGTAGATGTGCGTTTTCTATGTCCTCTAGTACATAATGTAGGTGTGCGTTTTCTATGTTCTCTAGTATATAATGTATGTGTGCGTTTTCTATGTCCTCTAGTATATAACGTAGGTGTGCGTTTTCTATGTCATCTAGTATATATTGATATATCAGTGAACTTGTTTACTATTCATGTACCTGTGTTGTGTTTTACGTTTATTTATCGTCGCTACCGGTGACCCATATGAGCGACGCCCCCTGAAGAGATTAGTCATTTTAGATTATTGGGGGATAGTGCAATGATACAGACAGAGAACCATTCCAGAGTTTCCTCTGGTTCTTTTACATGCACGGTGTAAAGTCACATCTGAAAGACTGTTAATTTTATTAGGGTCAGACGGGGGATCGAACATGCGACCCTAGATCCGTCTGTGTTTATTGTCGCACTAAGCATATTTTGTAATTATGTTGTATCATGTACCAGGCTGGTCTATTGACATTTGTGAAATAACTTACGAATATTTAATCTAATCTGTAGAATTAATAAATAGTATTAATTGCATTAAATTGATTAGACGATGTAGAGTTGGACCCAAAATATCAGAATGTACATGTGTCCTTGATGTGAACGATATGGTTTCCGCCTCGTAACCAAGAGTTATAAGGTCGAGCCCCATCAGACCTACGTACGGTTGTGTCGGCATTGGGCAAGAATAAATCCACATTTTCTCTTATCTCTTCCTTAATTTACTGTTTTATACTTTGTAAATAATAAAATAAACACGAAATGAACATTGAACATTGACAATTCGATATCAATTACTATGAATAAATAAATGTACTATCAGAAACGGGTGGTTTTGGCAGCCTCGCTCGGGAATCAGGTCTCGAGAGAAGAACGCAGCACGCTAGACAGCTCAGTGGTTCAATGTTTAACACCCTGGACTGCAAATACAAGGATAACAGCTCGATTACCTGGCTGACCCAGAGTGCCAATACAAGGATAACCGTTCGTTTACCCGTCTAACCCAGAGTGCCAACACCAGTATAACCGTTCGTTTACCCGTCTAACCCAGAGTGCCAATACAAGGATAAACGTTCGTTTACCCGTCTAACCTAGAGTGCCAATACAAGGATAACCGTTCGTTTACACGTCTAACCCAGAGTGCCAATACAAGGATAACCGTTCGTTTACCCGTAGGGCCCAGAGTGCCAACACCAGTATAACCGTTCGTTTACCCGTCTAGCCCAGAGTGCCAACACCAGTATAACCGTTCGTTTACCCGTCTAGCCCAGAGTGCCAACACCAGTATAGCCGTTCGTTTACACGTCTAACCCAGAGTGCCAATACAAGGATAACCGTTCGTTTACCCGTCTAACCCAGAGTGCCAACACCAGTATAACCGTTCGTTTACACGTCTAACCCAGAGTGCCAATACAAGGATAACCGTTCGTTTACCCGTCTAGCCCAGAGTGCCAACACCAGTATAACCGTTCGTTTACACGTCTAACCCAGAGTGTCAATACAAGGATAACCGTTCGATTACCCGTCTGACCCAGAGTGCCAATACAAGGATAACCGTTCGATTACCCGTCTGACCCAGAGTGTCAATACACGGATAACCGTTCTCTTACCCGTCTAACCCAGAGTGCCAATACAAGGATAACCGTTCCTTTACACGTCTAACCCAGAGTGCAATACAAGGATAACCGTCGATTACCCGTCTGACCCAGAGTGTCAATACAAGGATAACCGTTCGCTTACCCGTCTAACCCAGAGTGCCAATACAAGGATAACCGTTCCTTTACACGTCTAACCCAGAGTGTCAATACAAGGATAACCGTTCGATTACCCGTCTGACCCAGAGTGTCAATACAAGGATAACCGTTCGTTTACCCATCTAACCCAGAGTGCCAATACAAGGATAACCGTTCGTTTACCCGTCTAACCCAGAGTGTCAATACAAGGATAACCGTTCGTTTACCCGTCTAACCCAGAGTGCCAATACAAGGATAACCGTTCGCTTACCCGTCTGACCCAGAGTGCCAATACAAGGATAACCGTTCGTTTACCCTCTAACCTAGAGTGCCACTACAAGGATAACCGTTCGTGTACCCGGCTGACCCAGACTGCGAATACAAGGATAACCGTTCGATTACCCGTCTGACCCAACTAATGTTAAGAGTCTTTCAGATGGGACTATCAACCGAAATGTGCATCGTGTATCGGTGCTATACACCGGACATGTAAACAGCAATGGGTTCATCTACAATTGGGGAGTATTCTCCAAAGCTTAAAATGGCTGCCCTACGTCTGGAGGTGTCGCCACCCGATTAACAACGGGGCGACGATAAACAAAACGTATTAATCAAATCTAATAAAACATGGGTTGTATGTGCATGGTTTATTTCATGCACATGAAACGGTTTTCTGGCTGTATTATTAAGATTGCCCTTACTGGCGTTCTGTACGCATATTTTCAAGATGTGGTTTTTGTGTGACACGTTTGCAATTTCTTAATTTCATTAATTTCGTAATACACTAGCTTCGTGCCGGGTTGGGATCGGTCGGGAACCATTGAAGAAATAATTATTAAGACATATTTTAGGCCCCAGGTTTTTGGAATTCTATTAGAATTTGTGCACGAAGAAGTAATCAGAAACTGTCGAATAACATCATCACGCCTCTCTCCATTCATTTACTGCACAATTCCCGTCGTCTTATCTTGTGCCAAATTGAAACATTGTAGGCTTGTATTTTAGTTTGTCTCGGTAATTGAACGTTACATCTATAATAGATTGGAACATTTGATGCCGGTGCCGACCTAAGACTGATGGATGTTGGTTATTAAAATTAATGGAAAGCCGAAGACTAAACTATGATGTGCATATACAGGGTGGGCCTGGAATTTATTATATTCAAGACTGGTAATCCAGGGATGGCAGATTCGATCCTTGTCTGACCCTAATAAAATTAACAGTCTTTCAGATGGGACTTTAAATTAAACTGAGGTTTCGTGACGTAAAATAACCAGAGGAGACTCTGGAATGGGTATCTGTCTGTATCATTGCACTATCCTCAAACAATCTAAAATGACTAATATCTTCAAGGGGCGTTTAGTTTATACAAATTTATTTTAGCTCGATTGCGAAACAAGTTCTTTCAACTTATATTAATCGCTCTCGAGACCTCATTCCTGATGGAATCCATCGCCACGAGGGAGAGAGAAGAGGCAATGTGGAATTTAAATACCTTGCCTAAGGGCACAATCGTAACGGCTCCAGCAGGGCTCGAACTCCGGACCTTTCGCACCTGAAGCGAACGCGCATCCACTGAGCTGTCACGACTTCCACAAGGGGCGTCGCTCATATGGGCAACCGGTAGCGATGATAAGTAAACGCAAAACACACGCACACATCAGAAAGTCCCAAAGAAATGAGCATCAATTAATTACAAACAAACAATATTAAATTTGGAAAAAACTATTTAAGAAAAACAGTCAGTAGAAAAAGCCCATCTATGATGTCTTATTTAGTGTTCACATCGAAGTACGTAGTAACCGGAACACACGGTCAAAACAGTTTCATTCATAAATACCAGGCAGCTGACGCACACTTTACAAACTTGCCATGAACCTATGAATATATACAGTCTACACCCGTTATGTCGAATTCCGTCGGACCGAACAAAATACTTCGACATAACCGAAGTTTGACTTAACGAAATTAGATATATAAGGAGTATGTTATATGTAAAATGATAGTGTCTGAAATGGGACTTTGATCAGACTTCGAGATAACCGGATAATTCGAAATAACCGACTTTGACATAGCGAATGTAGACTGTATGAAAGACATTTGGAGCATGTTTTGGAGATAAAGGTGTGGGGGTAATTTTACATGGAATTTGATATTCGGGCAAGCATCTTTCATAAGTGGTTTACAATTTATGTTGACAGTTTATGAATTCTTGGTTATCAATACGTGTTTATTTGTCAGGGTCAACACTGGTTCGATTGAAAGACTGATAGGTGGTGTTATTTTACGTTGTTCTGAAAATTAGTGTGTACCGCGGTATGTCCAGACAAGCGGTATGTCAATAAACGACATAGTATCCAATGGATGTAAACAAGTGGTTTAATTAATATAATTTTGATAAAATCATATATATCATATATCAACACCTGGTTAGGGAACAACAGTAAAACAAAGGAATCCGAATAAAATGACGATATACATTTCGGGATAAATCGGACTATATCAGCCAAGGAAGAAATGTCTCTTTTTAGCCTGGATCAAAATACAAACGCAAGCTGTTTTCTCGAATATTTCGATATTTGTTAATTTGTTTTCAAACCAAAGCAATAAAGTAATAAAGTGGTAGCCGGAACTAAATTAATGGAATTGGATTGTCTGATGTCATCCCGCTGAAATACGTCATGCGTATGGAATGACAAACACTTTCTGAGAGCAGTATTGATAAGTATGCACATGTACAAAGCGGGGGCAATGACTTAGTGTGCATGTTGTTATATACTCACTAACATTACATTAAGAGAGTCCGCCACCGTGGTCGAGAGGTTACGGTCGCTGACATGTATACCATTGTAATCTATCATCACTGATGGTCACGGGTTCGAGTCCCTCTCAGGCCGTGTTTCATTTATATGAATACGCTGGCAGTTCCTTACGAAGGATGGTGCACCCAAGTACTGGTTAACCGCTGGAGCATGCAAGGAAAGGTGTTGTTAGGTAAACTGCCCGCTTGTGATCTAGCCCAAAATTGTGCTGATGCAGGCGTAAAAACCGAACAAACAAACATTAAGAGTGAGTATGTGAGTTGGCTTTAAATTACTTGCCTATCACGGCGGCAGGTTCGATTCCCACCGAGCGTGTCGACCTATTTCCCGAGAGGAAGCTATCCAGCTGGCGAACAGTTCTTACAACTTATATTAATCACTTTCGAGACTTCATTCCTGATGGAATCCATCGCCACGAGGCAGAGAGAAGAGGCATTGTGCCCTTAGGTAATGCATTTAAAATTCCACGCTGACTTGCGGGAGGTCGGTGGTTCTAGCCGTGTGGACTGTTCATGTACTTCATGTTTTAGCTAGAAAGTTAACTTCGCCTTATGTTCATGATTACTGCCGCGTCAAACCTGCTTACATTAGTTAATACACATTTATTTAAGCTCGATTGCGAAACAAGTTCTTACAACCTATATTAATCACTCTCGAGACCTCATTCCTGATGTGAATTCATCGCCACGAGGGAGAGAGAAGAGGCAATGTGGAATTTAAATGCCTTGCCTAAGGGCACCATCGTAACTGATCCAGCGGACTCCGGACCTTTCGCACGTGAAGTGAATGCTCTATGACTGTGCTTTCACTACTTCCATTGTATATGTCTGTGTGTGTGTTTTACGTTTATTTATCGTCGCTACCGGTTGCCCATATGAGCGACGCCTCCTGAAGAGATTAGTTATT
>CM026399.1:44101288-44134231 GCA_014843695.1 Archivesica marissinica | reverse complement strand
TATCAATACACCAGTTGTAGTACACGTATGTTTATCACATCGATGTTTATATATATCTGGAATGTGTCAAAACAACCACAAAGACGGCCATGGGTGTATGTCACAATGTCAGGAAATGTCGAACTTCAATGCTGCCATATTGCATGCAGCATTTTTATGATCAATATAATTATTATATAGTTATTTCAAAATATGTAATAAAATCAAGTTTATATAATACTGTAACAATCTAAAGCCATGTTGAAACTTCAGTGGGTGGGGTAGGTTGATCTTCGAAATTAGTAAATTTGTTCGTTTTTTTCAAATATAAAATCTTAAATATTTGCATTGTTTATGTTTATATGATATATAATGGTACTATATAATATGACAATTTCATTAATTACTGAATACAAACTAACATTAATACCAATTTACATGCTCTAGAATTTTAACCCAAAATGGGAATATGTGGATGTAGAAAGTGTGCAATAAAAATGTTGTACCACGGCTTTGGCAACTGCAACATGCAGTTCCATATACTAGAGACCCTAACTAACAACTTGGTCTATTCAAACCTATGTGGTAAATTGGTTGCCGGTCACCCCTGTGTTAGCTCAGGTTTGATGCAGTACTAATATGAGCTGGCCTCACTGGCAACACTATCATTTTCTTAGAGCACAACTCATTTAAGATACCGACATCTATGTGTTGTATACAAATTGTGTTATGATGTGTTTTTGAAAAGAAAATAATTGATTCTGGAATCTCACTAATTGTGTGGCTGATCACTATTTCCTATATACATTATGCTGAACAGCTGTGTATACCATTATCAGACCATGCGGAGACAGTAACATATGGTTCTGTAGTTGAGTCATTATCCAACAAATTTAAAACACTGTACAATTATATATTAAAATGTTATTGTAATGTTACGTGTTTTTCTTTTATTATACTATCAGGTCATTCCATCAATAATCGTGTTCTATCAATTTACATACAGTGGCATGTGCCGTCTTCTTGGCATTGCACGAGGAAAATCACGTGCCGGCTATTCCAGTCTTTACCGTCACATGTATTTATTATTCAAATAGTCCCTAATTATTAATATAATATTTGTTAATTTTGTATTAACAACTGGGTAGTCAATATGTGTCTGTAACTTTGTAATAAAATAACAGAATTATAAATAAATAATGGGTATATGCCCGTAATGTGTCCGTCTGAAGTAAATAATTGCGGTTTACCAGGAAAATTCCGTAAACCCTTATATGTTGAACGATTGAGCTGGAAATGCACAAAATACGTGTACAGTGCATCTTGATTTATGCGATAATACAAACAAAAATATAAACATAATGTATGTTATGTTATATTTTGGGTTTTACGCCTGCATCAGCACCATTTCGGGATATATCGCCACCGGGCAGTTTACTTAACTTAAATTACCCCATATACGCTTTCATCCACGCCAACGAGAGTGATTAATATTAAGTTGCTAAAGCTTGTTTCGCAATCGTTGTAATAAAGTTTATGCTTTAGCGTGAATATATATATATAATAGTTTCAGTTTCATTTGTGCATTAGTATGTTTAGTGTATTCCTGTTAGAACAAACGGAAATATGTTAGTATATCTTAGAAATACTATGTGCACACCATCCCGCACGCGTGAACAGAAGTATTAAAAGATCACCCAGTTTGTACGCCATTCCATTTGTTACAAGAAATTCTAAAACATACCAAACCCAGGTCATTTAGCCAATTCATGTTCACAGAAAATGTTTCCATTTGTTAACATTCATGTATGTATGTTATGTTATGTTATATTTCGGGTTTTACGCCTGCATCAGCACCATTTTTGAGCTATATCGCCGGCGAGCAGTTAACCAGTACTTGGGTGCACCAACCTCCGTAAGAAGCTGCCAACTTTTTCATATAAATGAGACACGGCCTGAGCGGGGCTCGAACCCGTGACCATCAGTGATGATAGGTTACAGTGGTATTCAAGTCAGCGACCTTAACCACTTAACCACTAGACCACGAAGGCGGACAAACATAATGTACGAATGTTGTATAAATCCCAAACATGTACGTGCGGTAAAGACATGTTGTGACTGTAAAGACTCCGCCGTGACGGTAAAGACTGATGCTATGCAATTTCTTTCTTGGGATCTTTATCAGACTGTGTTTATTAATTGCTGTACAATAACATATGTAGTAGCAATGTTTAATTAATATTTACTTAATCCAAGACAACAAAAACTCGAACATTACACAATTTGTTAATCAACTAACACAAATTAATGACTCTAACACTTTGTCATACATGCCCGGTGTGCACATGCTATCGAGGTTTAAATAGATGTAGTACTTATAATGTCAATAATTGATCACATGTACAGTGTTATACAGGCGTACATGTTTTTTATACTGTATTCCCGGAAGGGAAGCATATATGAAATTGGACATATATATATATGATGTATAATTATAATCTTATAGGTAAATCAAATCCAGTACGAACATATGGTCATGGCACATGTGCATAATATCTCATACAGAGTGATGATTCAGAAAGTATGGTCATGGCACATGTGCATAATATCTCATACAGAGTGATGATTCAGAAAGTATGGTCATGGCACATGTGCATAATATCTCATACAGAGTGATGATTCAGAAAGTATGGTCATGGCATATGTGCATAATATCTCATACAGAGTGATGATTCAGAAAGTATGGTCATGGCATATGTGCATAATATCTCATACAGAGTGATGATTCAGAAAGTATGGTCATGGCACATGTGCATAATATCTCATACAGAGTGATGATTCAGAAAGTATGGTCATGGCACATGTGCATAATATCTCATACAGAGTGATGATTCAGAAAGTATGGTCATGGCATATGTGCATAATATCTCATACAGAGTGATGATTCAGAAAGTATGATCATGGCATATGTGCATAATATCTCATACAGAGTGATGATTCAGAAAGTATGATCATGGCATATGTGCATAATATCTCATACAGAGTGATGATTCAGAAAGTATGGTCATGGCACATGTGCATAATATCTCATACAGAGTGACGATTCAGAAAGTATGGTCATGGCACATGTGCATAATATCTCATACAGAGTGATGATTCAGAAAGTATGGTCATGGCACATGTGCATAATATCTCATACATAGTGATGATTCAGAAAGTATGGTCATGGCACATGTGCATAATATCTCATACAGAGTGATGATTCAGAAAGTATGGTCATGGCACATGTGCATAATATCTCAAACAGAGTGATGATTCAGAAAGTATGGTCATGGCACATGTGCATAATATCTCATACATAGTGATGATTCAGAAAGTATGGTCATGGCACATGTGCATACTATCTCATACAGAGTGACGATTCAGAAAGTATAGTCATGGCACATGTGCATAATTTAATAGCTCATATAGAGTGACGATTCAGAAAGTATAGTCATGGCACATACATGTGTATAATTTAATAGTTCATACAGAGTGACGATTCAGAAATTAGAGAAAACTATCAAAATAGGCTTAAATTGACCTCTGTAATAACACACTACAAACGAATACAGCTGCAAATATGTTTTCAAATGAGTTAACAAGGCATTGCTCATTTAATATTTTAACACATAATTCTGTAAAGATCTGGACTCTTTCAAAAAACATTCATGAGTTTGCCCAGTACGATGCAGTAATCTGATAGGCAGTGTTTATAAATGTTCACTGCTTCATACTTAGTTTTATATCATTCCACTGCCCCGGGTCCTCGTGGACGTGTCTTCCTGTCACATGTTGTTGCTCGCGTATCATCATGCGTATGTGTACCCAGTCATACCATAGCACCCATTCATACCATAGCACCCAGTCATGACATAGCACCCAGTCATACCATAGCACCCAGTCATGACATAGCACCCAGTCATACCATAGCACCCAGTCATAACATAGCACCCAGTCATACCATAGCACCCAGTCATACCATAGCACCCAGTCATGCCATAGCACCCAGTCATACCATAGCACCCAGTCCTGCCATAACACCCAGTCATAACATAGCACCCAGTCATACCATAGCACCCAGTCATACCATATCACCCAGTCATACTATAGCACCCAGTCATACCATAGCACCCAGTCATAACACCATATCACCCAGTCATAACATAGCACCCAGTCATAACATAGCACCCAGTCATAACATAGCACCCAGTCATACCATATCACCCAGTCATGACATAGCACCCAGTCATAACATAGCACCCAGTCATACCATAGCACCCAGTCATACCATAGCACCCAGTCATACCATAGCACCCAGTCATACCATAGCACCCAGTCATAACATAGCACCCAGTCATAACATAGCACCCAGTCATGACATTGCTTACAAGCTGTCACAATTAACGGTTTTCTCACATGCGGTGCATGACTCACTTCTGCAGATTTATCATCTATGTCCGGACATGTGGGTAAGTGTTCAATCACTCACCTGAATTATACCAGGTTAAGCCTCCCCATAAAAATATCCTGTTTTGTGATGAGCGTCTCACTACACACTATAACACAACACTTTACCTGAATGTCCAGAGCTATATTGCAGCAACAAAACGTTTCGATACCTAGGTGAACGTGGGGGTTCTCTCCGTTTTGGTCCCGGCCCGTCGTGTGACAATACCAGATTCTTTTTTGATAGTTTACATATTTGGATCTAACGTTTCCTTATTGCTACATTATAATTACAATAACGCGATGCTGTAAATATATGCGGACGCTTAGCAAAATCAAGTCCAAATATTTGCCACTGCTGTTAAGTATTCAATAGTTTCTCTACAATTTATATTTACTGAACAAATAAACTCGCCATTACTATTCGCCAAGCATTTTGTACCATTTAAACGTACTCCAACATGGGAAGGGATTCATATAAGCTTTAACCATGTTTCTCGACCCATATCAGTTCGAATGTATAGACATTGTGTTTATATATGTATAGATGTATTTGATCCGAATAAAATATGTTTAAACTAAGCCTCCCCATCCTAGCTTATAACATACGAGCCACCATTAAGGTCGGGATTTGATTCGACGTGAATCGTTGTACTCCGAGATTCAACGTGGTTGCTTAGCCCCGGTTGCATGTTACATTACAACAAGTTGTTGCATTGGTTTTAACTGGACATTCATGTTCAATAGCGGACAGTTCTGCCGTCGAGTTGTTCTCTTTCCCTACCTTTCTTGTTCTTATACAGTTATGTATTGCGGATGCTAGATTGGGTCAGCCTTTAAATAATTGTTCTTTGCCCGTTCAGTAGCAAATTTATAAACCCATGCCTATAATACACGCAGTTCAAAGAAAGATACCTGTTACTTATTAGTTCTATTCCCGAGATAGTTCTGATGGAAATATCTGAACTAATTATATGAACGGGATGTGGAAGTATTTATGCCGATTAATACATGTATGTATATATATTATATATGTGTACGTGCGTGCGTGCGGCGTGCGGCGTGCGTGTGTGTGCGCGTGCTTGTATCATTGTTAATCCCTTTTATTTATACATAAATAGATCTGCATTCTAAGCAGGCAAACTGGCTGGATATATAGGTGTTAAATATACGTACATTTACTATGCACATCCGTATTGCTATAAATATAAGCGATGCAGTATTATATGATTACATATTGGAATACGTGTCATCTTGAATATACGAGATAATCTATTGAACTATATCATTACATATTGTTGTACATATTATCTTGAAAATACGAAATCATGCATTGTTTTTATATGATTACATATTGTAATTATTCTGGAAATAGGAAACGTATCCATTGGTAGTAATTCATAGTACAAAAAGCCGCTTGTGGCGCTATATAATTATGATGGCTAGCCTACTTCCGGTAACCGCAACTTTTTTTGCATTCCATATTACTATACGTAGTCGTTATATAGGCATACATAGAAATGCATTTGTCTACAAAGGCTATGTGTTGCTAACTGTTCCCTCACATTTAATGCATCAATCTGACCAACATTATATATACTATGAGAATGTTATCTATGTAAGAATGATTAACATTGGAATAATTCTATATCATGTTAAAAACATTGTACGCAATCGTTGTAAAATAAATAAAGTTTAAAACATGATTATTATGAGAAATAAGTCTAAGAAATTACAAGAAAACAATACAACATAGAAGATATAAAAATAGTAACATGAACTCTCCTTTTAATGATTTCAGAAATGTGCATTTGTTTATCACAACCCAACTTGATAGCTTCCTCACATGTAATAATTCGATATTAGTGACGTAGCTATAGGGGCATAGGGGTGTACGGACACCCCCCCCATTGAACCCACATGTCCCCTATCCCACTGGGAAATTGTACTTTGCGAATAAGAAAATTCTATTAAATTTGGATATATATTACTATATTAAACGATCTGCAAGGAATTAAGAGCATGTCTGTTTTATCTAATATATGTGTATATGAAGTATTATATATATTCGTATAAGATAAAGCATACATGACTGACCGTACCATATTGTACCACACACATTAGGAGAGTGAGATATTAATGAATGTGTATTGTTCAAACATACCACAATCATAATAAACTTTACCTTAATCGGTACTAGGGATTTCAATAATGTCATATATTTTTTAAAATTTAAGTTATTTGACGTCACTACCGGTTGCCCATTTGAGCGACGTGCAGTTTACCTAACAACATCTTTCCTGGGCAGGCTCCAGCGGTTAACCAGTACTTGGTGCACCAACCTCCGTAAGAAACTGCCAACGTTTTCATATAAATGAGACACACACTGGGCGGGGCTCGAACCCATGTCCTTCAGTGATGATAAGTTACAGTGGTATACAATTCAGCGACCTTAAACACTCGACCACAAATCATTTGAGTTCGAGCCCAGCTGGAGTCGTTACGATTGATCCATTAGGCAAGGGACTTGAATTCCACATTGCCACTTCTTTCTCCCTCGTTACGATGAATTTCATGGACTAGTTTAAACATATTTTATTTCCCAATGTAATACATATTGAACAATGCATACATAACACATAATCAAAATACAGAAAAAGGATTAGAATGAAAGACAGGGTCTTATATAATTCTTCTCTTCTGGAATGAGGTCTCGAGAAGTATTAATATAAGTTGTGAGAACGTGTTTCGCAATCTAGCTAAAAACTAACACAGAGGCTGAAATTAAATATAAAAAGTATTTCCTAATCAAATAGATATGTATCTCCATTTGTTCATATCTGAAATAGTCTATGTACAAGCATTCACTGATCCGAATCACTAACACTCCAAATGATTAATAGGAACCAGCTGAGCCGCATGGAATTCATATTGTAATGGCGTTATGTAATGGAGGCTCCAGGACACTAAGATACGAACTTGTATCACCACAGCACAATATGCTGACCCCCTTTTGAGGTCAGTTGTCCAGTGGTTAGCACTTCGGATTTCGAATCCAAGGATCGCAGGTTCGATCCCATCATCTGACCCTATTACTATTAACAGTCTTTCAGATGGGACGTTAAACCGAGGTCTCGTGTCGGTGCTTTACACCGTGCACGTAAAAGAAACAGGAGAATGGGTCTCTGTCTGTATCATTGCACTCTCCTCCAAAATCTAAAATTAGTAATTTCTTCAAGAGGCCTCACTCATATGTGCAACCGGTAGCGACGATAAATAAACGTTAAATCACACAAACACAATACATTAACATCAATATAGTATATGAAGATATTTTCAAAATTCAATAAAATGTTTTCTTGTTACATGACCAAATATATTAGTTTAAACATATTTTATTGCTTTCAAATAATACGAGTATCTAGCCGGGGTTGCATTGGTGAGAAGTGAGCGCGTTAACCACTGCTCTAATCGGGCATGCATGTTTAAAGCAGCAGTAATCATCAACACGTCAAAGTTAACGTGAACACAATCCACATTGTACATGTAGTTGTCCCCTGATTGTAATCCAAACAAGTTAGTTCTAATTAAGCCCCCATTTGAATGTCTAAAATCGAATCGATCCTAGGGATTGCAATTCGAACTTCACCTCTAAATACATGCGCACACTTCTATTGACTGCAAGAACTTGCCTGCCGCCACAATCTAATAATTACATTTGCATTTCGATAGGAAGTCATTCAGTAGTCAGAACATTTAAAATGACAGTGTGAATCACTGTGTCTGCAAGACAGATTGTATTTAATTGTACGCCAATCAACATTAATAAACACAATCCTTAAGGGACAATATAATATTTACGATATGTATGGCTTACAAGTAATATATAATATTTCTCTTCATGAAACCAGTGCGCTGTAATATTTTGTGGTCAAACATAAATGTTACTGTTAAGGTCAAACATAACTGAAGGTTAAGGTTATTTTGGGGACACATACTCCGACCTAGATATATAGGATCTTACACTCGGTGGTGATTTCATACCATATTGTATGAAGTGAATTTTGCTATTAAGCGAGCCAAATGCCAAAATTCCAAAACGAGCGAGTGCTTTGGTATGATTGGTCACGCTACTGACATTGTGACCAATCGTACAAAACATTAGCTAACCATATTTAGCATACGCCTTCATTGACTTCTGGACAGCACATGAAGCGACATTATGAGTTGCTATACCTCACATGAGTATCTCATGCAAAATGTGCCATACACGAGCGACCGGCATTTTTTTTAATGTATCATGGCACCGTAACTGTATTATATCAACTGTAACTTTGTGATATAAACTGTAACTATGTGATATTAACTGTAACTTTGTGATATAAACTGTAACTTTGTGATATAAACTGTAACTTTGTGATATAAACTGTAACTGTATGATATAAATTGTAACTATGTGATATAAACTGTAACTGTATGATATAAACTGTAATGTAGTGATATAAACTGTAACTTTGTGATATAAACTGTAACTTTGTGATATAAACTGTAACGTTGTGATATAAACTGTAACTATGGGATATAAACTGTAACGTAGTGATATAAACTGTAACTTTGTGATATAAACTGTAACTGTATGATATAAACTGTAACTGTATGATATAAACTGTAACATAGTGATATAAACTGTAACTTTGTGATATAAACTGTAACTGTATGATATAAACTGTAACTGTATGATATAAACTGTAACGTATTGATATAAACTGTAACGTTGTGATATAAACTGTAACTGTATGATATAAACTGTAACTGTATGATATAAACTGTAACTGTATGATATAAACTGTAACTTTGTGATATAAACTGTAACTTTGTGATATAAACTGTAGCTGTATGATATAAACTGTATCTTTGTGATATAAACAGTAACTTTGTGATATAAACTGTAACTGTATGATATAAACTGTAACTTTGTGATATAAACTGTAACTTTGTGATATAAACTGTAACATTGTGATATAAACTGTAACTGTATGATATAAACTGTAACATAGTGATATAAACTGTAACTGTGTGATATAAACTGTAACGTAGTGATATAAACTGTAACTGTATGATATAAACTGTAACTTTGTGATATAAACTGTAACTGTATGATATAAAATGTAACTTTGTGATATAAACTGTAACTTTGTGATATAAAATGGGGGATATAAACTGAAACTTTGTGATATAAACTGTAACTGTGTGATATAAACTGTAACTCTATGATATAAACTGAAACTTTGTGATATAAACTGAAACTTTGTGATATAAACTGTAACTTTGTGATATAAACTGTAACTGTATGATATACACTGTAACTGTGTGATATAAAATGTAACTTTGTGATATAAACTGTAACTTTGTGATATAAACTGGGGATATAAACTGTAACATTGTGATATAAACTGTAACTGTATGATATAAACTGTAACTGTATGATATAAACTGTAACTCTATGATATAAACTGTAACTTTGTGATATAAACTGTAACGTTGAGACATAAACTGTAACTTTGTGGTATAAACTGTTACTGTATGATATAATCTGTAACTGTATGATATAAACTGTAACTGTATGATATAAACTGTAACTGTGTGATATAAACTGTAACTTTGTGGTATAAACTGTTACTGTATGATATAATCTGTAACTGTATGATATAAACTGTAACTGTATGATATAAACTGTAACTGTGTGATATAAACTGTAACTTTGTGATATAAACTGTAGCTGTATGATATAAACTGTAACTGTATGATATAAACTGTAATTGTATGATATAAACTGTAACTTTGTGATATAAACTGTAACTTTGTGATATAAACTGTAACGTTGTGATATAAACTGGGGGATATAAACTGTAACTTTGTGATATAAACTGTAACTGTATGATATATACTGTAACTATGTGATATAAACTGTATCTTTGTGATATAAACTGTAACTTCGTAATATAAACTGTAACTTTGTAATATAAACTGTAACTTTGTGATCTAAACTGTAACTTTGTGATATAAACTGGGATATAAACTGTAACTTTGTAATATAAACTGTAACTTTGTGATATAAACTGTAACTTTGTGATATAAACTGTAACTTTGTGATATAGACTGTAACTTTGTGATATAAACTGTAACTTTGTGATATAAACTGTAACTGTATGATATAAACTGTAACTTTGTGATATAAACTGTAACTTTGTGATATAAATTGTAACTTTATGATATAAAATGGGGGATATAAACTGTAACTTTGTGATATAAACTGTAACTTTGTGATATAAACTGTAACTTTGTGATATAAACTGTAACTTTGTGATATAAACTATAACTTTGTGATATAAACTGTAACTGTATGATATAAACTGTAATTTTGTGATATAAACTGTAACTTTGTGATATAAATTGTAACTTTGTGATATAAAATGGGGGATATAAACTGTAACTTTGTGATATAAACTGTAACTTTGTGATATAAACTGTAACTTTGTGATATAAACTGTAACTTTGTCACGAGAAAATGTCAGGATTGCCAAACAACATAAAGCCACAGTTTACTCATTTAGATGCATAAAAACTAGAGCCTAGAATATTACATCTATCATCTCAAAGTCTTGCATTGTATAGCCCATTCTTTGCTAGAGAATCTACTGCTGCACATATTCTATACACTATGCAGTATTGTTTGAAATTAATCATGATGGTTTTTATTCTGTCTGTGACAATGTTTACATGAACATATTGATCAGTGTTCAAATTGTCTTCATTAATGCATTCGTTAAATGTAACAGATTTTGCCCAAAATGCTTCCAAACAAGTACAGGATTTCAATTTCTATGGAACCGCCATGTTTTGTTGTAATGCCTAGGCAGTCTTCTCTCAAATATTCTGATTGGCCTATCTTCGACCAATAAAATAACATTTAACGACAGTAGTAATTCAGGAACATTAACTCGGACTAACTCCCAATACGGCACAGCTCAAGTTATCGTTGTCGACGTTGACGAATAATACCGTCATCAACGATCATCGTCATAACTATGTTCGTCATGATTCGTTGACGAAATTATTAATCAACACACCACTAGCCTACGTGTATTAGGAAATAAATGCCAAAGTGTCTTGTATATATAAAAGCAAACCGTGTGATACATATCGGCTGTTTGTGTAACATAGCTGGTATTTTGTTATGGATAACGTTATGTGTGGTTTCTTTAAACATGATACATGTTCCATAGCAACACTCATTGGTGCTAAGAACCAAAACACATGACACATAATTATTTAGAAATGAAACGCATTAGGTGTTTAATTTTCAAGCACGACCCGTTTTCAATATCAAAATGCATTGATGCTTAAAAACAAAACGTGTTCCAAGACTAAACGGGTAGGCGTTTAAAACCAAACACGTGACAGACGTTTAGAAATTAAACATGGTGTGTGTTTTAGTTTATACAAATTTATTTTAGCTCGATTGCGAAACAAGTTATTTCAACTAACAGTTGACAATTATTAAGATGTCAGAGAGATATCATTCTTAGCCATGTCTAAAATTGAAAACATATACATGTACATGCCAAAGACTTAGAGGGAGATAGAGGATTGTGACACATCATATCATAATTGTGTTCTATCTTTCAGATAACCGTGGTCATTGTTTGACAACAGAAATAAATAAATAAATAGTTGTTTAACAAATAGGCAGCATTCTTATTTATTTTTAAACAGTATTCCTTCACGTTTCCACCACCGTTGGGGTTCTCGCTCTGGTGGGCACTGCTGCACTACAGCACTTCCGGTATAATATCGCAAGGCCGTCAAATCTCTCATTCATATCTGATATATCATTAACTACACCAATGAATGTCTCGTGCCTTCCGATTGCACCACCAATGCCCCGATCTCCTCCCCTGATCTCTGGAAAGAATTAATATAAAGTTGTTAAAACTTGTTTTCCAATCCAATAACTACATTATACAATGTGTGTATATTAATATGTATGTATTTGTAAAATATAAAACTGAATCACTACAGATTAAACTAAATATTGAAGCAATGATATAAATACATAACATTTATATATTTATAATACATGTATTTAGTGTTTTTATTATAATTTAAGAGTATTAGGGTAAAATGGCTTTTGTTACAATTAATCAGTCTAAATATACGTGTGTTTAATTGTATTTTTCCACTTTATTTATAGGATTGTCTAAATACCAGTATACACGACTACGTAAAGGCCAGATACAATTTACATTCAAATGTAAATATTGTACAGAGGAGTAGGAAGAAGAGGAGGTAACGATGGATGTTGAGGCAGATGTTAGCTTCATTCCAATGACGTCACTAACCGCACCATAGAGAACGATGTTTCAAACCTGACACGACTAATGCTTCCTACACCACGTAGCAGAACCAGCACCAGCGTTAACGATTTACTAGACAATACAGAGGCGTCTGCCATGGACGACACTGGTAATGAATCGTCTTTTCGAATGGACATCACAATACAACAACCGAATCGTTTAGCGGAAAGGTATATATCAACCATTGAATCATAAGTATATAGATAGATAGTTTTATTTTCAAATTCAGTAAGCCAGAGGCCCATGTGAAAATACAACAAACATAAACATGGAAAAGTCCGGAAAGTTACCAGATTTAAATATTGAGTTGAATAATGAAAACAAATATGGAAGCGAAGTATCCTTACCATGTATAAAGTATTTGTATAAATATGTATCTGGGCCAGCACTTTCACCGGTTTTTAACTCTTTAATAGTCTTTAATATTTCCGTATTGTTTATTTCAACATCCAACTCGCTGAACATAGTTTGGAATTCAGCACGAACGAAACGTTCATTAAAATACACAATATCTTCATCTGGCTGGAATATAAATATACATAGTTATCAATAAATTGTCAATATTAATTATAATTGTATCTAATTACAAGTAATTTCCAATGTAAGACATTGATTGCAACCTCACACAACCTGCTACTTATCGTGAAATATGAACCTCACTAGTTTCTATAAAAAAGATATTGTATTCTTTCTGCACTATCGTGGATGAGGATGTGGACCCATCCAATTCCATAACAGAGAATGTCCCCATTACATTAGAGGTGATAGCCGATGAATCAGCTAAATGCAATGACATATTGGTGGATACATAATGATACTCCTATAATGTAACGGTCAGTGATACGCTTGAGACCAGTTCTATGTTACAATTAGTTCCTCGCAATATTTCTCCGTTACTGAAATTTTAAATCTGTAAATGACACAACAAATGGTATGCTACAGAATTAATTTCTTTAAATATGCTTTTATGTTATTTTATGTATATTACCTTGCAGTGTACTAGTGTACACGAGGACGTGGTTGTGCAGTGTCAGGAACAAACTGATGTGGTGTCCTGCGACGATGTTGGAACGGAGGATAGATCCGACGAGGTATCCACGACCATGGCCCATGCTGCTGAGGCTGGAACAAAACTGACAAAACTGGTAATCATATTATAGTATTAAATCTAAAAAGATACACATTATATTATTTTTGCTAAATTATGTTTGTACATTTGCATTGATATGTATATGTGATGGTGTCTGTGCAATTGTAGTAGGGTCCGCTTTAGCCTTTTAAAGTAATAGTTTTTATAGTACAATAATACATATATGATACAAACATGTATATGAAACTGTATAAATATATCACTAATTTATAATACATATATACCGTTATGATAATTTAAAGCAATAGTTTTGGTAGGGACACTCCAGGCTGACTATCCTTGACTCGAACCACCCATTACAAAAAGGACCAACTGAACCGATGTTGTGATGCTATTTAAACAATTCGTAATACTATAATATGATTAACAATCTAACGAATAAATATATAATAAATAATTTTTAGCTCGCAAACGACTTCATTCCTGACGATTTCTTGCGGAAGGATATCATCGTCGACGGGGGCCCATCACCTCGTCTTCGCAACACAGATGCAGCTCGACACACGGCAGGCGAAAACGTGGCATTGGATGGTACTTTCAAGGTCCTGCGCCCAAATGACTCCTTCAACCAGCTATTTCCATACATGCGTTCCTGAAAAAGGATGGGGAGGTGAAACAGATCCCACTGGTCTTCATCTTCATATCAAGACGACGCAAGGACTATAAGAAAGGTAACTACCACCTATTATAATGTTTTAAACTAGCATCGTAATTATATAGTTTGAAAGTCCAAATGAATATTTTACTAAATAAATTAAGTGAATATATATTTTTTATAATTAAACATATTACAGTTTACGTTATTAGAGCATTATTTTCATGCAATAACATTATATTGTCTATTTTCAGAAACTGTTCGAGATTCCACAAGCCGTATAGGCATTCGTCCTAGATTTTGAAGCAGCGACATGGGCAGCATTGAGGACAGTGTTTCCTTGTGCGACCCTCAGAGTATGTGCATTACACTGGTCACAGGCTGTTTTCCGGAAAGTGCAGGTATGTATTGTTGTTAATTAATTTTTAGCTTACTCATATTTTATTGCATTCATTATATTCAATGTATAATACAACTCAAATGTACAAACATGTTACGGATGAATTAAATAAGATATATGGTACAAACATTATCAGTATGTATATATATGGAGAAGAAAAATGGTTCGGCAACAAGTTTTAACAACATTAGTTTCGGCCCGCACCGACATACTAGATTGTAATTAACAAAGAGACTGAATATAGTATAAGAGCATTGCAAATAAGATACTAATATTTGATTACAATTAAGGGGGATAATAATGGATATGAAAAAAACTGCTACACCTTCCCAGTGCCACACCGTACAATGTCCCAAGCCAGCCAAACCCGCAGCCTCAACACACGCAAAAATCGCCTCTAGATTAATTAGTATATACAAACTGTACTATGGAAAACAATAAAATAATGAATAGTGTAATGATTTTTTTCTTAACTATAGAACTTAGATTAAGTCCTTAATGTGTTAAAAAACTACATGTATTTTAATTTATGTTAAAATATGCTAATATATGTATTTCATATTCATTCATTCAGGCCATCGGACTCCAGGGGGAGTATCACGCCAAGGGACTTTGCCACAGATACGTTCGTCAACTACTAGCGCTATACGTCTACCTTATTAACTTCTATTTCTGCATTCTGCAAACAAGTACGTCTACTCAGTTTGACTGAATTAAACTATTTTATATAATTTCAGGTTGGCACCGGAGATGGAATTATATTATATTATATATTACCTCCTTATCAACTCTCTAAAAGTAGCTTAGCTTAATCATATTGTATTGCTATATACATGTACATAATAAATTCAAAGACATATATAATAAGAGCAAAAGCAAATGGGTTGGGCCACAAGTTCTGAACAACATTAGTAATTTCTCTAAAAGTATGTAGGTCCTCTTAAGTTTCCTCTGTTTTTATCGTTGCTTCCTTTGCGCAACATGCTATTTTCTTCCACTTTCTCTTCAATAGATACCATACAATATATCAATTGGGTACAAATTCTGTAATGATTTGGATAAAATAACATTTATCATAACGCAACATCTGGTTAGGGGACAACTGTAAAAACAAAGGATTCCAACTGAAAGGACGCTATACATTTAGGGATAATTCGGACTTTATCTATCAAGGGAGGTAATACAAAAATGAGCGAGGTCCCTCGTTGGTAGAACTGTCAGACTAGTACTCGGGAGGTCGTGAGTTCGAATCCCGCTGATGGATCCCATCCATACATACCATAATATTAGTATGTTAAATGTTGTAGCTCATCTATTTCTTCTTCCTGCCGAAGCAGCATCACAGCCGTTTAAGTAGTCGGCTGAATCTGCTTCCGGTTTTTTTTCTCTCTTCCGTTACAGATGTCACCGGTGCACTTTCAATTACTTCTGAAAAAAACATGAGAAAATTAAAAAAAACATGTAAGAGAATGTAATATATATCATGTTGTCTTTTACTTTTAAAGCCTATCCAAGAGAACATACCGTCTTCACTTGCATATGCAGCTTGCTACTTGATGCAGTATAATAGATGTATATCATGTGGAGTTTGCTACTGGAGATGGGGATACAGTATAACAGATGTATATCATGTGGAGCTTGGTGATGGAGATAGGGATGTAGTATAACAGATGTATATCATGTGGAGCTTGTTGATGGAGATAGGGATACAGTATAACAGATGTATATCATGTGGAGCTTGCTACTGGAGATAGGGATACAGTATAACACATGTATATCATGTGGAACTTGCTACTGGAGATAGGGATACAGTACAACAGATGTATATCATGTGGAGCTTGTTGATAGAGATGGGGATGTAGTATAACAGATGTATATCATGTGAAGCTTGTTGATGGAGATAGGGATGTAGTATAACAGATGTATATCATGTGAAGCTTGTTGATGGAGATAGGGATGTAGTACAACAGATGTATATCATGTGGAGCTTGTTGATGGAGATAGGGATGTAGTATAACATATATATATCATGTGGAGCTTGTTGATGGAGATGGGGATGCAGTATAACATATGTATATCATGTGGAGCTTGCTACTGGAGATAGGGATACAGTATAACACATGTATATCATGTGAAGCTTGCTACTGGAGATAGGGATACAGTATAACAGATGTATATCATGTGAAGCTTGCTACTGGAGATAGGGATACAGTATAACAGATGTATATCATGTGGAGCTTGCTACTGGAGATATGGATACAGTATAACAGATGTATATCATGTGGAGCTTGCTACTGGAGATAGGGATACAGTATAACATATATATATCATGTGGAGCTTGCTACTGGAAATAGGGATACAGTATAACAGATGTATATTATGTGAACCTTGCTACTGGAGATAGGGATACAGTATAACAGATGTATATCATGTGGAGCTTGCTACTGGAGATAGGATACAGTATAACAGATGTATATCATGTGGAGCTTACTACTGAATTCATAGAAACAGTTCAGCCATCTTGCACTAAATAAAACGTTATTAGCTCATATAGCACGTGGTGTAAATATAACACTGTCATTAAAGGCCTGCAGGTTGACCTATATTTGACCTTAAACACACGAGGAATAGCGGTACAAATATGACGGTCGACGCACTAAACACACGAGGAATAGCGGTACAAATCTGACGGTCGACGCACATCGTATTTGCCACATGCGAGGCCCTGCATGGTATACATCTAATACATGAGCACCACTTATATATATCTATTATGACCCACGTACATATCAGAGGTTATAAATTGCTGAAATTGAAGTTCTGTATTTTCATAGTACTTACAACTGGTATAAACAATTCATCTCCACTTATGGCCCAAATAAGGCTGGTTGCGCGGGTTAGGCAGCCAGTTCCTGCATTGCTGTACCACACATTCAGGCATCAGTTCCCTCTTATGCCAAGTACAGTCTCCTCTTCTAGCCGCTACGTTTCTCTCTATATATTTGACATCTTTCCATGCGCCACAATTATATAGCATTGCCCAAAACCTCCTATATAGAAGCTTTCTCTCATGTGAATTTAGATTATGCGGTGGACGATTATTAGCAGGCCACCAAAGTTGTTTGTTCTGTTCATTTATTATGCAAGGGGAACACAAGCACAGTGGACACTCAGCAACACCTTCAGCATGCTGAGGCATAGGGGGAGGTACGTAAGCAGCCTCTGCAACGGGCATGGCGGTGGCTGTTTCTTCTATTTCCATCTCTACGTCCCAGTTCTTATTTTGCAAGAAAGTCAGCAATTCTTTTCTCTGCTCATCAGTTACATGCATTGTTATTTTACTCAATGGCATCTTGTAGAAATCGGCAGAATATGTGTAATACTCGTATGTTCAAGAGATTATAATTATAATATTATACATGTACTCATAGCATTCACTGTGATTATTATGTAGCATCAATATCGGTAAACACACACTGACACAGAGAAATATTTAAAATATAACAGAAAACTTGCGAATAATACTGTAGATATATAATTAAATGAAGTATGAAGATTACCATATAATGAACACATATAGTTTATTCATATAAATACATACATATTATATACATGCATACAAATTATCAGTCTCAGTGATTACGCTACGGCTGATGAGGCACCTACATAACATGTAATCTATGTCCCTGGGCTGATCTGGATTATGTAGTTTGAATACTCATAACTATCAATTTTCTTTACAATCAATAATATACGTTTACTTAAATTGTCAGGGCCTCATTTTGACTAATTCTCAGCTCACAGATTGATCGTGCATATTAACCATTAGAAAATACCTACATACGCCAAATTATACTGAATGTACTGCTACATTGTTGATACAAGCCACTAATCACATGGAACAGGTAGTAAAGTATAAATCTTTACAATTGGACGGGGTCAAACTGCAGGCCTTTAACCACAATATGAACTATGACCATTTTTGTAAACTGAAAATTACCACAAATTAATTATCTAATTATAAAAAACTATCAACCGATAAGCATTTGTAATGTGTTCTATAGTCTACAACTGAACGTGTATCCACGGACGCTTGGGTTTGGACAAGTGTTTTCGGGAATACATTCAGAGCATGTGCAAACAACATAGATCCAGATCAGCCTTGGCGTAGCGCAGCGTCCGATCAGGATCTATGTTATTTACTATTCGGACATGTGCTTCAGCTCCACTGTCTGAAGAGCAATCAGCATAATAGCCTAATCAGATGACATGGTCTGTTCTGTCTGATCTGGTTCTCGGCTTTTTGCAAAGTCGCTTTTATGCGACATTGGTATTAAAAGAGTTACGACAGTTTGTAGTGGGTTAAAGTTGTAAATTGTTGGTGTTACAACCATCTGTTCAAACTGTGTCCATGAATTATGTATGCACAACACATTTATAACTGCTTGAAGAAGTGGGATGAAACTTGTGTGGGATGAATAACGCCATATGAAGTGTATTTGATCAACTTGCCTTTTGTTTCTTTAATTTCATTATGATGCTCATCTGTATATTCCTCCACATGTCTTTGCTCTTCCGCCACATGACTTTGCTCTTCCTCCACATGACTTTGCTCTTCCTCCACATGACTTTGCTCTTCCTCCACATGATTTTGCTCTTCCTCCACATGACTTTGCTCTTCCTCCACATGACTTTGCTATTCATCCACATGTCTTTGCTCTTCCTCCACATGTCTTTGCTCTTCCTCCACATGTCTTTGCTCTTCCTCCACATGTCTTTGCTCTTCCTCCACATGTCTTTGCTCTTCCTCCACATGTCTTTGCTCTTCCGCCACATGTCTTTGCTCTTCCTCCACATGACTTTGCTCTTCCTCAACATGTCTTTGCTCTTCCTCCACATGACTTTGCTCTTCCTCACTGTCCCGGTTGTTTTCTTCAGTGATGGGTGTACCTATCAAAATAGGAAAGTAATGCTTTAATTTATACATAGTTATCTTACAGCTTATATTAATCACTCTCGAGACCTCATTCCTGATGGAATCGATCGCCACGATGGAGAGAGAAGTGGCATGTGGAATTTAAATGCCTTGCCTAAGGGCACAATCGTAACGGCTCCAGTGGGGTACACACTCTGGATCTAAAGCACTTGTGAACAAAACAGAGTCTGTCAATCCACGATTTGATCAGCCAATAAATGATATCCTGACACATCTTAACCCTTAACCTGCCGAACAAATTGGACGGAATGTGCAAACAACATAGATCCAGGTATGTATCATATGTATCTAACACAGTCTGTACTACGGACATGATACGTATCATATGTATCTAACACACAGTCTGTACTACGGACATGATACGTGTCATATGTATCTAACACACAGTCTGTACTACGGACATGGTACGTATCATATGTATCTAACACACAGTCTGCACTACGGACATGATACGGATCATATGTATCTAACACAGTCTGTACTACGGACATGATATGTATAGTATGTATCTAACACACAGTCTGTACTACGGACATGATACGGATCATATGTATCTAACACAGTCTGTACTACGGACATGATACGTGTCATATGTATCTAACACACAGTCTGTACTACGGACATGGTACGTATCATATGTATCTAACACACAGTCTGCACTACGGACATGATACGGATCATATGTATCTAACACAGTCTGTACTACGGACATGATATGTATAGTATGTATCTAACACACAGTCTGTACTACGGACATGATATGGATCATATGTATCTAACACAGTCTGTACTACGGACATGATACGTATCATATGTCTCTAACACACAGTCTGTACTACGGACATGATACGTATCATATGTATCTAACACAGTCTGTACTACGGACATGATACGTATCATATGTCTCTAACACACAGTCTGTACTACGGACATGATACGTATCATATATCTCTAACACACAGTCTGTACTACGGATATGATACGTATCATATGTCTCTAACACACAGTCTGTACTACGGACATGATACGTATCATATGTATCTAACACACAGTCTGTACTACGGACATGATACGTATCATATGTCTCTAACACACAGTCTGTACTACGGATATGATACGTATCATATGTCTCTAACACACAGTCTGTACTACGGACATGATACGGATCATATGTATCTAACACAGTCTGTACTACGGACATGATACGGATCATATGTATCTATCACAGTCTGTACTACGGACATGATACGGATCATATGTATCTAACACAGTCTGTACTACGGACATGATACGGATCATATGTATCTAACACACAGTCTGTACTACGGACATGATACGTATCATATGTATCTAACACAGTCTGCACTACGGACATGATACGGATCATATGTATCTAACACAGTCTGTACTACGGACATGATACGGATCATATGTCTCTAACACAGTCTGTACTATGGACATGATACGGATCATATGTATCTAACCCACAGTCTGTACTACGGACATGATACGGATCATATGTATCCAACACAGTCTGTACTACGGACACAGTGTCATAAGCATATAACATACGTACATGTATATCGCTCGCTTAGTATGGCAGCAATAAGGTTGTCTACTCTATGATGTTCGTGCTATATTTATAGCAACACGCTGCAATGTCCCGACTTGACACGATAAGTATAAAAAGATACGATAACCAATTTGGACAAAAATGAAATGTCAATCATTCGCCGACATCGGGGATGCCGACATCGTGAGAGCTGACATCTGGAGTATGGTGCCACAGTGTAAGATATCGCAATAACTCCTTGCTAGTTTGCAGAGAGCTAATTATGAACAAATTATTACCGTGGATAGTGTCCGTACTTTCGTTGGCTGCAATACTATCGGGATGTCAAGTGAACTGCCTAAGAACACAGACATTCGTTAGGCCTTTCATTTCTTCCGTTGGGACCACTTTAAAACTTGCAGGGACCAACTGACATCCCTCATATGTTGCATTATCGCATGTTATGATGTTCGGATAATGCATCATTAGTCGTGCAGCCACATTCACTTTCCCTCCCATCACTGAAACAGAAATTTACAAATATTTACATATATATGCAAAATGTTGAGTACAACTTTGATTAGTTTATTTTCTAATTATAATTTATAATACATGTATTATAAACTAGAAATTGTTATTAAAGCAATCTTATGTCTCTCCACTCACTGTTGCTTCGGTGGAGCTATGAAAGCATGAACGTGAAATATATAAAGTCATTGTAATGAAAATTCAAATGCCGAACCTGCATTTTTACAATTTTTCAGAAGAGACAAAACACTGAATTGTATTTACAAAGAGGTTTTGGAGATGAACGGACAGGCTTTGTGTTATAAGAATGTTCAAAGGGCATTAAATCCACAAAAAGTAATCCACAGGAATGGGCTTACACCACTAAACATAATACTGATACCCCCTACCAACTTTAATGAAAATCCAGAGATGTAAGGCAGAGAAGGTCAAACTGGATAAAAGCCCAGACAAAACTGTTGAAAGGACCGTTAATCCTAAAAACAACTTTAGTGAAAATACAGAGATGAAAGGCAGAGAAGGTCAAACTGGATAAAAGCCCAGACAAAACTGTTGAAAGGACCGTTAATCCTAAAAACAATTACCCAACCAGAACAGGATTATAATATGTAGGCTTAAAAGTTGACATCACACTGATGCCTCGTGCCATGATTCTTGTATGACTCAGGGTGAGGGGGTGGGGGTATTTAACCCTTTCCCTCATAGAGATTTAGGTAAATATACCATTATATCTCCATACAAACGACAGCCATTTAGCTATCATGCAGTGAATAAGTAGTCGCCATATCTATCCCACCTCCATATATATTACTGGGAGTACATGAGATTCTGGTGTTTATTATGAACATTGGTTTGGCTACTACATTATCAATGTATGTCGTATTGGTAATGGTGTCCAGAGGTGCTTCTATGAGGGAACGGGTTAAAGGAGGCTATATTATTTCCGATATTCTAGTGGAAATTGGCAGTTTTTATGCAGAAAAGTCGGCCTGGGCGTTTATTAGAATAGATAGGTATATTGCACGAGAATTAGCAATGTGACTATATTACCCGAGTATATACTACATTAGTAATGTGACTATATTACCCGAGTATATACTGTATTAGTAATGTGACTATATTACCCGAGTATATACTGTATTAGTAATGTGACTATATTACCCGAGTATATACTGTATTAGTAATGTGACTATATTACTGGAGTATATACTGTATTAGTAATGTGACTATATTACCCGAGTATATACTGTATTAGTAATGTGACTATATTACCCGAGTATATACTGTATTAGTAATGTGACTATATGTATATACTGTATTAGTAATGTGTCTATATTACCTGAGTATTCATGTCTTTTTTCTGTATGTCCAATGACGCCACAGAAAGTTTTCCCAGTGGTGACACCAATTGAAAGTTTTCTGAAATAATGAAAGTAAGATTTATGTAACTTCATTGATACCTAAACATAACACAACTATTGTTATAATAGCGACATATTATTTGCATACCCACTAAGCATAACAAAACTAGTGTTATAATAGCGACATATTAGTTGCATACCCACTAAACATAACACAACTATTGTTATAATAGCGACATATTAATTGCATAACCACTAAACATAACACAACTATTGTTATGATAGCGACACATTACTTGCATACCCACAAACCATAATACAACTATTGTTATAATAGCGACATATTACTTGCATACCCCCAAACCATAATACAACTAGTGTTATAATAGCGACATATTAATTGCATACCCACAAACCATAATACAACTATTGTTATAATAGCGACATATTACTTGCATACCCCCAAACCATAATACAACTAGTGTTATAATAGCAACATATTATTTGTATACCCCCAAACCATAATACAACTATTGTTATAATAGCGACATATTAATTGCATACCCCCAAACCATAATACAACTATTGTTATAATAGCGACATATTATTTGCATACCCCCAAACCATAATACAACTAGTGTTATAATAGCGACATATTACTTGCATACCCCCAAACCATAATACAACTATTGTTATAATAGCGACATATTACTTGCATACCCCCAAACCATAACACAACTATTGTTATAATTGCGACATATTACTTGCATACCCAATAAACATAACACAACTATTGTTATAATAGCGACATATTACTCGCATACCCACTAAGCATAACACAACTATTGTTATAATAGCGACATATTAATTGCATACCCACTAAACATAACACAACTATTGTTATAATAGCGACATATTAATTGCATACCCACTAAACATAACACAACCATTGTTATAATAGCGACATATTAATTGCATACCCACTAAGCATAATACAACTATTGTTAAGATATATATATATATAATAACAATATTTTACTTCATGGATACCACGACGTACTACAACTTTTGTTAGAATAATGACATAATAATAGCTTAAACATACAACAACTACTGTTATAGCAACAACATATTAACAACGCATGCATTACCTATCATACCATATATACCATAGACCCATCCCTATCTCTATACATACATGCTTAGATTATATAGACATCACTTACCTGATACCTTCTGTATTGTCAAGCTCTTTCTTAATTATGTCTGAACAAGTGAGAGCTTGTGCACAGTCATTTTCATCCTTGTATCCAGATAGCCCAAATAGCACCACAATCGTCAATCCCTAAAATATATATTCAGTCCAATACACATAATGCGTGAATAACCATAAGGCCCTGGATCTCTCATCTCAGTTGAAACGCTCAAAGGGCTATACACACATATGAGTGGTCGGGAAATTTGCATATTCGTTTTAAAACTAATAGATACATGTACATCAAAGTTATGTACTATTATTATAACATGTCTCCCATTGAAAGATTACAGTTGCCACACAGGTATCCCTAGGTTGACAGAGGAAATAGAGCCCAGACAAGTGTTTTCAGACGGATGTGAGATACTAGTAGTTGTAGTCATCTTTATTTACATATCATCATTGTACGTACAATATTTACAATAATATTACATGTATAATTTACATAATAAAAGTACAAAGCCACTCCAACATGGAGTTATAAGAGATGAGCAAAATTATACACACTCATTTATCACAGTATGTTAGGGATAAAGCTGCAATATCCCTGCTAATCAGATATTAAAAACTGCTCTAAGACAATTATAAAACACTGAAATACAAATTAGGTACTATTGCACACTGATTGGTCTTATGAAATCTAACTTCGCTTTGATCAAATCGTAACGAATATGATTAGCATAGATATTAAAGACGAGATAAATAATTGCAGTTAGAAATACATGTACAAAGAAATAATGACTAATAATTATTCACAAATTAAAAAATTACAATTATGTATACAGTACCGGTAGTACAGGTACAGTCTCACCGCATGGTCAGGCTAGTCAAGTAGTAGGATAGTTCTACTATGGTTTCAATAATAGCTTCGAGGGTATTAACCGTAATCTGGTTAATTAAAATTACATGCAGGTATATCGTGGTTGGAGTGTTGGTTTATTGCTCTCCCTAATTATAGGTTCGCTAGCATTTCATATATATCATAGTTGCGTTAGACTCGTGGATCTGGGCGGTTTCTCTTTGGCGGTTTTTGGTTTGCCCAGATATGGCTATCTGAAACAATCTGTATTAGCCTTGGGCAAATCATTAGCAGTAGTTCGTTTTAGTATAATCTGTACTTACTACATTGTAGAACTACTGTTGTAAATATTTATTGTTTTCTGACATTTTAATAAAAATGTCCTTTTCCAACCATTCAGGTTTTATTGTTTCATTCTCCCACCAGAGTTCCACTGAGTCTATCACATCCTATGCTAGACAACGAGCAGGACATAAATATAATTTTATGAAAAGCATAAAACGTTTTATGTACGAGAGTCATTATTTACAGAGGCCGGGACGTTCCCACCCTGTAAGGGAATTAGGCATGACCACGTTCCATCCAATCAAATGCAATTACGGTCACATGACAGGTCCAGGCCAATCACCATCTAGGTGGGCCATTAATTCTTATATTTTGAAGAAGACAGACTTACTGCGGAAACAAAATAGTTACCACCACCACCCCATCCACCACCAGGGTTTTGTGCTTTTACTAGTGTTGTGTTATTACTAATTGTTAGTTCAATAGACACGTTAAACTCGTGTCATTTAGTTTTTACTATTGTGATTTTATTTGCTTCTGCGGTTTTTGGTTTGCCCAGATATGGCTATCTGAAACAATCTGTATTAGCCTTGGGCAAATCATTAGCAGTAGTTCGTTTTAGTATAATCTGTACTTACTACATTGTAGAACTACTGTTGTAAATATTTATTGTTTTCTGACATTTTAATAAAAATGTCCTTTTCCAACCATTCAGGTTTTATTGTTTCATTCTCCCATCAGAGTTCCACTGAGCCTATCACATCCTATGCTAGACAACGAGCAGGACATAAATACAAATTAGGTACTATTGCACACTGATTGGTCTTATGAAATCTAACTTCGCTTTGATCAAATCATAACGAATATGATTAGCAGAGATATTAAAGACGAGATAAATAATTGCAGTTAGAAATACATGTACAAAGAAATAATGACTAATAATTATTCACAAATTAAAAAATTATTTACATATAAAACTGACGCCTCTGTAGAATAATAAAACAGGTTTTGGCACAATTACGAATCATCTCTTGGTTTGAAAACAGGAAACAATATTTATTATAATCGGACATTGAGTAGAAATTGATATTTATACAATTCAATATTACATGCATCTCGTTTTCAATAGTAGAAATATCACAAAACGGACAAATCCTAGATTCCTCTGGCAAACCTTCATACCGACCACTATTGTGGGCGATCCCCAGTCGAAATTTGCAAAACGATGTCTGGGTGGTAATACAATTTTACAATATTGCTCTGCTATATATATGGTCAGTTTTAAACAATTTATACAGTCTCAATTTATTCCGCCCGCCACCAGAGGGACCTATGACATTGTTTATCTTGGTTGACCAAGAGTTTATATACTTATCGTATGCTTTGACCTCTACATTATGTGTGAAAGAACGAGATATAGGATCAGTAAAGCTAGTGTACACAAGAAAACCATTAGCCTCATAATAGCTCTTAACATTAAAATGCCAATTTCTACATGAACGACTAGCTTACTATATGCCCAGAGTGCCACTCGCCTTTTGATCCTTGCGGTATCCATACCTGAAAGTCTTGAACAATAAAGCGAGATACATTTCCATTGTCGGACTAGTGGGGGTTTCCAACCCATATCTCCTGAAATACCATTGGTTGGTGAATATTTGCCGACACCGAGAAAATACCGTAATGCCCTATTATGAACGGCTTCGATACACGAATATGATCGAAACCGGCCCCACAAAGGAGCGCTATCATTGATTACAGGCCAAACTACCGAATCGTATAACTTTGTAAAAACATCATAGGACACACCGCCCATTAATTTACATTTTGCAATAAGTAAACCCAATGCATGACTGGCACTCTGAGAAACAGATTTAACTGTAATATTATTATCCAAATGTTCATGCAAAACAACACCTAAGTAAGCATATCTGTCAACAATATTAATCTGATTTATTCCACATGTGGACCTAAAGTGGGTACCTAATTCTGACTTGGGACGAAAATGCACAACATTATTTTTAGAAGCATTTACAGTCATATCATTTAGAGCAGACCAATCATTTAAAGCATTCAGTAGCACTTGAATATCATCAACAGACTCCGCTATTAACACACTACCATCAGCATAGAGCATAATACAAACTATCTCACCCCCAAGTAGTAGCATGCTGTACAAATTGTGATCACATCAACCATATTTTCATACCATACATCTACATAAGAACACATATTCCGTACATCTACATAAGCACACATGTTCCGTACATTTACATAAGCACACATGTTCCATACATTTACTTAACCACACATGTTCCCGTACATATACATAACCACACATGTTCCCGTACATCCACATAAGCACACATGTTCCGTACATTTACATAAGCACACATGTTACGTACATCTATATAAGCACACATGTTCCGTACATCTACATAAGCACACATGTTCCCATACATTTACATAAGCACACATGTTCCATACATATACATAAGCACACATGCTCCCGTACATTTACATAAGCACACATGCTCCCGTACATTTACATAAGCACACATGTCCCGTATATTTACATAAGCACACATGTTCCCGTACATTTACATAAGCACAAATGTTCCCATACATTTACATAAGCACACATGTTCCGTACATTTACATAAGCACACATGTTCCGTACATTTACATAAGCACACATGTTCCGTACATTTACATAAGCACACATGTCCCATACATTTACATAATCACACATGTTCCGTACATTTACATAAGCACACATGTTCCGTACATCTACATAAGTACACATGTTCCATACATCTACATAAGCACACATGTTCCGTACATTTACATAGGTACACATGTTCCATACATCTACAAATGCACACATGTTCCCGTACATTTACATAAGCACACATGTTCCGTACATCTACATAAGCACACATGTTCCCGTACATCTACAAACGCACACATGTTCCCGTACATCTACATAAGCACACATGTTCCCGTACATCTACATACGCACACATGTTCCGTACATCTACATAAGCACACATGTTCCCGTACATCTACATATGCACACATGTTCCCGTACATTTACATAAGCACACATGTTCCATACATCTACATAAGCACACATGTTCCGTACATTTACATATGTACACATGTTCCATACATCTACAAACGCACACATGTTCCCGTACATTTACATAAGCACACATGTTCCGTACATCTACATAAGCACACATGTTCCCGTACATCTACATACGCACACATGTTCCGTACATCTACAAACGCACACATGTTCCCGTACATCTACATAAGCACACATGTTCCCGTACATCTACATACGCACACATGTTCCGTACATTTACATAAGCACACATGTTCCCGTACATTTACATAAGCACACATGTTCCCGTACATCTACATAAGCACACATGTTCCCGTACATCTACATAAGCACACATGTTCCGTACATCTACATAAGCACACATGTTCCCGTACATTTACATAAGCACACATGTTCCGTACATTTACATAAGCACACATGTTCCATACATTTACATAACCACACATGTTCCCGTACATTTACATAAGCACACATGTTCCCGTACATCTACATAAGCACATATGTTCCCGTACATTTACATAAGCACACATGTTCCCGTACATCTACATAAGCACACATGTTCCGTACATTTACATAAGCACACATGTTCCCGTACATTTACATAAGCACACATGTCCCGTACATTTACATAAGCACACATGTTCCCGTACATTTACATAAGCACACATGTCCCGTACATTTACATAAGCACACATGTTCCGTACATCTACATAAGCACACATGTTCCCGTACATCTACATAAGCACACATGTTCCCGTACATTTACATAAGCACACATGTTCCCGTACATTTATATAAGCACACATGCTTCATAGAGACGGTGATAACAAAATCTCATTAATAACAAAATTAGTACCTTATCAAACAGAAACACCTTGTTCAAAGTCCCTGAAATGGTAAAATAATAGCATGATGAGACATAGGTAAAATATATCAGTAAATTATCTAATTAACAAAACATCAAATATATCAGTACATTATTTAATTACCAAAACATCAAATATATCAGTAAATTATCTAATTGCCATAGCATCAAATATATGTCAGTAAGTTATCTAATTGCCAAAACATCAAATATATCAGTAAGTTATCTAATTGCCAAAACATCAAATATATCAATAAGTTATCTAATTGCCAAAACATCAAATATATCAGTAAGTTATTTAATTGCCAAAACATCAAATATATCAGTAAATTATCTAATTGCCAAAACATCAAATGTATCAGTAAGTTATCTAATTGCAAAAACATCAAATATTTATCAGTAAGATATCAATTGCAAAAACATCAAATATATTAGTAAGTTATCTAATTGCAAAAACATCAAATTATTAGTAAGTTATCTAATTGCCAAAACATAAAATGTATCAGTAAGTTATCTAATTGCCAAAACATCAAATATATCAGTAAGTTATCTAATTGCCAAAACATCAAATATATCAGTAAGTTATCTAATTGCAAAAACATCAAATATATCAGTAAGTTATCTAATTGCCAAAACATCAAATATATCAGTAAGTTATCTAATTGCAAAAACATCAAATATATCAGTAAGTTATCTAATTGCCAAAACATCAAATATATCAGTAAGTTATCTAATTGCCAAAACATCAAATATATCAGTAAGTTATCTAATTGCCAAAACATCAAATGTATCAGTAAGTTATCTAATTGCCAAAACATCAAATATATCAGTAAGTTATCTAATTGCCAAAACATCAAATATATCAGTAAGTTATCTAATTGCAAAAACATCAAATATATCAGTAAGTTATCTAATTGCAAAAACATCAAATATATCAGTAAGTTATCTAATTGCAAAAACATCAAATATTATCAGTAAGATATCTAATTGCAAAAACATCAAATATATTAGTAAGTTATCTAATTGCAAAAACATCAAATATATCAGTAAGTTATCTAATTGCCAAAACATCAAATATATCAGTAAGTTATCTAATTGCAAAAACATCAAATATATCAGTAAGTTATCTAATTGTCTTCTAAAACAAAGATAGTACTATGTATACGTTAAGTATATGAAAAATAAAACTTTAGAACAAAATGGATCTGAATTGCTCACAGAAGTACATGAAAACAAGCAGGTAAAAACAAATCCTGGTAACCACGCTTATTGGTGAATCCATCCAATTTGTATAAACTTTATACATAGATGGTCAAGTATCAAACAAATCCAGGTAACCACGCTTATTGGTGAATCCATCCAATTTGTATAAACTTTATACATAGATGGTCAAGTATCAAACAAATCCAGGTAACCACGCTTATTGGTGAATCCATCCAATTTGTATAAACTTTATACATAGATGGTCAAGTATCAAACAAATCCAGGTAACCACGCTTATTGGTGAATCCATCCAATTTGTATAAACTTTATACATAGATGGTCAAGTATCAAACAAATCCAGGTAACCACGCGTATTGGTGAATCCAACCAATTTGTATAAACTTTATACATAGATGGTCAAGTATCAAACAAATCCAGGTAACCACGCTTATTGGTGAATCCATCCAATTTGTATAAACTTTATGCATAGATGTAACTTTACACATTAATTGTGTAAATGTATTTGGAGTTTGGAAATGCAGCGTCAGAGAAAGAGATATTGATTGCTATGTACATCGGTTTTCTGGTTGTATCAAGACCATCTGTTTCAAAGATATTGGTAAAGGATTGCAATGTAACTGCTATAGTTGATCTATATTCAGACAAAGATATTGGTAAAGGATGGCAATGTAACTGCTATAGTTGATCTATATTCAGACAAAGATATTGGTAAAGGATGACAATGTAACTGCTATAGATGATCTATATTCAGACACAGATATTTGTAAAGGATGACAATGTAACTGCTATAGTTGATCTATATTCAGACAAAGATATTTGTAAAGGATGACAATGTAACTGCTATAGTTGATATATATTCAGACAAAGATATTGGTAAAGGATGGCACTATAACTGCTATAGTAGATCTATATTCAGAGACAGATATTGGTAAAGGATGGCACTATAACTGCTATAGTTGATCTATATTCAGACACAGATAGTGGTAATGAATGGCACTATAACTGCTATAGTAGATCTATATTCAGACACAGATAGTGGTAATGAATGGCACTATAACTGCTATAGTTGATCTATATTCAGACACAGATAGTGGTAATGAATGGCACTATAACTGCTATAGTTGATCTATATTCAGACAAAGACAGTTGTCATCACACTTATTTTGTCATTTCTTAGCTCAGTATTCTAACAGTATTTACCGTGCGTAGCTTTTGAGTTGGCATAGGCAACTTCAAATATCTCCTGAATCAGCTTAGCTTGTCGTTCCACGTCGGTGCGGACTCTGTTGTCTAAATCGATGTTCAAAAATAATATGGAAATTGGCTTCATCTCTGACATGCTTTCGAGAGGTAGATATTCATCAATCTGAAAATCAGAATGGATTGAAAACAGATTGGGTTTTAATTATATCACGGATGCAACCTGAAGGGCAGCTATATGTGTATACCAATAAGTACTAGCAAGATAAGTGTGAATCAAAATGTAAGTTATTATGGTAAGTCTGTACCCAGGTGTGAGATATTATATTGAGTCTGTACCACAAAGTGTGAGATATTATATTGAGTCTGTACCAATGTGTGAGATATTATATTGAGTCTGTACCAAAGTGTGAGATATTATAATGAGTCTGTACAAAGTGTGAGATATTATATTGAGTCTGTACAAAGTGTGAGACATTATAATGAGTCTGTACAAAGTGTGAGACATTATAATGAGTCAGTACCAAAGTGTGGGATATTGTGCGTGCACCAAAATGTGAGCTATTATAGTGAGTCAGTACCAAAGTGTGATATATTATAGTGAGTCCGTACAAAAGAGTGAGCTATTGTGATGAGTCTGTACCAAAGGGTTGGATATTATGGTGAGCTTGTACCAAGGGGTGAGCTATTATGGTGAGTCTATTCCAGAGGGTGATATG
>CM026399.1:44058785-44100288 GCA_014843695.1 Archivesica marissinica | reverse complement strand
AGTATATAATGTAGGTGTGCGTTTTCTATGTCCTCTAGTATATAATGTAGGTGTGCGTTTTCTATGTCCTCTAGTATATATGTAGGTGTGCGTTTTCTATGTCCTCTAGTATATAATGTAGGTGTGCGTTTTCTATGTCCTCTAGTATATAATGTAGGTGTGCGTTTTCTATGTCCTCTAGTATATAATGTAGGTGTGCGTTTTCTATGTCCTCTAGTATATAATGTAGGTGTGCGTTTTCTATGTCCTCTAGTATATAATGTAGGTGTGCGTTTTCTATGTCCTCTAGTATATAATGTAGGTGTGCGTTTTCTATGTCCTCTAGTATATAATGTAGGTGTGCGTTTTCTATGTCCTCTAGTATATAATGTAGGTGTGCGTTTTCTATGTCCTCTAGTATATAATGTAGGTGTGCGTTTTCTATGTCCTCTAGTATATAATGTAGGTGTGCGTTTTCTATGTCCTCTAGTATATAATGTAGGTGTGCGTTTTCTATGTCCTCTAGTATATAATGTAGGTGTGCGTTTTCTATGTCCTCTAGTATATAATGTAGGTGTGCGTTTTCTATGTCCTCTAGTATATAATGTAGGTGTGCGTTTTCTATGTCCTCTAGTATATAATGTAGGTGTGCGTTTTCTATGTCCTCTAGTATATAATGTAGGTGTGCGTTTTCTATGTCCTCTAGTATATAATGTAGGTGTGCGTTTTCTATGTCCTCTAGTATATATATGTAGGTTTCTATGTCCTCTAGTATATAATGTAGGTGTGCGTTTTCTATGTCCTCTAGTATATAATGTAGGTGTGCGTTTTCTATGTCCTCTAGTATATAATGTAGGTGTGCGTTTTCTATGTCCTCTAGTATATAATGTAGGTGTGCGTTTTCTATGTCCTCTAGTATATAATGTAGGTGTGCGTTTTCTATGTCCTCTAGTATATAATGTAGGTGTGCGTTTTCTATGTCCTCTAGTATATAATGTAGGTGTGCGTTTTCTATGTCCTCTAGTATATAATGTAGGTGTGCGTTTTCTATGTCCTCTAGTATATAATGTAGGTGTGCGTTTTCTATGTCCTCTAGTATATAATGTAGGTGTGCGTTTTCTATGTCCTCTAGTATATAATGTAGGTGTGCGTTTTCTATGTCCTCTAGTATATAATGTAGGTGTGCGTTTTCTATGTCCTCTAGTATATAATGTAGGTGTGCGTTTTCTATGTCCTCTAGTATATAATGTAGGTGTGCGTTTTCTATGTCCTCTAGTATATAATGTAGGTGTGCGTTTTCTATGTCCTCTAGTATATAATGTAGGTGTGCGTTTTCTATGTCCTCTAGTATATAATGTAGGTGTGCGTTTTCTATGTCCTCTAGTATATAATGTAGGTGTGCGTTTCTATGTCCTCTAGTATATAATGTAGGTGTGCGTTT
The DNA here is from genome assembly GCA_014843695.1 of Archivesica marissinica. NCBI lineage: Eukaryota > Metazoa > Mollusca > Bivalvia > Venerida > Vesicomyidae > Archivesica > Archivesica marissinica. The sequence continues at coordinate 44,098,868 of CM026399.1, read as the reverse complement.
CTATGTCCTCTAGTATATAATGTAGGTGTGCGTTTTCTATGTCCTCTAGTATATAATGTAGGTGTGCGTTTTCTATGTCCTCTAGTATATAATGTAGGTGTGCGTTTTCTATGTCCTCTAGTATATAATGTAGGTGTGCGTTTTCTATGTCCTCTAGTATATAATGTAGGTGTGCGTTTTCTATGTCCTCTAGTATATAATGTAGGTGTGCGTTTTCTATGTCCTCTAGTATATAATGTAGGTGTGCGTTTTCTATGTCCTCTAGTATATAATGTAGGTGTGCGTTTTCTATGTCCTCTAGTATATAATGTAGGTGTGCGTTTTCTATGTCCTCTAGTATATAATGTAGGTGTGCGTTTTCTATGTCCTCTAGTATATAATGTAGGTGTGCGTTTTCTATGTCCTCTAGTATATAATGTAGGTGTGCGTTTTCTATGTCCTCTAGTATATAATGTAGGTGTGCGTTTTCTATGTCCTCTAGTATATAATGTAGGTGTGCGTTTTCTATGTCCTCTAGTATATAATGTAGGTGTGCGTTTTCTATGTCCTCTAGTATATAATGTAGGTGTGCGTTTTCTATGTCCTCTAGTATATAATGTAGGTGTGCGTTTTCTATGTCCTCTAGTATATAATGTAGGTGTGCGTTTTCTATGTCCTCTAGTATATAATGTAGGTGTGCGTTTTCTATGTCCTCTAGTATATAATGTAGGTGTGCGTTTTCTATGTCCTCTAGTATATAATGTAGGTGTGCTTTATATCCTAGTATATAATGTAGGTGTGCGTTTTCTATGTCCTCTAGTATATAATGTAGGTGTGCGTTTTCTATGTCCTCTAGTATATAATGTAGGTGTGCGTTTTCTATGTCCTCTAGTATATAATGTAGGTGTGCGTTTTCTATGTCCTCTAGTATATAATGTAGGTGTGCGTTTTCTATGTCCTCTAGTATATAATGTAGGTGTGCGTTTTCTATGTCCTCTAGTATATAATGTAGGTGTGCGTTTTCTATGTCCTCTAGTATATAATGTAGGTGTGCGTTTTCTATGTCCTCTAGTATATAATGTAGGTTTTCTATGTCCTCTAGTATATAATGTAGGTGTGCGTTTTCTATGTCCTCTAGTATATAATGTAGGTGTGCGTTTTCTATGTCCTCTAGTATATAATGTAGGTGTGCGTTTTCTATGTCCTCTAGTATATAATGTAGGTGTGCGTTTTCTATGTCCTCTAGTATATAATGTAGGTGTGCGTTTTCTATGTCCTCTAGTATATAATGTAGGTGTGCGTTTTCTATGTCCTCTAGTATATAATGTAGATGTGCGTTTTCTATGTCCTCTAGTATATAATGTAGGTGTGCGTTTTCTATGTCCTCTAGTATATAATGTAGGTGTGCGTTTTCTATGTCCTCTAGTATATAATGTAGGTGTGCGTTTTCTATGTCCTCTAGTATATAATGTAGGTGTGCGTTTTCTATGTCCTCTAGTATATAATGTAGTTGTGCGTTTTCTATGTCCTCTAGTATATAATGTAGGTGTGCGTTTTCTATATCCTCTAGTATATAATGTAGGTGTGCGTTTTCTATGTCCTCTAGTACATAATGTAGGTTTCTATGTCCTCTAGTACATAATGTAGGTGTGCGTATTCTATGTCCTCTAGTACATAATGTAGGTGTGCGTTTTCTATGTCCTCTAGTATATATTGTAGGTGTGCGTTTTCTATGTCCTGTAATATATAATGTAGATGTGCGTTTTCTATATCCTCTAGTATATAATGTAGGTGTGCGTTTTCTATGTCCTCTAGTATATAATGTAGATGTGCATTTTCTATGTCCTCTAGTATATATTGTAGGTGTGCGTTTTCTATGTCCTCTAGTATATATTGTAGGTGTGCATTGTCTATGTCCTCTAGTATATAATGTAGGTTTCTATGTCCTCTAGTACATAATGTAGGTGTGCGTTTTCTATGTCCTCTAGTATATAATGTAGGTGTGCGTTTTCTATGTCCTCTAGTATATAATGTAGATGTGCGTTTTCTATGTCCTCTAGTATATATTGTAGGTGTGCATTTTCTATGTCCTCTAGTATATAATGTAGGTGTGCGTTTTCTATCTCCTCTAGTATATAATGTAGATGTGCGTTTTCTATGTCCTCTAGTATATAATGTAGATGTGCGTTTTCTATGTCCTCTAGTATATAATGTAGGTGTGCGTTTTCTATGTCCTCTAGTATATAATGTAGGTGTGCGTTTTCTATGTCCTCTAGTATATAATGTAGGTGTGCGTTTTCTATGTCCTCTAGTATATAATGTAGGTGTGCGTTTTCTATGTCCTCTAGTATATAATGTAGGTGTGCGTTTTCTATGTCCTCTAGTATATAATGTAGGTGTGCGTTTTCTATGTCCTCTAGTATATAATGTAGGTGTGCGTTTTCTATGTCCTCTAGTATATAATGTAGGTGTGCGTTTTCTATGTCCTCTAGTATATAATGTAGGTGAGCGTTTTCTATGTCCTCTAGTATATAATGTAGGTGTGCGTTTTCTATGTCCTCTAGTATATAATGTAGGTGTGCGTTTTCTATGTCCTCTAGTATATAATGTAGATGTGCGTTTTCTATGTCCTCTAGTATATATTGTAGGTGTGCGTTTTCTATGTCCTCTAGTATATATTGTAGGTGTGTATTGTCTATGTCCTCTAGTATATAATGTAGGTTTCTATGTCCTCTAGTACATAATGTAGGTGTGCGTTTTCTATGTCCTTTAGTATATATTGTAGGTGCGCGTTTTCTATGTCCTCTAGTATATAATGCAGGTGTGCGTTTTCTATGTACTCTAGTATATAATGTAGGTGTGCGTTTTCTATGTCCTCTAGTATATATTGTAGGTGTGCATTTTCTATGTCCTCTAGTATATAATGTAGGTGCGCGTTTTCTATGTCCTCTAGTATATAATGTAGGTGTGCGTGTTTTATGTCATCTAATATATAATGTAGGTTTCTTTGTCCTCTAGTATATAATGTAGATGTGCGTTTTCTATGTCCTCTAGTATATCATGTAGTTGTGCGTTTTCTATGTCCTCTAGTATATAATGTAGGTGTGCCTGTGTTCTATGACCTCTAGTATATAATGTAGGTGTGCGTGTTCTATGTCCTCTAATATATAATGTAGATGTGCATTTTCTATATCCTCTAGTATATAATGTATGTGTGCGTTTTCTATGTCCTCTAGTATATAATGTAGATGTTCGTTTTCTATATCCTCTAGTATATAATATAGGTGTGCGTTTTCTATGTCCTCTAGTAGACAATGTAGTTGTGCGTTTTCTATGTCCTCTAATATATATTGTAGGTGTGCATTTTCTATGTCCTCTAGTATATAATGTAGGTGCGCGTTTTCTATGTCCTCTAGTATATAATGTAGGTGTTCGTTTTCTATGTCCTCTAGTATATAATGTAGGTGTGCGTTTTCTATGTCCTCTAGTATATAATGTAGGTGTGCGTTTTCTATGTCCTCTAGTATATAATGTAGGTGTGCGTTTTCTATGTCCTCTAGTATATAATGTAGGTGTGCATTTTCTATGTCCTCTAGTATATAATGTAGGTGTGCGTTTTCTATGTCCTCTAGTATATAATGTAGGTGTGCGTTTTCTATGTCCTCTAGTATATAATGTAGGTGTGCGTTTTCTATGTCCTCTAGTATATAATGTAGGTGTGCATTTTCTATGTCCTCTAGTATATAATGTAGGTGCGCGTTTTCTATGTCCTCTAGTATATAATGTAGGTGTGCGTGTTTTATGTCATCTAATATATAATGTAGGTTTCTATGTCCACTATTACATAATGCAGGTGTGTGTGTTCTATGTCCTCTAGTATATAATGTAGATGTGCGTTTTCTATGTCCTCTAGTATATAATGTTGATGTGCGTTTTCTATGTCCTCTAGTATATTATGTATATGTGCGTGTTCTATGTCCTCTAGTATATCATGTAGGTGTGCGTTTTCTATGTCCTCTAGTATATAATGTAGGTGTGTGTTTGTTCTATGTCCTCTAGTATATAATGTAGGTGTGCGTTTTCTATGTCCTCTGATATATAATGTAGGTGTGCGTTTTCTATGTCCTCTAGTATATATTGTAGGTGTGCGTTTTCTATGTCCTCTAATATATAATGTAGATGTGCGTTTTCTATATCCTCTTGTATATAATGTAATTGTGCGTTTTCTATGTCCTCTAGTATATAATGTAGATGTGCGTTTTCTATATCCTCTAGTATATAATGTAGGTGTTCGTTTTCTATGTCCTCTAGTAGATAATGTAGTTGTGTGTTTTCTATGTCCTCTAGTATATATTGTAGGTGTGTATTTTCGATGTCCTCTAGTATATAATGTATGTGTACGTGTTCTATGTCATCTAGTAGATAATGTAGTTTTGTGTTTTCTATGTCCTCTAGTATATATTGTAGGTGTGCATTTTCTATATACTCTAGTATATAATGTAGGTGCGCGTTTTCTATGTCCTCTAGTATATAATGTAGGTTTCTATGTCCTCTAGTACATAATGTAGGTGTGCGTATTCTATGTCCTCTAGTATATAATGTAGGTATATGTGTGTTATATGTCCTCTAGTATATAATGTACGTTTCTATGTCCTCTAGTACATAATGTTGGTGTGCGTGTTCTATGTCCTCTAGTATATAATGCAGGTGTGCGTTGTCTATGTCCTCTAGTATATAATGTAGGTGTGCGTTTTCTATGTCCTCTAGTATATATTGTAGGTGTGCATTTTCTATGTCCTCTAGTATATAATGTAGGTGCGCGTTTTCTATGTCCTCTAGTATATAATGTAGGTGTGCGTGTTCTATGTCATCTAGTATATAATGTAGGATTCTATGTCCACTAGTACATAATGCAGATGTGTGTGTTCTATGTCCTCTAGTATATAATGTAGATGTGCTTTTCTATCTCCTCTAGTATATAATGTAGATGTGCGTATTCTATGTCCTCTAGTATATAATGTAGATGTGCGTTTTCTATGTCCTCTAGTATATCATGTAGATGTGCGTTTTCTATGTCCTCTAATATATAATTTAGATGTGGGTTTTCTATCTCCTCTAGTATATAATGTAGATGTGCGTTTTCTATCTCCTCTAGTATATAATGTAGGTGTGCGTTTTCTATGTCCTCTAGTATATAATGTAGATGTGCGTTTTCTATGTCTTCTAGTATATAATGTAGATGTGCGTTTTCTATGTCCTCTAGTATAATTGTATACGTTATATAAATACAATTCTGTTCTGTTCGGAACGACGCTCGCCCACATGGTTCATCGGAGTGGAGTCACTGTTTTCATAAATATACATCTCATAGGGTGACGAGTTAGAAAGTGTACATGCATATATAAAACTAATTTAGATGGAGAAGCTAAGTGGACAGTCAGTCATAGTGTAGCATATTGAACTTGGGGCTTCCGTGGTGAAGTGATTCGTGCGCCGCCTGTATACTAACCGAGAGTTTGAGTCCCGTAAGAAAATCGGAAGTCGTGACAGCGTTGTAGTAGTGCGTTTTTTCGTGTGCGAAATTCCCGGAGTTTGCACCCAGCTGTAGCCTTTATGGCTGTGCCCTTAAATTCCACATTGCCTCTTCTCTCTCTCTCGTAGCGGTGGATTCCATCGAGATGAGGTATCGAGAGCGATTAATCTTATGTTGAAATAACCAGTTTGGCGATAGAAGGAAATCTGTAGAAATTAATTAAGCTTGCAGAGGAATTTCGTATTTCAGGAATCCGGGAGTATGTTTATGAATGTACAAGTACATTAACATCGGAGTTAGTTGATTCGTTTTACTGTGACGGGTCATTGAAACCAGAAAGACAACACCACGTCTGTAACGCGGAACCTTGTACCCCACAGTAAGTTCTTATGGATGTGAATTTTACGGCGAGCTAACTATTGACCCAGTGCAGTCAGACCTGTGTTTATGCAGCCAACAGTTTTAAGCAGCCAGTTTCTCAAACTGTTATCTTATTATACATTTGTTCTCTATTAAGCAGTTATCTGTGCTAAGCAACCACTTTCTGTGAGTCCCTTGGCAGGCTGCTTAATACAGGTTTGTATATATCCAGTGTACGGTCGGTGGTAGCCTGGGAACAGGCGTCGATATATTTTGCCTGGTCAGTCAAATACATATATTTTAACACCGATACTATTAATTGGGTCGTATTGAGTTTCTGATAATGTCATTTTGCCAGAAGTTAAAGTGAAAAATCGCCAGACTGGTACCCAGGCTAGGTCGGTGGTTCTATCGATATTGCTTTGAGGAGTACCTGTCGACAGACTGGCGCCCAGGCTAGATCGGTGGTTCCATCGATATTGCTCTGAGGAGTACCTGTCGACAGACTGGCGCCCATGCTAGGTCGGTGGTTCTATCGATATTGCTCTGAGGAGTACCTGTCGACAGACTGGCGCCCAGGCTAGGTCGGTGGTTCTATCGATATTGCTCTGAGGAGTACCAGGCGACAGACTGGCGCCCAGGCTAGTTCGGTGGTTCTATCGATATTGCTCTGAGGAGTACCTGTCGACAGACTGGCGCCCAGGCTAGGTCGGTGGTTCTATCGATATTGCTCTGAGGAGTACCTGTCGACAGACTGGCGCCCAGGCTAGGTCGGTGGTTCTATCGATATTGCTTTGAGGAGTACCTGTCGACAGACTGGCGCCCAGGCTAGGTCGGTGGTTCTATCGATATTGCTCTGAGGAGTACCTGTCGACAGACTGGCGCCCAGGCTAGGTCGGTGGTTCTATCGATATTGCTATGAGGAGTACCTGTCGACAGACTGGCGCCCAGGCTAGGTCGGTGGTTCTATCGATATTGCTCTGAGGAGTACCAGGCGACAGACTGGCGCCCAGGCTAGGTCGGTGGTTCTATCGATATTGCTCTGAGGAGTACCTGTCGACAGACTGGCGCCCAGGCTAGGTCGGTGGTTCTATCGATATTGCTCTGAGGAGTACCTGTCGACAGACTGGCGCTCAGGCTAGGTCGGTGGTTCTATCGATATTGCTCTGAGGAGTAGCTGTTGACAGACTGGCGCCCATGCTAGGTCGGTGGTTCTATCGATATTGCTTGGGGGATAACAGAGAATCGCCAAAATAACCAAATAGTTCATTAAAGTTATCCAAATTGCGTTTAATGTTTGGTCTTGAATATGATAGGAAATGACGGTATTGTAACGTGCACCATACATTCTTTTTCATACGAAAATAAACTGTGCTTCTTTTTTTTATTAGGAGTTATTTGAAGAAAATGTATTTGAATCCTACGTCGATTCTTCATTCTTGACGAATCATAAATAAAAGTCAAGTAAAGTGTTTGTTTATTATAGTGTCACCCCTATTTTAAAGGGTCAGCCATTTCTGACTTATGAGACACCTCTTTTTATGAACATCAGTACTTCCCGAATCCTATGCTTGTATGCCAGGCGCCAGGCTGGTAGGCAATCCGTAACCATTATTTAACTAGCTGGCGGCTCCCAAACCGGCCATATCAGAACGAACCTCTGACGAGATTCGAGCCATCGACCTCCCGCTCCGTGAATATAGAAAGAAAACCCACGATTTTGAAAATATTGCAATTTAAATATTGAAAATGAATATCATTTTTATTATTATGTCCACATTATAGCGAATTAAGAAACAACATGGCCAAATCTAAATAAATTTTAAAAATTGTTAGAATCAATTAATAATTACTATATCTTTGTTAAACAAATAGCTAAATTCATATTCCGAACCTGAATTTGTATACGGATGTTCAAGTATGTACTCTAGAGCCGTTATGATTGTGTCCTTAGGGTTGGCATTAAAATTCCACGTTGCCTCTTCTCTCTCCCTCGTGGCGATGGATTCCATCAGGAATGAGGTATCGAGAGTGATTAATATAAGTTGTAAGAACTTGTTGTTGCATAAACTAATGTTGATTTGTACCGGAGTGCCCGGAGAAAACCCAACACCCTGTCCGATCTGGCGACCACCGTACCATCGCACATACTTTTCGGTATCAGGATCGACCTGGGTTGCATTGGTGAGAAGCGAGCACGTTAACCCCTGCGCTAATCGGACAGCCCAGTCCAAATGTTTGCTGCATAATTAGAGTTCATATGTTTATGGCATGAGTAATAATTTTATGGTAGGAATTTATTAACTTGTTGCAGATGGGAAAAGGGAGACTGGTCTAATTGTAGTGCCACGTGTGGCGATGGTATACAGTCACGTGATGTTGCATGTAAACAGCGGATATCCGCTACTGATATCCAGGACCTTGATGACATATATTGTGCGAGCCGGTAACCAGTGAGTCATAAAGAATGTTACATCGGAACCTGCTACCGGTGGGTTCACGTTGACTGGAGCGACGTGAGTAAATTTATAACGCTATATGTGAAAATAAAAGTCAACTGATCAAATATGAAAGTCCATGCCTCGATGTTCTAAAACTTTGTTCTCCTATCTCAAGCTCAGTCGCAAGCTTCTGATTGGTTCAGCTTGCAGTAAAACTCAGAATCAACCAATCAAATCATTTGAGTTTGAGATCTGAGAACATTGTTCTAACCTCGGGCACAGAGATTTCAGCTTCAAATAAGGAAAATACATTAACGCTGTGTCGGCTGCTGCAGTTATTTGAACTATTATTAGCGTTCATTTTACCCAGCATGCAAAGCGGAGCCTCAAAGTGCTGTTCACATATACGATTCCTTTTTTACAATATCATATGATAATAACAAAAAGGAAAACTTAGGTTAGGGCCCTGTTCTCCCTGTTATATTTATCATATTTAATTGGAAGTAAAAAATAGATACATGTGTTATGCTATTCATATAGAATGCCGTAATTAAAGCACAGCACCGTCCATTTGCATAACGGTTATTGATGAAATTGACAACATAATGATTTATCAACGATATACTTTGCATTACGACCTATGGGTTAATAACAAAAAATTTGGCTTCATGATGAAATCAATCGAAACAAAACAACGACGTATCTGTCGAACCAACGTTACATAGTTACCGTAATATTGCTATTATACGTCCTGCCTATCTGTGGAAACTAATTTACAGAGTTACCGTAATATTGCTATAATACGTCCTGCCTATCTGTGCAAACTAATTTACAGAGTTACCGTAATATTGCTATAATACGTCCTGCCTATCTGTGGAAACTAATTTACAGAGTTACCGTAATATTGCTATAATACGTCCTGTCTATCTGTGGAAACTAATTTACAGAGTTATCGTAATATTGCTATAGTACGTCCTGTCTATCTGTGGAGACTAATTTACATAGTTACCGTAATATTGCTATAATACGTCCTGCCTATCTGTGGAAACTAATTTACAGAGTTACCGTAATATTGCTATAATACGTCCTGCCTATCTGTGGAAACTAATTTACAGAGTTACCGTAATATTGCAAAAATACCTCCTGCCTATCTGTGGAAACTAATTTACATAGTTACCGTAATATTGCTATAATACGTCCTGTCTATCTGTGGAAACTAATTTACAGAGTTACCGTAATATTGCTATAATACGTGCTGTCTATCTGTGGAAACTAATTTACAGATTTACCGTAATATTGCTATAATACGTGCTGTCTATCTGTGGAAACTAATTTACAGAGTTACCGTAATATTGCTATAATACGTCATGTCTATCTGTGGAAACTAATTTACAGAGTTACCGTAATATTGCTATAATACGTCATGTATATCTGTGGAAACTAATTTACAGAGTTACCGTAATATTGCTATAATAAATTATGTCCGGCCTATTTGTGGAAATTAATTTACAGAGTTACCGTAATATTGCTAATTTCTGTTTTGCTGAATATGTGGAGCCTCATTTTTGAAGCTCTATCATACGTCTTTTCATGCATTCACATATACCCTTAAAAATCACATCATAATACATGAAAGCTGAAGATTAATATCTAAACGAGAGCCCGTTTTAGTTTTGTTATCTCATTTGGAAGTCAATAATCGACCATGTTATGCATTTAGGCTGTCCGATTAGCGCAGTGGTTAGCGCGCTCGCTTTTCACCAATGCAACCCGGGTTCGATCCTCGGACCGGGAAGTATGTGAGATGGTACGGTGGTCGCCAGATCGGACAGGTGGGTTTTCTCCGGGTACTCCGGTCCTCCCCCCACACACACGAATTACCACATATACGCTTTCATCCGCGCCAAAGAAAGTGATTAATATAAGTAGTTAGAACTTGCTTCGCAATCGTTGTACAATAATTAAAGTTTAAACTTTATGCATTAATTAATTTAAAACAATACATAATTTGCCAATAAATATGTCATTAACCAGAACTATTATAGCGTTTGATATTAATTTATGTTATGAACATGATTTATTTGATCATGTCTTGAACACGTGATATTTTCATTATTAGTGTTCAGTAAAATGTGGCATTGGAACGCGCCACAGAATAGTCCAGTGTCGTGATGACGCAGAGGAAGTGGTCGATAAAAGTAGATGTGACCAATCAACGCCCGCCATAGAGTCATGTGACATGGGATCGTGCACGCAACAGTGGTACTATTCACAATGGAACGGCAAGGTAAATAAATACGTGTAGTTTTGAATTGATATTTGATGAAATGTTTGTAACTCAAGATTACAAATGTGGGTATATTTAGTACCGACTTCGGCCTCCACGAACTTTAAACACACTCAATGTAGTTCATACCCCGAATGGAAACTATTAACTCGGCATCCATGGTAACTTTAAACACACCCAATGTAGTTCATACCCAAATGGAAACTATGAAAACGGCATCCACGGTAACTTTAAGCACACCCAATGTATTTCATACCCCAATGAAAACTATTAACTCGGCATCCACGGTAACTTTAAACACACTCAATGTAGTTCATACCCAATGAAACTATTAACTCGGCATCCACGGTAATTTTAAACAGTAAAGGGAAATACATCACATAAGCTACATATCTATATAATGGCCTCGAAGATGCGATAATGTATGAGCAGACGGTACTGTTTGGGCAGACGGTACTATTTGAGCAGACGGTACTGTTTGAGCAAACGCTACTGTTTGGGCAGACGGTACTGTTTGGGCAGAGGGTACTGTATGAGCATATGGTACTGCTTGGGCAGACGGTATTGTATGATCAGACGATACTGTTTGAGCAGACGGTACTGTATGATCAGATGGTAATGTTTGAGCAGACGGTACTGTTTGGGCAGACGGTATTGTTTGATCAGACGGTACTGTATGAGCATATGGTATTGCTTGGGCAGACGGTATTGTATGATCAGACGGTAATGTTTGAGCAGACGGTACTGTTTGGGCAGACGGTATTGTTTGATCAGACGATACTGTTTGGGCAGACGGTACTTGTTTGGACAGATGGTACTGTATGATCAGACGGTACTGTTTGGGCAGACGGTACTGTTTGGGCAGATGGTATTGTTTGATCAGACGTTACTGTTTGGGCAGACGGTACTGTTTGGGCAGATGGTACTGTATGATCAGACGATACTGTTTGGGCAGACGGTACTGTTTGGGCAGACGGTATTGTTTGATCAGACGATACTGTATGAGCATATGGTACTGTTTGGGCAGATGATACTGTATGATCAGGCGATACTGTTTGGGCAGACGGTACTGTTTGGGCAGACGGTATTGTTTGATCAGACGATACTGTTTGGGCAGACGGTACTGTTTGGACAGACGGTATTGTTTGATCAGACGATACTGTATGAGCATATGGTACTGTTTGGGCAGATGGTACTGTATGATCAGACGATAATGTTTGGGCAGACGGTACTGTTTGGGCAGACGGTATTGTTTGATCAGACGATACTGTTTGGGCAGACGGTACTGTTTGGACAGACGGTGCTGTATGATCAGACGATACTGTTTGGACAGACGGTACTGTTTGGGCAGACGGTACTGTATGGGCAGACGGTACTGTATGAGCATATGGTACTGTATTAGAGATAAAGATCGATACACTGTATGAGATCTACCAGCTTTAGAAGAAGATTCTTGCTGTAAACAAAAATGAAAATACGTGTCTCTACTATTCATTTCAGTGTTCAGCAGATTGTGGTACAGGAGTCGTAACGCGACATGTTTTCTGTGCGACCGGCAAAGATCACGTGATGTCTGACGAACATTGTGACGTCAAGAAGAAACCTGCCGAAAAGAAACAATGTCATATTGACACAGATTGTGGTGGCAAATGGTTTGCGGGATACTGGAGTCAGGTTTAAGATTAATTTAATTTATCATATATTTTATTACGCCAATCTTAACGAAGTTTCCACAGGCACAAGACACAATCAATTGCTATGCCCTATGCACAGGCACAATACACAATCAATTGCTATGCCCTATGCACAGGCACAAGACACAATCAATTGCTATGCCCTATCCACAGGCACAAGACACAATCAATTGCTATGCCCTATGCACAGGCACAAGACACAATCAATTGCTATGCCCTATGCACAGGCACAAGACACAATCAATTGCTATGCCCTATGCACAGGCACAATACACAATCAATTGCTATGCCCTATGCACAGGCACAAGACACTATCAATTGATATGCCCTATGCACAGGCACAATACACAATCAATTGCTATGCCTATGAACTAGGTCAAACTTAGCATGGTAACAGGCGTTCATATAGTTTGCCTGGTCAGTCATATAAATATATGTTAATACCGAGATCATTAATTGGGCCGTAGTGAGTTTCTGATAATATCAACATCATTGCCAGAAGTAAATATGTGACAAATCGACAGACCGGAAACCACCAGGCTAGGTAATACCGACCAGACTACTGACAGCCATACGCACATATACGTGTTAATTGATGTAAAGCTGTCAAATAACATCAGAATTGCCCATTGTTTCATCCTAAAGAGCCGAACGTACAGTTTTCTGCTTCCCACGACACACTTGCTGTGTGCTGTTTTCTAGCCGTTTTACAATGTGCAATTTCTCATGATAATAGCTGGAACGTTCACTTACTTCGCCAAGAGCAGTCTTCTCTAGCGAAACACGCTGTCTGCAGCCTCATTTTGGATCATATCCGCGGTGGTCTTTCATTGGCCAACGTTATCATTAGGATTTCCTGATTGCTTCAGTGTTGACCAATGAGGCAACAGCATTCCTCTGCATCAGACCGTATCCAAAATGGAGGGCACAGTTGTGATGCCGAGTAGATTGCGACGTTTTATTACTGTGGTACATCACCATGTTGATGATGTCCTGCTTTGAGTTGAGCTGCGAAATAAGGGCTGCCACAGGGGAAACTGTAACCACTAATTTAATACAAAGCATTACAGTGAATGGTCGAGTAGCCTTATATTTTGTTTGTTTTATGGAGTCACACCAACCGTCCGCAAGTTAGTTGAATAGCTTCCTCACATGAAATAATACGTTAGGAATCGAACCTACATCAGGATGAGTCAAGTGATATGATGTCAACGACCATAACCACTCAGCTTTTTGAAAGCAATCAATTCGACAAACTATATTTCAGTGTTCACAGTCGTGTAATGTTGGCGTTAAATCACGCTATGTTATTTGTATGGTGACTTCCGGAAACCAATTGATTGTAACCGGAGATAGTAACTGTAGAGTCGGGGACAAGCCTAGAGAACGAAAGGAGTGTTCGGAAGTGGATTGTGGGTACACGTGGTATATATCAGAATTGTCACAGGTACATATGCTGACTTACTTCATGTGTTCATATGAAGTATAAAAAAAGAACTTCATGCAGGTGCAAAATCGGTCGCCAGTTTTAATGAAAAATTTAAAATGGATGATAATACTTAGAAAACGTTTATTTATACGTTCATCTCTTTTGAAATACCAAATCAAAACCCTCGCAACATTCACGTACGTTATGGCCATACAAGAATAACACCCATGTAAACGAGTTCGAGCCAAGCTGGAGCCGTTACGATTGTAACCTAAGGCAATGCACTTAAATTCCACATGCCACTTCTCTCTACCTCGTGGCCATGGATTCCATCAGGAATGGGTTCCCGAGAGTGTGATTACGCTAATGTTGCGCGAACTTGTTTCGCAAATGCATGTACATGTACATTAAAGTTTGTATAAAATAAATGTGTTGGTGACAAAAATCCAGCTCAATGTGTAACATTGTATCCCAAAAAAGTTGTTTCCGATTCATTTTCGTACGATTTTTGCTTGCTATTAAACTGTACGAATAAGTGTTTCTAATAGCCAAACTGAACTCAATAATGTTCCGTTTGTCCTTTTTGCATTTGCAAATGTCATGTATGGAGATGTCATGATTAATGTATGCTAGAGGACATAGAAAACGCACACCTACATTATATACTAGAGGACATAGAAAACGCACACCTACATTATATGATTATTATTACATGAAAATGAAATACGAAGGATTCCATCAAAGATATATCACATCTTTATTACAAAACACAAACTGAACAACTAAAAATATTCCAAAATGTTTAAAGCATATATACATATAACTATGTATTTATATAGTTATTGTTTTTCATGTAAAACACATATATCTGAAGTGTGCGTTTTCTATGTCCTCTAGTATATGTTATAACATTGACAGTAATGATATTGTGATATGTAATTGTAAATTGTGTTATCCTCATTGTGAACTGGTTGCAATAACATAGTTATTAAATTAACATAACGTAAACCTTCTACTATGCATACAGTCCCTCAACATAATGCCATAGCACATGTACATTGTATGAGCGTGTGTGTGTTTTACGTTTATTTATCGTCGCTACCGGTTGCCCATATGAGCGACGCCTCCTGAAGTGATTAGTCATTTTAGATTGTTGGAGGATAGTGCAATGATACAGACAGAGACCCATTCCAGAGTCTCCTCTGGTTCGTTTACATGCACGATGTAAAGAACCGACATGAGACCTCGGTTGAAAGTCCCATCTGGAAGACTGTTAATTGTATTAGGGTCAGACGGGGGATCGAACCTGCGATCCCTGGATTACCAGTCCAACGTGTTACCACTGGACTACAGATCCGTCTGACAATGTCATATACTGACTGTACATATATAATTGTACAGCAATATATGGGCGATTATGTTGAATCTGTTATATACTGCAGTGCACAAAGACCTGTGGTGCAGGAGTGAAAACACGGTCTGTGAAATGCTTTGACAGCAAACTGAAACCATCATCGATGTATGAGGATAATGAGAAGCCGGATGATACACAGGACTGTAACACAGACAAGTGCTTGACCGCCAGAGCACGACGTAAGTATAGAAATACTAGCTACACAGACAAGTGCTGGACCGCCAGAGCACGACGTAGGTATAGAAATACTGGCTACACAGACAAGTGCTGGACCGCCAGTGCACGACGTAAGTATAGAAATACTAGCTACACAGGACTGTAACACAGACAAGTGCTGGACCGCCAGAGCACGACGTAAGTATAGAAATACTGGCTACACAGACAAGTGCTGGACCGCCAGAGCACGACGTAAGTATAGAAATACTAGCTACACAGGACTGTAACACAGACAAGTGCTGGACCGCCAGAGCACGACGTAAGTATAGAAATACTAGCTACACAGGACTGTAACACAGACAAGTGCTGGACGCTAGAGTACGACGTAAGTATAGAAATACTAGCTACACAGGACTGTAACACAGACAAGTGCTGGACCGCCAGAGCACGACGTAAGTATAGAAATACTAGCTACACAGGACTGTAACACAGACAAGTGCTGGACCGCCAGAGCACGAAGTAAGTATAGAAATACTAGCTATACAGGACTGTAACACAGACAAGTGCTGGAAATACTAGCAGCTATATAAACACGTTTCTTGGAATATATGTTTCGCTTGATAGTACAAGTATAAATACGCATAAAACCGACAGACACCGCGAAACAGTGGTGAGTTACTGCCCCTGAATAATGTAAAAAACTTGTCACAAACGTCGACTCTCAGTAAGTAAAAAAATGTAAAGACTTCATTTTTTAGGTAAAGATATATTAAAACAAACCTTACCGCAAGATTTTAATAAAAATAATTTTTTTTTTTTTATAAATATCACGGTAATGTTGTTTTTACACTTCTGGCAAGTTTTTATATATATGACAGTTTTTACAAATAGCACCGTTTTTACGTATCTGACACTGTTTACATACATTTGTAATCCACTTGTCACGATTAATATTAACGTTTAACAAATTTGCGTTTAAATAAGAGATATTGGTCAGTTACTCCCCCTGAATACTCTTTAAGGAGGCTGGGTCTTTTTAATTAGTTTCTTCTATTTTCATCGTGGTTTCCTTATGCTTTCAATGTTCATCCGTTTTCTCATCTTCTAACTATTAAATCTCGACAGATATCCTACAGTATATCCACTGGATACATTACTATAACATTGTGTTATCAATGAGAGTCATCAGTCGTCAGTTACTGCCCCTGAATACTCCCTAAAAGTAGATAGGTCATATGTGACCCACCATGGCAACATCAGTCTTAAGTCGGAAAAAATAAATAATGAGTTAACTATACCATCATATAGGTATAAGTATAAGCTTTCTAGTGATATCAGTATCATTCATGTAACTCGTTTCAGTCCAAAGTTATTACCATTTGAATACTGGACTTCACTCGAGTAATATTCCGAGAAAACGGCTGTCAAAGATTTGCTACGATTTGCAGCACCTGAAGCGAACACGCTACCATTGCGCTATCACAACGTCCACGCCTGATGTATTCTAGTAGTGGATAGTGTACTCGAGCAGTATGTGGTGTATTCCAGCAGTGAATGAGGTGTACAATGGTTGATTCACCCATGCAATAGTGCATGGACAAGCTAATTTTCTCATGCCTTTAAATCCTAATGTTTTATGATTCAGATATATGGAAAGTACTGCGCAATAATATATCTACATGAGATGATGACTAACGTTCGGTATAGAGAACATATGTCTCAACACTTGGCTATATATATAACAACAGAAACCACCCGACTTTATTCAACAAAGCGCATTCCACAGAACAACGATACTATTTTAGTCATACCTTACGAGTTACTTGGGAAAGAAGCTAGACAATTAATAATAATGCGTAGAGGCACAGTCATCTTGGTGTTCGTGAGTACATGCATTATTTTCTATATATTTATTCAAGGTTGTTGTTAACATTGATGTTTGTTAAATCCTTATTTTAGAAATAACTTTTATATATGTAACTATCAGTCTGTGATATCTCTGTGTACAAGTAATATGTTTTACCTTTATATGTTAACTTGGGTCTTGTCACTTGACAAACATGATAGACATGATTCACTATATCCATGATGTCCAATATATCCACTATATCCACGGTTAATTGTCATCTATATATCATGCTATAAAGACTGCGTGTCTTACAGGATGTGATAAATAAAGGACCCTAATAGAACTTATCTAGGGACTTACGTTTTGTTACTTCCACCATAGTCTAAATGGAAGGGGTAAATCCGCCATGGGTAACACTTGTTTAAAGTTCACACGTACGCACGCAGCCACGCGCGCACATGCTGGACAGTGTTGTAAACCCACCAATAGGGAACGTCTTTATTTACGTAGATATAGTACTTATATTATAATAATTATTTTCTTCTTAAGACAACACTACCATTGATTGAGATTCGATATTAAAAATACCTCACAAATCTCAGAAAACAATTGATTACAAGCCACTCGTTGAATACTGTGTGTAAAGCTAACTGGGGTTAATGCGTAGTGAACTTGGGTATTTGTGTTACAACGAAATGAAATTTGTGTATCATCGAAATGGGGCTTTGGGGTAGTGTGTGGAAAGTGCTTCGCCTAACTGGAGTAAATGTGTAGCGAACTGGGGTTCGGAATAGGATGCAGTGGTGATTCGTCGAAATGGGCGTATTTGTATCACAGTTAATCGGGTGGAAGTGTGTGACTACCATTAGGGACAATTGTGTGTAATATTAAACATTTTAATTCCATCATTAAAAACAAATATAGACAAAATATAGAACGTCTCACTAGAGTTAATCTTAGAGAATCTATTATAAAATGTCCAAAAAGACGGAGTCCAGTGGTTAACACGCTGGACTGGTAATTCAAGGATAGCAGATTCGATTCCTCTTTGATTGTCTGATCCTAATAAAAATAACAGTGTTTCAGTTGGGACCTCAAACCGGGATCTATGGTCGGTGCTTTACACCGTGCACGTAAAAGAACAGGGAGATTCTGGACTGTATCATTGCACTATCCTTCAAAATCTAAAATGACGCGCGCGCGCGCGCACGCCCCCACCACAACCACCCACACCACCACCACACACACACACACACAAACACACACAACACACACACAACACACACACACACACACACACACACACACACACAACACACACAACACACACACACCACACACACACACACACACAACCACAACACACACACACGCACACACACACAACACACACACAACACACATACAACACACACACACATACAACACACACATACACACACAACACACACACAACACACACACACACAACACACACACAACACACACACAACACACACACAACACACACAACACACACATACCACACAACACACACACCACACACACACACACACACACAACCACACACACACACACACACACACACACACACACACACACCACACACACACACACACACACACACACACACACACACACACAACACACACACACACACACACACACACACACACACACACCACACACACACACACACACACACACACACACAACACACACATACACACACACAACACACACACACCACACACACACCACACCACCCACACACACCTATACATACATACACACCACACACATCATATACACACACACACACACACACAAACAAGAATACGCACTCATAAAATAAATGGATAAATAACTAAACACTAATTCGGCCATCGTGATATATTTCTACCCATAAGAACTTCAAATTAGGGTTATTCTGCCATATACCACGGTTGATACTTATTATTTCGATTCAAACACGACTTACTTCTAATAATTTTAGACGAGAATTAAATGAGTATTTTCTTCAAACGCCGTGCTACTCCGCTGCATTTTGGCTTTCGAAATGTCCTCCCGCGTAAGAGGTGATGACGTTATTTTTTATGGAAAATATCAATCTAGTGCATAAATTGATTAGCGCAGTGGTTAGCGCGCTCGCTTACCATCAATACGACCCGGGTTCAATCCTCGGAAAGGGAAGTATGTGAGATGGTACGATGTTCGCCAGATCGGACAGGTGGGATTTCTCCGGGTACTCCGGTTTCCTCCCACACGAATGACCACATTTAAGCTTTCATCCGAGCCAACGAGAGTGATTAATATAAGTTGTTAAATCTTGCTTCGCAATCGTTGTAAAATAAATAAAGTATATAAAAAAATAAAACTCTAGTGCATAAATGAACAAAAGTTGTAACTGATCAATAATTTTATTTATTTTGTCAAATAAAACTGTACAGAATAGTAACTGAATCGTTACTTAACAGAAAAACAAGACGGACAATAGATTATCTGATTCTAAAAAAAGCTCACTTCCGCGAATTCCCACGGTAGTATTTACAAACATCACGTGACGTTCATTCATATAACTGTACACGCATTGTATAAAGATAAATGGAATAGCCAAAACACGGTGCGCGCGCAGCATAGTTCAAGGTAGGTATATCGCAGTATAACCCGAGGTAGATTTTCTCTATAAGTATGTATGTTATTAGCTGGGTCGTGTTGGAATCATAATTATAACATATTGTAAATTAATAATATGAATATTAAGCAATTTGGGAAGACTGTACCTACGTTCTCAATTACTTTTTGTTATGCATCCTTGTCTATTGGTTTGTTGGGGATTGTAGAGACTGTTTTCTTCAATCCTCTGGGATTATTCGAGGTGAATAGCACTGCAGACACTCGATAGCCTGAGTAGGGCACCCGGAGTTCTTACTGTTCGATGGCGGAGGGGAGCTGTGATTGAGTTCATTGCCTCAACGGTGGAAACCATCAGTCTCTATGTATGCTGAGCTATACCTCATGTCTATACTATTTGCATATTCGAAAGAAATCTCCGTGTAATAGTGGTTTCGCATATTCTCGTAACGCTCATATTTTTCTATGTTTCATTAATTTTAAGAAGGCCAATAAATCTGTCTCATGACATGTCCACAGTCTACATGCATATATAGAGAATATTAGGTTACTGTCTTATAAATTTTAATTTATTAGGCGAGTCGGAGAACATATACAAGGCGAGGCTCTGCCGAGCCTTGTATTTTTTCGGAGACGAGCCTAATAAATTAAAATGTATAAGACAGTAACCTAATATTCTATTTATCCTTCATTCTGAGTGTGCACCCGACACAAAAACAAACAAACTAACCATGACAGCTTACAAACTCGCTACGCACTTGGTAATATGTTGCGCATTGATATTTCTATTTATAGATAACTGATAAATGACATTTCTCTGACAACAGTAGTTTCCAGAGGGGTCTCACCGAGAGCTGTTAATTCATCCCAAACAACCTGACACGACTTTCTTCTTGGGACATTTTCCAAACTCAGCAGACAACACAATGTGACAACAGACGCTTTGTTTATTTACAAACCGTAATCTGGGTCATACAAGTAGTCCGCAAGGAAAGCTTTATTAGGCACTGACTAATAAAGCAACATTTTTGTATGTTATTTGCATGAAGGTAGGATAAAAAAATATATTTGTGGTGACAATACAATGATATTTATGATATTAACTGCGATTGGGAATGCATTTATACATCATTCGATCGTTGGCAGAAAAACCATCGAAGCACCAAAATATAATAATTAAAGCTCAAAACACGGAGGAAGGGACGGTGGGTACGGAAGGTAGGAACGGCGGTTACGGAGGGAGGGACGTTGTGCATGGAAAGGAGGATACGTAGGGAGGGACGGTGTGTACGGAAAGGAGGAACGGAGGATACGGAGGGAGGGACGGTGTGTACGGAAAGGAGGAACGGAGGATACGGAGGGAGGGACGTTGTGCACGGAAAGGAGGAACGGAGGATGCGGAGGGAGGGACGGTGTGCACGGAAAGGAAGAACGGCGGATACGGAGGGAGGGACGGCGGCCGGGCACGGAGGGAGGGACGGCGGGCACGTAAGGGAGGAACGGCGGTCACGGAGAGAGGGACGGTGGGCACGGAGGTAGGGACGGCGGGCACGGAAGGAGGAACGGCGGACACGGGCGGAGTGACGGCGGGCACGGAGGGAGGAACGGCGGACATATTTTAATATAGCCATGTGGATCCTCTCTCTGCCTTGCAAGAATGATCTCGTTACCAAAGCATACATTTCTATCACCCGTGAAAGGTTTAATAACACAATTGTATTGTTTATAAGGAACAATTACAGCTGTACACATCATAATGATACATACCCAGGGATGAAGCTATCATACGCAATGTGGTCATGATAACATGGAAGTGGAAGGATTACTCTATCAGATTGATCATGTCGCGATATATACCTGAATATGTGCATGGTACATTTTAACTTTGGAATTAATTATTGTATAAAGAGAATCTTCTGAAATATACAGGATCCACTATTAGCCGTTAATTCCTCTCCGACGGACGCATGCTCGTGGAATTACTTCTTTCTTCTATCTGTGTATTTCAATTTATCTTTCCAACTTATGCTATCCCGCTATAAGTCACTTACTCTAAATACAATTTAGTGACGGGGATAGCTGGTATATCTATATGAATCGAGATGCTCACCAACAATTCTTAATAGACTGATCAAAACCCGTAATATGTCTACACATATAGTAGTGGACAGTAAAAGATCAATTCTCATCTTTTACAATGAATGTGGCCTAAATGTTCAGCTTAGTAAACTATAAACATTTTGTCATTTGCCATATTTCTATCGGGTTCGTGCCACCATTTAAGCACGGACCTAGTTAGCATGCACTGAATTATGAGCGATCATTCAGCTTTGTAAACTTGATGTTATCTGTGTATTTGATGATAGCTGCCTGGGTACAAGGTATACACGTATAATTTAAATGGGCTTTGTCAGCTGAAACACGCCGGGCTGTGCACTAATAAAGTATATAAGTATTTGAAAAGTGTAACAAATACAGTAACTTTAACTTTTGTTCCTTATAATTGTATTAGTTTAGCATGAGTACAGGATCTTGCAGTCACACATTTGCTCTGATCTAGGCTTCAAAATCGGATAGTAACTTAAGCAATCAGTAAACAGTTCGAGCTAAGTCCAATAAGAATACATCATTGACAAAACCTAATTGGGAACTATTATTATTATATATATATACTTCCGCGTTTTCATGACTGATCTATTACCTTTTAATGCATTGAGGGATTTCAAAATATCTTCACAAATGGCCATACTAAGAAAACGACTTCGCGAAAGACCAATGTATCTTGCCCATTGTCAATGTCGACCAGAATTACTGGTCAAGATATGTCTTGTGCCATGTCCGGTGTAGAACTATTTTTTCCCCCAATGATACATTTTAAATAAATAGGCACATACCAACAGCTTATATTGGAGTCATATGGCGACTTTCGGCTATTATTGGTGGAGGAAGATGAACATCCCGGATGCCCCTCCTATCAGTATTTCAGGCGTGGACGCGCCACGATAGAACCACCGACCGTCCACAAGCCAGATGGATAGCTTCCTCATTTGATATAATTCGACACCGAGTGGGATTCGAACTTGCAGCTGTGTTATTCTGTAAATTAAAATAAGGGACAGGATATATTAAATTAAATAGTAGTTTACTCAGTGCTTGAAATGATAAAAATAGGATCAATGTAAATAAAGATACGAATCCCAATATAACGTGGGAACTTATTAAAGACTCTATAAGAAAGCAAACTATTGATTATTGCAACATACAAACAAAGATTGAACTGAAGAGCCATTACACATTAAATTGAATAATTAGTTTTAATAAGGACCACCTTTCGGAAGAAAGATTTCAAATCCAGTTCGATACTCGTTATTCATACACTGGTACGGTAATCGTATAGCAGTTATGTTGGTGTCCAGTAAAGGTTCAACTAAACTCGAACATATTTCCTTTTCTTATAACAGGAATACACTAAACATGCAATGGCACAAATTAAACTATTTTAGATATACATAATCACACACATTTATTTATTGTACAACGAGTGTTATACAAGCTTTAACAACTTATTAAATACTCTCGTTTGTGCAGAATCGTATATGTAGTCATTCATGTGGGAGGAAACCGGAGTACCCGGAGAAAACACACTGACGAACAGAGTACTATCTGGCATACTTTCTGGCCCGACGTTCACAACCTGGTTGACTTCTTCTCTCTCCCTCATGGCGATGAAATCCACCAGTAATGAGGTATTGGAAGCGATTAAACTAATGTTTCGCAATCGAGCTACACTAAATTTGTGAACACTATACAAAGGTGGATGCGACTAATTAACGTAACATGTGGATGTAGAAAACACGATTAATAAGTAACACATTGTAACTTGTGTGGGAAAGCCATGATTCATTTCTAGACTGACCTTTCTTCAATTTATTTTTCACACACCACAGTATCGATACAAGTTACGGTATGACAGATATTTACATGCCAAAATAGACTAAACCTCTGCATAGATAGACGAACCTAGCACCAACACACGCACGTTGCACACGGCTCTCAGTAACTAAGATTTCAATCGAGATTCAAGATGGCATCCTTTCAGATTCAAGAAAGTTTTGGAATTGCTATAAAGTCCGAGGGCCGGGAATTGAAACGAGAGATCATGAGCTCGTTCCCTGTTTTCATGTCTCCTCCACTGGACTAGACGAGCCACCTGATAGCAAACCGGAAATTACGATATTTTGATAAGCAAAATATATATGGAATTTGGTTGTCGTGCACGTTACTGTAGAGGTATCAATCCCGATGTTCGCGCTTCGCGAGAAAAACCTAGGATTCGATTCCCTATTAATTAAACTCTGAGCTCGCAACAAACCATCAACACGATTAAGCAGCACACCCACCACAAGTTACCACTATGGTCCACAAGTTACCACTATGTTACTCAAGTTACCATTATGTTACACAAGTTACCACTATGTTACACAAGTTACCACTATGTTACACACTATGTTACACAAGTTACCACTATGTTACACAAGTTACCACTATGTTACACAAGTTACCACTACATTCCTTGATGGAATGTATGTGGATTTTATGCTACATTTAACATTTGTATATTTTACAGGCGTGTCATCCCACAAATGATAAGAAAGTGTGCATGTATAATAAGGGTTGTATCATGGACAATGGCAAGGGTACTGTCAATGGGAGGCCTATTAACTGTAAACTTCTGTGCACTGCTGTTGGTGAATTATGATCATGTATTGTAATAAACATTTATCATATGACTGATCTTGACATTGTATATGATGGATGGTGTGATATTCTTAAAGAAATAAGACATGCAAACAATATAAACCCTGGTGGAACCAAGAGTTGTCTGACCTTTGGAAGAATCTCCAAACCGCTGAGCGTAATTGGTTGAGATGTAATACTAGAGCTTTAAAGATTTCACTGAAACATTAATATATGCCATTTTACGTAAACGCTTTGATAGAGATGTACAGCGGTTGAAGCGTTTATATGTGTACAAAATGCAAAATGATATGTTATCAGATTTGGAGAATAATGATGTCCAGTTTTGGAAGACTATTGGTAAAACAGGTATTGTTTCAGGTCGTAATAAATGTATACCTATGCAAGTTGTGATTGAAGATGGTAGTATTTCTGATGATGTCAAAACTGTTTTAAACAGATGGCAACCGGGTTTTTGATAAATACTAATAATAATTTGGCATTAGATGATAATTTGTTGAATGATAAAATTGTCAATGATGATTATCTAGATGCTAAGAACCTTGTTTTGGCGTAAATTAACCGATATTGGCATGACAGCCAAAATGCTCGCAGCAGTAACATCACTTTATAAAGATGTATCGGCATGTGTAGGTGTAAGTGGTCTCTATACGGACTTGTTTAATAATGCTCGCAGCAGTAACATCACTTTATAAAGATGTATCGGCGTGTGTACGTGTAAGTGGTCTCTATACGGACTTGCTTAATAATGCTCGCAGCAGTAACATCACTTTATAAAGATGTATCGGCGTGTGTACGTGTAAGTGGTCTCTATACGGACTTGTTTAATAATGCTCGCAGCAGTAACATCACTTTATAAAGATGTATCGGCGTTTGTGCGTGTAAGTGGTCTCTATACGGACTTGTTTAATATAGAGTCTGGACTGAGACAGGGATGTCTACAATACTATTTAACATCTTCCTTAATGACTTAACTGTGTTACTAAAAAAACATACATAAAGGAATTGATATTGGTGATGAAATTATATGTGTTTTGCAATCTGTTCATTCCTAATCTGATTGGGGATGATATATGCTCTGTTAAGGTAATTCTGCCAATCTGTTCACTCCTAATCTGATTGGGGATGATATATGCTCGGTTAAATTAATTCTGCCAATCTGTTCACTCCTAATCTGATCGGGGATGATATATGCTCGGTTAAGGTAATTCTGCCAATCTGTTCACTCCTAATCTGATTGGGGATGATATATGCTCTGTTAAGACATTTTGTACATATGTGCTTATTGTGCATCTTTCAAACTTCATTGTCAGTATTTTAGGTTATTGTCATTTTAAATACGTTTGTAGGCACCCATGTCATGATTGGCAAAATTCATCTGGCCTTTTATTATGTATTATAAGTTAGATGGTAATACTATGTTGAACAAGTATGTTGGTAATGCAGTCATGTTGTGGAAGGGCCGGCACGGTGATCGTGGGGGCGCATGGCGCGTGATGGTGCCGGTGGTATGTTTGGTCTGATATCATGTTCGGGAGTTGCTAGTAAGACTGCTGTCAGGGTTGGCGTGCTACCGGTTCTGTTCACGTTGTGGATTTTCTTGTTCGTTATGTTTGTTCTCCTTCAGCATGACTAATATAATGGCTTGTAATTCTTTAATATAATGGCTATGTAATTTATAATTGTATTGTATATATTGTGCATAGATGAGATTCAAATAAATAAATATGTGCACGGGTATTGTGCATGCACGGTGGCATACATCACGTACCATGCGTAGCATTGAGGCATGGGGCATTGAAGGTACATACGTATCTATTGTATATAACAGATACTAATGTTCATAGTGACGTACATACCTATCTATTGTATATAACAGATACTAATGTTCATAGTAACTACGTACATACCTATCTATTGTATATAACAGATAATAATGTTCATAGTGACTAAGTACATACCTATCTATTGTATATAACAGACAATAATGTTCATAGTGACTACGTACATACCTATCTATTGTATATAACAGATACTAATATTCATAGTGACTAAGTACATACATATCTATTGTATATAACAGATAATAATATTCATAGTGACTAAGTACATACCTATCTATTGTATATAACAGATAGTAATGTTCATAGTGACTACGTACATACCTATCTATTGTATATAACAGATACTAATGTTCATAGTGACTACGTACATACCTATCTATTGTATATAACAGATACTAATGTTCATAGTGACTACGTACATACATATCTATTGTATATAACAGATAATAATGTTCATAGTGACTACGTACATACCTATCTATTGTATATAACAGACAATAATATTCATAGTAACTAAGTACATACCTATCTATTGTATATAACAGATAATAATGTTCATAGTGACTAAGTACATACCTATATATTGTATATAACAGACAATAATGTTCATAGTGACTACGTACATACCTATCTATTGATTGTATATAACAGATAATAATGTTCATAGTGACTACGTACATACCTATCTATTGTATATAACAGATAGTAATGTTCATAGTGACTAAGTACATACCTATCTATTGTATATAACAGATAGTAATGTTCATAGTGACGTACATACCTATCTATTGTATATAACAGACAATAATGTTCATAGTGACTACGTACATACCTATCTATTGTATATAACAGACAATAATGTTCATAGTGACTAAGTACATACCTATCTATTGTATATAACAGATACTAATGTTCATAGTGACTACGTACATACCTATCTATTGTATATAACAGACAATAATGTTCATAGTGACTAAGTACATACCTATCTATTGTATATAACAGACAATAATGTTCATAGTGACTAAGTACATACCTATCTATTGTATATAACAGATAATAATGTTCATAGTGACTAAGTACATACCTATCTATTGTATATAACAGATAATAATGTTCATAGTGACTAAGTACATACCTATCTATTGTATGAAACTGTAGTATACGGAGATACCGGTGACCACAGTACCATCTCACATACTTACCAGTCCGAGGATCGAACACGAATTGTATTTGCGAGATGCGAGTGTGCTAACCACTGCGCTAATCGGTGTAAAATAATAATATAATAGCTAAAGATGTATTACATTACCATTATATATAAGCCTGGATTCCCAGTCTGTCGATTTTTCACTAATTTACTTCTGGCAAAATGACGATGATATTATAAGAAACTTAATACGGCTTAATTAATGGTTGAACATTTAGTTCCAGTTATGTGTGAGATACCCGTGATATCAGATTCGCATGTTGTATTGGACCTGTTTGTTGGCGAACTCATTGTCGGAACTGAAATAACATACAAGTGTATCCCGTGCACGTATTTCCCGCCGGTAGATGCAGTGATGATTGTGTGTCAGGCTGACGGTACTTGGAGCGTGCCAACATGTCTGTATGGTAATTGCATATTATATATATGATCTTAATGCTTCTGTGTTCCGAGCTCAATTCCAGCACAACGCCCATACAAGTTTTAAAGCAGTGATCCTTGAAGCTTGCTTTACGCGGACCTTACCTTAAATAACTGAAATGGTTGTAAATCCTAAAAATAATCTACAAACTTCATAACTAAGTATATTGAACCAAAGAGTAGTTAGAAATATATTATACAGATTTATTTGAGCTCAATTGCGAAACAAGTTCTTACAACTGATATTAATAACTCTCGAGACCTCATTCCTGGTTGAATCCTTTGCCACGAGGGAGAGAGAAGAGACAATGTGGAATTGAAATGCCTGAAATAACTGAAGGTTACAGCTGGGCTCTAACTCCAGGACGTTCGCACCCGAAGCGATCAATCTACCACTGCGCTATCACGACTTCCACAGTTAGAAATAGCCATGTCTAGATTCCTACACTGTTGACCTGTGCTGAATGTTTAAATGGCTTGAATTCATCTAATGTCATATTTTAACTTTGTTAGTTTTTCTTCGTTTTGCAGGTCCGGATGTAGGACATACATTTAGTGAGTATAATTGTTTAATTAGTGTATATTATTAATGTAGTTCCCTCGTTAACAGGTCATATACTATGACAACATCACTTGTATAAATAGGACATAAGCCATTGTTGTGTATGTATTATGTATTATGCTTCCACCGATATCAATCATCGTTATCATCGTTATGGTATAAAACGACACTGCATATTCAGATATAAGGATGCTCGCCTATATTATTCGCCGGTGGTGAGTGTATATAAGCTAAATCATATATAGTTATACTGAGACCTAGGCCCGATGTTGTAAATCTATTCTTAGATCTCAAACTCGAAATCAAGAAATTTTATTGGTTGATTGTGAGTTTCACACTCAGCTGAACCAATCAGAAGCTTGAGACTGAGTTTGAGATTGGAGAAAAGTTTTATAACCTCCACCCATGGTTATATTTATAATAGAGAATAAGGCTTGCATTTATACCTAAACGGAATTATTCGGTATAATGTAGTATGGCATTACGTAAGGCAGGCATAACTCGTTTGTCCAATTTATTCAGTGGTTTGCAATATGTTTAACCCTTTCCTTCATAGAGATTTATGTTAATATACTATTATATCTCCATAGAAACGACAGGCATTTAGCTATCATGCAGTGGATAAGTAGTCGCCATATCTATCCCACCACCATAGATATTACTAGAACTACATGAGAGTGTCGCCTTTATTATGCACATTGGTTTGGCTACTAAATTGTCAATGTATGTCGTATTTGTAAGAGGGAAAGAGTTAAGACATAATATTTGTCTTTCATTCATTTATTGGCGAATAAGCTTGGTTTAATTGGAGTTCTGACGCGTAGGACTTAACCTCGCACGTAAACGTGTTCTTTTCTTAGAGTGCGTAAATGACGTCACAAATCCACAACAGTGCTAGTAAAATGACGTCACACTTGACATCACTCGCAAAACAACGTATTATTGCAGATTTAAACACGGTAATTAGTTATTTGCGTATGCAGAAACAACGTATTATTGCAGATTTAAACACGGTAATTAGTTATTTGCGTATGCAGAAACAATGTATTATTGCAGATTTAAACACCGTAATTAGTTATTTGCGTATGCAGAAACAACGTATTATTGCAGATTTATACACGGTAATTAGTTATTTGCGTGTGCAGAAACAACGTATTATTGCAGATTTAAACACGGTAATTAGTTATTTGCGTATGCAGAAACAATGTATTATTGCAGATTTAAACACCGTAATTAGTTATTTGCGTATGCAGAAGCAATGTATTATTGCAGATTTAAACACCGTAATTAGTTATTTGCGAATGCAGAAACAATGTATTATTGCAGATTTAAACACCGTAATTAGTTATTTGCGTATGCAGAAACAATGTATTATTGCAGATTTAAACACGGTAATTAGTTATTTGCGTATGCAGAAACAATGTATTATTGCAGATTTACACACGGTAATTAGTTATTTGCGTGTGCAGAAACAACGTATTATTGCAGATTTAAACACCGTAATTAGTTATTTGCGTATGCAGAAGCAATGTATTATTGCAGATTTAAACACCGTAATTAGTTATTTGCGTATGCAGAAACAATGTATTATTGCAGATTTAAACACCGTAATTAGTTATTTGCGTATGCAGAAACAATGTATTATTGCAGATTTAAACACCGTAATTAGTTATTTGCGTATGCAGAAACAATCATATTGGAATTATAAATAAAGGTCTTTGCTTGCATTTTACAGACGGTGTTTCAATTCCAAATGATGCAATAGGTAAGCAAATCATTATCATCATGCATATATCATCATCAGCAACAACATCAGCCACAACATCAGCAATTGTCCACACCAATAGCATCCGTATCGCATACAGTTTAATGCCAATGTACGGAAGACCGTTTTAAACGATTTCAACTACACGTAATTTCAACTACATATCAAATACCATAGCCAGCACCGAGCAGATAATATATGTAACCTGGGCCGCTCAATTAATACCCAGGGATTACCTCCCGTGTCTCCGACCCAGAGTTGTCTTCTCGGAAGTTCACCTTTACGTTAATCTGCACAGAAAAACAGAACATATGGATAAAATAAATGTTCTGGGCTGATGCAGTAGACTGGAGATACTGCACTTGAATACTATTATGATGAAAAGAACCGCCTATGCTGAAACTATCTATTCCAATAGATCTTGGTAATTTGACTTCAGACCAACGTATATCCAACGATAGAGCGAAATAACTAGATTTCCACTTCTTCAATGATATGTGTACATCCCAAACCTGCTCAGAATTCAATGGATACAACACAAGTATGTCGGGAGCAAGGACACACATTGAGACCAAACACCAACACAGTATACCTACCATTGATAGATAAACCACCTGCAGATCCATCTATCATTGTGGTTGCTTTGGTGGAGGCAAATGTGTCCGTTGTCCGAAAGCACAGGTCAGGGATATGTTGTTTTTATCGCAGATCAACAACTTTATTGGGTATCTGTACATGTTCTATGGGAGAACCAAACTAGATTTAGTAATGTTTACCTTCGACTAGGTGGTATGCATTTATTGATCAACTATATCGGATGCCTATGGTATATGATTGACGACAGTGGCCTTAGTGTAGTTCTTAGTGAAGCATTTGGTGGTATGTTGAACATGCTAACTGGGTAAACGTTCCCTGAAAATGTGAGAGCTCTGCGAATGCTTGCTGATATAAAAACGCCTCAGACCAATGGTTTACAGAAATAACCGGGAATGCATGGATGACCTTCAACAGGAATTGCATCATACAACATCAAACAACAGAACAGCCAAGATCTGGATACGTCGTTTGATCACACCAGTCCTTACCATAATGAAGTACATCCTAGCAGAGAGGGATGGAGATTGACCACTTTATAGTGTCACCATCAGTGAAATGAAGGATCATGCCAACATTCTTTTGCTGGTGGGCATTCTAATTATGCCTGCTATGCTATGTACTATTTACGAACGATGGCATCATTGCCTCATGATATACAGCAACAGTTCATGAAAGGACAACCCACAATGCATCATAATCCTGGTCTCTGCAATGGAAACTGGAGTAATACGGCCATTGAAACAACCTACATGAGGTATTGACATGGGTATTGTGGTATAAGTGGAATCACTCTTAACCCAGATACATGGACATATAGTTTACATGCATGTAATACAGCTGTGAAGAATCTTGACCTCATGAGAGAACCTCCATCTCAATCGTCGCATCACATCTGACGGAAAAAATAGAATAGTTCTAAGAGAGAAACTAGAACTCTGCATCGATCCCATTAACAGTGAGCCTAATCAAGATGTGCTTTTAATATAGTGACTGGTACAATTATGGCACATCCCTCTGTTAATGTGGATAATGTTGTTGAACTTGGACCCAAGCATATGAGGACATTTGCAACAAAGGTTGACCTGCCAATTGTCATGAGACAATCCATAAATGTGTTACAACAATGACATTATCATGTAGACATATTAAAGTTGATAACAATAAGATATATGACACAGAGATGATATATGTCAGAGATATGGCTCTCCGATGTAGCTTCTGTAATTATGACACAAATATGTACAAATGACAATTGAAACATGAAGATCGCCAAGACCAAATCATCTCTTAAACATGAATTGAACAGTCCTTTGGGTAGTGCCGTGGCCAACATATGGCATTGTGCAAATCTTCCTCAACAACTTCTGCATACACATCGAGGGTCATCTTCAATCTAGTGATGTCTGCCTTATATTTGACATGTATATATTTACAAATGCAATACAAACTGTCCATATAGTCATGTTTCTTTTCACATATACAAGGTTGAAAGCATCCAGTAATCTGTAAGTAGTGATGGGACAAAGGAGCCAGTAGGTGTATACTATTTGTCCTGCAGGCAGACTAACACATCAGAAAGTTGAACACCAACAAGAAACAACTAATTGACTTGATCATAGCTGACCGTGTGTCTCATACGGATGTGTTGGAATGTACAATGGTTGTGACTGGTAATGACCTCACATGTCTATGATACAGTAACACAGGAGGAGGCAGACACAATGATAATACAACATGTTGCTTCTGTTGGAGCAGATCACACACATTTTGTAGCTGATGACACAAGATATATGCATGATGCTATGTCATGTTGTGTGCAAGGATGATATCACTTGTCATGTTATGATGATTTCTCCTGTCAGAGGAAGGTCCACATTGACATTAGTGTTACTGTAGAACACCACGAAATAATTCTACATCTTTTAGCAGCGCATGGTCATACCGGCTGTGATAATATTGCTACATATCATGGCATTGGGAAATGTATAGCTCTAAAGGTTTTAAGATCAAACAAGTACAGTCTCTCTAAGGTTGATAACATTAATAGCTCTCTTCAGGAAGTAATCCGACAAGCAACACAATTCCTGTTTTCATTCTATGGGCATCCATAGTGTGACTCGATGACTTGAGCCCGACAGAAAATATGGCCAACAATGGTGTCAACCAGTATTGGCAGTGCCCCAAAGCTCCAAACTCTCCCTCGAACAAATGGGGTATTCAGGAAACATGTGACCAGAGCACATCTGCAGATAGCTATATGGAGACATGCCTTGGAGTGCAACCTACCAGTCAGGAATCCTCTCATACACAGATGGACACTGTGTGATGGCTCAACATCATTGACGCCAACAAGTGTTGCCCCGAATGTTAAGCACGTCCCTGTGGATATACTCATAATGATCAAGCGTTCGTGTGACAGTTGCATGTCATGTAAGTAAAACATATGTGGATGTCACAATGCCAATATGCCATGTACAATGTACGTCATGCAAGTGCATACCAAGGTGGAGAAGGATGTTTCAGCAAGAATACGAGATAACGAATCCTGGCAGAAGATATTGATGATAGTGAGAATGGTGCACCTGTTGACATCTAATATGTACACACATGTACTGGTATAACTGACATTTATGCATCACACATGGAACTATATACATACAATATTAAAATAGTATCATAATGATTTAAAAAGTTATATAATTAGTAATATTTCATGTTATTCCAACATATTTATTTGTTCATTATGGGAAGAAAAATATTCAGTCTGCCAATTGACCCACATTTATTAATAGTATTATTCTTTGGATATTAATTATAGAATTATC
Source organism: Archivesica marissinica (assembly GCA_014843695.1). Classification (NCBI taxonomy): domain Eukaryota; kingdom Metazoa; phylum Mollusca; class Bivalvia; order Venerida; family Vesicomyidae; genus Archivesica; species Archivesica marissinica. Next base: position 44,065,111 of record CM026399.1, on the reverse strand, counting down.
GTATACTAGTTGGGTCTACGCACAATTAGTAAGAGTGTACATGCCTCATTAGAGCATATAGTGTTAAATCATTTTCTGATTGGCGGCCATTTTGAAAATCTTGAATATTTCAAATTACCCAAAGGTGAGAACTTCACACCCACCTGGATATCACTATATATGGCCCATAGATAAATAATCAACAGAGAAAAAAAACTTTATCCGGGAATTTCAGGTTATTGTGAAAACCGTTGTTTCACTGCTGGACTATAGTTAATTAATAAATGAAATACGTTATTTACATAAATGAATGTAAATTAAGTGTATTTGTTTTGATGCTTGGTAACTGTATTATGTGTATATGCCAACTTTTCTATTGACAGGTTGCATGTCGTCTTATAGTACAACGTGTGCCGATGGTAGTATTGGTGGCGGTTTTAGATATGACGGAACACTTAACAATTGCTATTGTGATGCAGTATGCTGTGACGTCGGCGACTGTTGTTTTGATCACACATGTATGTGAAGATTTGCGAACTAATCAGGCTGTAAAAATGACAGGGAATCTGTTGATGCCCATTGAGTGTCTAATTTACAACCAATAATGTGTTTAATATGATTTGGATATGCTTGGGAACCTACTGAAATCTAGTGGTGTTTTACTATCTAGACACGAATAAACAAAATAAAATTAAAAATAAAGGTTTTCGTTGTGTGTCTTACATAAGCTAAAACTACACTATAATACTCATACCTTAAACGATATAAGTGACTTAGTCGGCTACAACTTATGTAGAAGATCTTTGTATTGGACCACCCATGGCTGTCATAATCAATTAATTTTAAGTAGATTTTCAACAATAAGAAATGTGGTGATGTTGAACATGGGCTAACTTGCACAGCTCATTCGCAACACAATATATATCTGGACTCGTGCATGGTACTCTCCTAGTTTGATAATGTATTAACAAGGATCTTTGGAGATATGAAGGACATATTATGAGCTGCCAACATTTATCCGACAGACACTTGCCCTTTTAACAGTCTTCCTTCTGTCTGTGTATTTCAAACTATCTCTCTTCCGTATGCATTCCCATTATAAGCCACTTACTCTAAATCAATATTAGTGACGGGGAATGCAATATGAACATATGTCTCAAGAATCTTGAAAACAATCTTCCTTTATCCCTGGAATTATGCTAGGGTATTAGAGGAAATTGCGGATATCGTTTCTTGTCACCGTTATACAGTTATGTAGTTCTCCATTGTCAAGATACATGCAAGAGTCCAGCTTAGTTTAGTAACATTAGTACATGTAGGAACATTATGACAGCAAACCCCCTAGCCATGGGAATAGTCTCGTTGCGAACAATGCGTGATGTCGGTCTATCTCCATAAAACCCATCATGAACAACGGAACCGGATTACTGCCATACGGGTTTTTGATTCGACAAGGATCTACGGTTATTATTTGTTTGGCTATTCCCTGTGTGATCTTTTTTAATGTAAATACTTAAACATTATTACAATGTTACTGGCTCTACTACTGGAATTGCCACGGAAGTGTTTTGACGTACTGATAATAAATAGTGTCACACAGGGGCATAGTTGTTATTTTATAATAATTAATGATCCCAGTACATGGGTAAATATAAAACATGGGAGCAGGAATATGAGGAAACACAAAATCACATCCTCAGTCCTACTATGCTTCAAGTGAAAATGAACTTTCATTTATTGCAGCTTGCTGCAACGACATATGGGCTTAGTTGTATATCTGTTTTTAAGGGTAACACATATTAGTTTGGTCATTCTTAAATATGTTTAAAAAGATCTCCAAACGACATAGTGGGCTGAAGATATGAATGTGATATGTAATTTTAATTCTATTTAATTTTATTAATTCCCATGTATATGGGAGATCTGTTATTACCGGCTAATTGTATTGTACATACAATATACATAATATGTTGTACATAGCATTTTTCTAAGATTCCGGTTATCAAACTGACAGACTGACAGATAATGTTTGTTCAATCAGTTTATGAACAATCTCAAATTTTTCCCACTGAAATCTAAGGGTTGGTGACCACATACCTTGAATAATAATGGATATGTCATGTGGTACCGTAACAATCCAGTAGATGGGGAGACATATTAAGAAACTTCAACAAAGGAATTTGAACACATGACTTGCCATTTGTAATTTCTATTGATGTCGATCTTCTGGACCGTTTGCATACATAAACACATAATAAACAAACTAAGATCAATGTCATGGGTGTTACTGTCAACATATAATAGTCATATTTCCCAGAGTAAGTTTGATGGTGCTTCTGTAGTTGGTTTGCCATGATACACAAACGATGACACTACAATAACACATTGTGATCACCATTCAGTTTAGATAACAGTGTGTACACATATGAATGGGAGGGGTCAATGACTCAACGCAATTTGCCGAGTATACACCAGAGGATAACGGATATCAAGTTCTTGGAATAGACTTTGGCATTGTATTCTAATGCGAACCAGTCAAGCTTAGATTGTCTATATCTCTTTCACGTTCATTTTCAGATCGTGGTACCCTGTCCAATGAATGTTTTACATACAATACTGTAACGTTTGAAAAGTATATATCCTGTAATGTTCACGGTCACATTGTTTATAAGTAGTGCAGTAGCAGTCTTGATCATCTGCAAACCATTTGATTCTGCTTTCATGTTATAAATTATTTCAAAGATTGTAACACCCTGTGTAACGCTTCAAGCATAGCTCCATTCAAGCAAAGGACTAATTCGACTGAACCACTCACAATTCCGTATTTGGTTGGTTTTGCTGGAGGAACGAAAGACGATCCCGGAACTTTCCAAATACGTGATCAGTGGACCAGTACATAGCCGGCTGTGGACGTTTTAATGCAAGCTTAAATATTAGTTGTAAATATAGTTACACTATTTATAGCTACTCAATGTTTCACATGTAAAAATTATAAGAAACTAGTATACTAAGAACTTTCATGTAGTATACTCATGAACATGCTGAGCCAGGCCATCATTTACTCAGCAATAATCTCCCTCCATGTTGGACCAGGCTTCACTCTCTGTCTGAATCTGGCATTCAAATGTGTCTGGGAGACTATCATTTATATGAGAAATATAAGACAAAATAGCTAAAAGAGCCCCACTCAGTAGAATCGGGACAAAGTCGACTGTCGGCCCAGGAGCTGGTTCAGAAAAAGTCGTTTCTGCAAATTTGGTTTCCCGGCGCTGAAATCTCGCCGTCGGTACTGTCTTCACTCAAACTATCGATGCTTACATTGAGTAAGTTCTGACACGACCGTATCGAACGTCCGTTAGGTAGTTGACGAGAGGCGATGCAGGTTCAATTCAGTAGGAGACACAACAGTAGGAGAAACAACAACAGGAGAAACAACAGTATGAGAAACAACATTATAAGCAACAACAGCAGGAGCAACACCAGTAGGAGCAACAGCAGCAGGAGCAACAACAGTAGGAGCAACAACAGTATGAGCAACAACAGTATGAGCAACAACAGTATGAGCAACAACAGTGGGAGCAACAACAGTAGGAGCAACAACAGTATGATCAACAACAATATGAGCAACAACAGTAGGAGCAACATACATTAGGAGCGACAACAGTATGATCAACAACAGTAGGAGCGGAGCAACAACAGTAGGAGCAACAACAGTAGGCATATCAACAGTAGGAGCAAACAACAGTAGGAGCAACAACAGTAGGCATATCAACAGTAGGAGTAAACAACTGTAGGAGCAACAACAGTAGGAGCAACAACAGTAGGAGCAACAACAGTAGGCGCATCAAAAACAGCAGGAGCAACAACAGTAAGAGCAACAACAGTAGGAGCAGCAACAGTAGGAGCAACAACAGTAGAAGCAACAACAGTAGGCGCATCAACAGTAGGAGCAAACAACAGTAGGAGCAACATCAGTAGGAGCAACATCATATGAGCAACAGCATAGGAGCAACAACAGTAGGAGCAACAACAGTAGGCGCATCAACAGTAGGAGCAAACAACAGTAGGAGCAACAACAGTAGAAGAAACAACAGTAGGAGCATCAACAGTAGGAGCAAACAACAGAAGGAGCAACAGCATAGGAGCAACAACAGTAGGAGCAACAGCAGTAGGAGCAACAACAGCTGGAGCAACACCAATAGGAGCAACACCAATAGGAGCAACAGCAGTAGGAGCAGCAACAGTAGGAGCAACAACAGTAGAAGCAACAACAGTAGGCGCATCAACAGTAGGAGCAAACAACAGTAGGAGCAACATCACTAGGAGCAACATCATATGAGCAACAGCATAGGAGCAACAACAGTAGGCGCATCAACAGTAGGAGCAAACAACAGTAGGAGCAACAACAGTAGAAGAAACAACAGTAGGAGCATCAACAGTAGGAGCAAACAACAGAAGGAGCAACAACAGTAGGAGCAACAGCAGTAGGAGCAACAACAGCTGGAGCAACACCAATAGGAGCAACACCAATAGGAGCAACAGCAGTATGAGAACAAGAGTAGGTACATCAACAGTAGGAGCAACAAAAGCTGGACCAACAACAGTAGGAGCAACAACAGTAGGAACAACAACACTAGGAGCAAACAACTGTATGAGCAACAATAGTAGGGGCAACAACAGTAGGCATATCAACAGTAGGAGCAACAACAGTAAGAGCAACAACAGTAGGAGCAACACCAATATGAGCAACAACAGTAGGAGCAACAACAGCTGGATCAATATCAATATGAGCAACAAATGTATGAGAACAAGAGTAGGCGCATCAACAGTAGGAGCAACAACAGCTGGAGCAACAACATTAGGAGCAACAACAGTAGGAGCAACAACAGTAGGAGTAGCAACAGTAGGAGCAACAACATTAGGAGCAACAGCAGTAGGAGCAAACAACAGTAGGAGCAAACAACAATATGAGCAACAACAGTAGGCACATCAACAGTAGGAGCAACAACAGTAGGAGCAACAACAGTAGGCACATCAGCAGTAGGAGCAAACAACAGTAGGAGCAACAACAGTAGGCGCATCAACAACAGCAGGAGCAACAACAGTAAGAGCAACACCAGTATGAGCAACACCAATATGAGTAACAACAGTAGGAGCAACAACAGCTGGATCAACATCAATATGAGCAACAAAAGTATGAGAACAAGAGTAGGCGCATCAACAGTAGGAGCAACAACAGCTGGAGCATCAACAGTAGGAGCAACAACAGTAGGAGCAGCAACAGTAGGAGCAACAACAATAGAAGCAACAACAGTAGGCGCATCAACAGTAGGAGCAAACAACAGTAGGAGCAACATCAGTAGGAGCAACATCATAGAAGCAACAACAGTAGGAGCAACAACAGTAGGCGCAACAACAGTATGAACAACAACATTAGGAGCAACAACAGTATGAGAAACCACAATAGGAACAACAAGCAGTAGGAGCAACACTAGTAGGAGCAGCAACAATATGTGTAACAACAATTTGAGCAACAACAGTATGAGAACAAGAGTAGGAGCAACACCAATATGAGCAACAACAATATGAGCAACAACAATATGAGCAACAACAATATGAGCAACAACAGCTGGAGCAACACCAAACAACAGTATGAGAACAAGAGTAGGCGCATCAACAGTATGAGAACAAGAGTATTAGCAACAACAATATGAGCAACAACAGTTGGAGTAACATGAATATGAGCAACAACATTAGGAGCAACAACAGTAGGAGCAACAACAGTATGAGCAAACAATAGTAGGAGCAAACAATAGTAGGAGCAACATCAATAGGAGCAACAACAATATGAGCAACATCAATAGGAGCAACAACAATATGAGCAACATCAATAGGATCAACAACAATATGAGCAACAATAGTAGGAGCAAACAATAGTAGGAGCAAACAATAGTAGGAGCAACATTAATTGGAGCAACAACAATATGAGCAACATCAATATGAGCAACAACAATATGAGCAACAATAGTAGGAGCAAACAGTAGTAGGAGCAACAACAATAGGAGCAACAACATAATGAGAACAAGAGTAGGAGCAACAATAGGAGCAACAACATTAGGAGCAACAAAATATGAACAACAACAGTAGGAGCAAACAATAGTAGGAGCAACAACAATAGAAGCAACAACAATATGAGCAACAACAGTAGGAGCAACAACAATAGGAGCAACAACAGTAGGAGCAACAACAATAGGAGCAACAACAGTAGGAGCAACAACAATAGGAACACACAGTAGGAGCAACAGCAGTAGGCGCAACAAGAGTGGGAGCAAACAACAGTAGGAGCA
>CM026399.1:44030170-44055713 GCA_014843695.1 Archivesica marissinica | reverse complement strand
CTCCGTTCCTCCTTTCCGTACACACCGTCCCTCTCTCTGTATCCTCCCTTCCTCCTTTCCGTGCACACCGTCCCTCCCTCCGTATCCTCCTTTCCGTGCACACCGTCACTCCCTCCGTATCCTCTTTTCCGTGCACACCGTCCCTCCCTCGTATCCTCTGTTCCTCCTTTCCGTGCACACCGTCCCTCCCTCCGTAACCGCCGTTCCTCCCTTCCGTGCCCACCGTCCCTCCCTCCCTCCGTGTTTTGAGTTTTAATTATTATATTTTGGTGCTTCGATGGTTTTTCTGCCAACGATCGAATGATGTATAAATGCATTCCCAATCGCAGTTAATATCATAAATATCATTGTATTGTCACCACAAATATATATTTTTATCCTACATTCATACGAAATAACGTACAAAAACGGACTGCCTAATAAATTTTGCTTTATTAGTCAGTGCCTAATAAAGCTTTCATGACGTCATAGGTCACTCCGTGGATATAAATAGAAATATCAATGCGCAACATATTACCAAGTGCGTAGCGAGTTTGTAAGCTGTCATGGCTAGTTTGTTTGTTTTTGTGTCGGGTGCACACTCAGAATGTAGGATAAATAGAATATTAGGTTACTGTCTTATACATTTTAATTTATTAGGCTCGTCTCCGAAAAAATACAAGGCTCGACAGAGCCTCGCCTTGTATTTTTTCTCCGACTCGCCTAATAAATTAAAATTTATAAGACAGTAACCTAATATTCTCTATATATGCATGTAGACTGTGGACATGTCATGAGACAGATTTATTGGCCTTCTTAAAATTAATGAAACATAGAAAAATATGAGCGTTACGAGAATATGCGAAACCATTATTACACGGAGATTTCTTTCGAATATGCAAACAGTATAGACATGAGGTATAACTCAGCATACATAGAGACTGGTGGTTTCCACCGTTGAGGCAATGAACTCAATCACAGCTCCCCTCCGTCATCTAACAGTAAGAACTCCGGTGCCATTAACACTACAGTCACCCGCCAGCCCTACTCAGGCTGTCGAGTGTCTGCAGTGCTATTCACCTCGAATAATCCCAGAGGATTGAAGAAAACAGTCTCTACAATCCCAACAAACCAATAGACAAGGATGTATAACAAAAAGTCATTGAGAACGTAGGTACAGTCTGCCCAAATTGCTTAATATTCATATTATTAATTTACAATATGTTATAATTATGATTCTAACACGACCTAGCTAATAACATACATACTTATAGAGAAAAAATCTACCTCTGGTTATTCTGCGATATACCTACCTTGAACTATGCTGCGCGCGCACCGTGTTTTGGCTATTCCATTTATCTTTATACAATGCGTGTACAGTTTTATGAATGAACGTCACGTGATGTTTGTAAATACTACCGTGGGAATTCGCGGAAGTGAGCTTTATTTAGAATCAGGTAATCTATTGTCCGTCTTGTTTTTCTGTTAAGTAACGTTTCAGTTACTATTCTGTACAGTTTTATTTGACAAAATAAATAAAATTATTGATCAGTTACAACTTTTGTTCATTTATGCACTAGAGTTTTATTTTTTTATATACTTTATTTATTTTACAACGATTGCGAAGCCAGTTTTAACAACTTATATTAATCACTCTCGTTGGCTCGGATGAAAGCGTACATGTGGTCATTCGTGTGGGAGGAAACCGGAGTACCCGGAGAAAACCCACCTGTCCGATCTGGCGAACATCGTACCATCTCACATACTTCCCTGTCCGAGGATTGAACCCGGGTCGTATTGATGATAAGCGAGCGCGCTAACCACTGCGCTAATCAATTTATGCACTAGATTGATATTTTCCATAACAAATAACGTCATCACCTCTTATGCGGGAGGAAATTTCGAAAGCCAAAATGCAGTGGAGTAGCACGGCGTTTGAAGAAAATACTCCTTTAATTCTCGTCTAAAATTATTAGAAGTAAGTCGTGTTTGAATCGAAATAATAAGTATCAACCGTGGTATATGGCAGAATAACCCTAATTTGAAGTTCTTATGGGTAGAAATATATCACGATGGCCGAATTAGTGTTTAGTTATTTATCCATTTATTTTATAAGAGAGTACTCCTTGTTGTGTATTTAACGAGTGTGCACAAACAAAAGACAATGGGAATACCATAGATGTCTAGGTGGTATACTGGATCTATACCAGCTACATATGGCCTGTCCACACAAGCTGAAGTCAGTAATCTGTGTGTGTGTGTATGCGTGTGTGTGTGTGGCCTACGTTTAGTTATCGGCGCTACCGGTTGCCAATATGAACGACGCCTCCTGAAGAGATTAGTCATTTTAGATTTTGGAGGATAGTGCAATGATACAATCCAGAGTCTCCTGGTTCTTTTACGTGCACGGTATAAAGCACCGACCATAGATCCCGGTTTAAGGTCCCAACTGAAAGACTGTTATTTTTATTAGGATCAGACAATCAGAGAGGAATCGAATCTGCGATCCTTGAATTACCAGTCCAGCGTGTTAACCACTGGACTCCGTCTGCTATATGTTTACTCTGAATAAAATATACTATTTATACCATTTTGGACATTTTATAATAGATTAAATAATATAATGGTGTGTGCTCGAAATGAACTCTAGTGAGACGTTCTATATTTTGTCTATATTTGTTTTTAATGATGGAATTAAAATGTATAATAGTACACACAATTGTCCCTAATGGTAGTCACACACTTCCACCCGATTAACTGTGATACAAATACGCCCATTTCGACGAATCACCACTGCATCCTATTCCGAACCCCAGTTCGCTACATATTTACCCCAGTTAGGCGAAGCACTTTCCACACACTACCCCAAAACCCCATTTCGATGATATACAAATTTCATTTCATTGTAACACAAACACCCAAGTTCACTACGCATTAACCCCAGTTAGCTTTACACACAATATTCAACGAGTGGCTTGTAAACAATTGTTTTCTGAGATATGTGAGGTATTTTTAATATCGAATCTCAATCAATGGTAGTGTTGTCTTAAGAAGAAAATAATTATTATAATATAAGTACTATATCTACGTAAATAAAGATGTTCCCTATTGGTTGGTTTACAACACTGTCCAGCGTGCGCGCGCGTGGCTGCGTGCGTACGTGTGAACTTTAAATAAGTGTTACCCATGGCGATTTACCCCTTCCATTTAGACTATGGTGGAAGTAACAAAACGTAAGTCCCTAGATAAGTTCTATTAGGGTCCTTTATTTATCACATCCTGTAAGACACGCAGTCTTTATAGCATGATATATAGATGACAATTAACCGTGGATATAGTGGATATATTGGACATCATGGATATAGTGAATCATGTCTATCATGTTTGTCAAGTGACAAGACCCAAGTTAATATATAAAGGTAAAACATATTACTTGTACACAGAGATATCACAGACTGATAGTTACATATATAAAAGTTATTTCTAAAATAAGGATTTAACAAACATCAATGTTAACAACAATCTTGAATAAATATATAGAAAATAATGCATGTACTCACGAACACCAAGATGACTGTGCCTCTACGCATTATTATTAATTGTCTAGCTTCTTTCCCAAGTAACTCGTAAGGTATGACTAAAATAGTATCGTTACAAGTTGTTCTGTGGAATGCGCTTTGTTGAATAAAGTCGGATGGTTTCTGTTGTTATATATATAGCCAAGTATTGAGACATATGTTCTCTATGCTGACGTGTCATTATACGAACACGTAGATAACGTTAGTCATCATCTCATGTAGATATATTATTGCTCAGTACTTTCCATCTATCTGAATCATAAAACATTAGGATTTAAATGCATGAGACAATTATCTTGCCCATGCACTATTGCATGGGTGAATCAACGCTTGTACACCTCATGCACTGCTGGAATACACCACATACTGCTCGATTACACTATCCACTACTAGAATACACCAGACGTGGACGTTGTGATAGCGCATGGGAAGCGTGTTCGCTTCAGGTGCGAAAGGTCTGGAGTTCGAGTCCGGCTGGAGCCGTTACGATTGTGCCCTTAGGCAATGCATTTAAATTCCACGTTGCCTCTTCTCTCTCCCTCGTGGCGATGGATTCCATCAGGAATGAGGTCTCGAGAGTGATTAATATAAGTCATAAGAACCTGTTTCGCAATCGAGCTAAAATAAATGTGTATAAGCTACGGGGCTCGAACTCCGGACCTTTCGCACCTGAAGCGTTGGACTGGTAATCCAAGGACTTTAAACCGAGGTCACGTGTACACCGTGCACGTAAAAGAACCAGAGGAAACTCTGTAATGGGGCTCGAATACTGTGCACTACCGCCATATCGTTAATGATTAGGGGCATGTCTTATATCTTACTACGATGTATGAGCGGAGTATTGCACAACTTTGTGAAATACCTTAGAATTATAAGCATGTTGTTGTTGGTATTTACCGTTATTTTTAGAATGACTTACCCTGATATTTTATCATTGCAACACTTCTATGTTTAGAATGACCTACCCTGATAGTTTATCATTGCAACACTTCTATGTTTAGAATGACGTACCCTGGTAGTTTATCATTAACACTTCTATGTTTAGAATGACGTCATTGTATCAGTCAGTGTATAGGTCAGATGAATATGTACCCTAGTATAACCACCGTACTTCCACTCTATACTCATGATATCATTCTACCAGCTACACTATATGTAACGAATGGCACGGTTATAAACACTGTCCTTTTATCACAGAACATCTCAGAGTACTACATACCTTCTAATTAGTTATCAAGTTTCAAGTTTCAAATGTAGCATAATCAGCAACTACATTGCCTTTGGCCATTTACAATGATAGAAATATGACAAAGACCTCACACAACATGTTACAGATATACATATATAAACAAATACAATACATTTAAGAAACAGTAGTAATTGACAGGATATTACTACGTAATGACATAGCTTCTTTGATGTACTTACAAACATTAATCAATTTTTGTTTTGGCATGACATGATAGCTATAAATTTATTCATTGGTGTACATGCCCAATTACTTCAATCGTATATCTCTGTATTTTTCACAACATAATATAAAATGTTATTCTGATTCAATTGACCTTTCTGCAAACGCTACTTAGGCACGCCCCCCATAGTTACAGGTGCTCGCTGTAACCACGCGAGACAAGCTATCTAACAAAATGGCGTCTAACGCAGACCTGCATCGAGTTGATCTAGATAAAATTCCGTCGATTTTCTCGGTTTTTTTTACCCAGATATTAATATCTTGTTGAAAGCAAGTCAACAAGTGTTTAGGTTCTTCAGTGAAGGTTATTTCTCTAATGTACAGATATATTTAACGGATGAGACCGGGTTAAATGTTCGTGGAAAATGCTTTCGCAATCAACAGAAGAGTGAACAACCACATCGTGTCAACTTTGACATTAAAAGAAATGAAATATGCCACCGTCTTGAGAGACTCGACCCTATGCCTCCTAGAAGACTCGAACATTAGGCCCAAACACTGAACACCAGTACGTTCACTGAGCTAATATGGGAATCACACAGCTCTGCACATGCATGGGTACTATTACTACTATCTGATCCCTAGTCCATCATTCACGACAATATGTATGAACCACATGCATAATTTTAATCACCATTATACTCACATATCTCTTGTGAACAGTAGATCTATAAATGCAGAATATATTTTTTCGAAATATTTTATTATGCATAAATAAATTAATTTCAACTTACTTGTGTGCAAATATATATGTTTGCATTAATTTTGGATGTATTCAGCTGGTCGTTTGGTCGTCCACACAACTTAATCCACCATAGACATTTTTCAAGATTCAACAAAAATGGTTGTGCGGTTGTGTATTGTAGTGCAATGAGGCTCCAGGCAGAGCAGTTAAAATGAATATAATTTGAAAACAACTATTATATTAGCCAACATATTTAGGGAAATCATAAAAGAAAAAGATTTGTGTTTACTCGTATAAGATAGGATTTTATTTCATCGAGTGATCACCGAAATTTGTATTTCCACAGATATCCACTGTATCACCTATTATGTAGTTTAACCATATTGTATTGCCTATATATACATGCATCCCAGTTTCACACTGCTATGGCAAACGACATGAATTGTGCACTCGGTTTCAAATCATAAACTAAAAAGAAGATTTGTGTTGAATATGGTAAGGTAGGATTTAATGTCCTGTCTTGATCAGCGGAATATGTTCAACTCGTGGAAATTCCAATCTTACACTAATAATGACGTAGGATATCATCAGGATTGAGATTTCGAGAGCGATTAATCTTTGTTTTAATAATTATGCACAAACATTATTGTTTCCCTTATTAGCATAATTTATGCAAACTGTATGCTAATTAGCTAAGCTGATAACGGTAATGATATGCATTGTGTTCAACGGTATGTCTGATTTTGCAAAGCATGAAAGTTTCGCAAAATATCACACAAAACTTGTAACTGCTTCTGCTGCTAATGCTGTTGCTGTTTATGCTGCTGATGTTGTTGCTGCTGTTATTTAATGTAGCTGTTGTTGCTGTTGATCATAATGTTGTTGCTCCTACTGTTGTTGCTCCTATTGTTGTTGCTCCTACTGATGTTGCTCGTACTGTTGTTGCTCATATTGATGTTGCTCCAATTGATGTTGCTCCTATTGTTGTTGCTCCTACTGGTGTTGCTCCTATTGTTGTTGCTCCTACTCTTGTTCTCATACTGTTGTATGCTCCTATTGTTGTTACTCATATTGTTGTTGCTCCTACTGCTGTTGCCCCTGCTGTTGTTGATGCGCCTACTGTTGTTGCTCCTACTGATGTTTGCTCCAACTGTTGATGCGCCTATTGTTGTTGCTCCTATGATGTTGCTCCTACTGCTGTTGCTCCTACTGTTGTATGCTCATACTGTTGATGCGCCTACTGTTGTTGCTCCTACTGTTGTTGCCCCAGCTGATGTTGCTCCTACTATTGATGCGCCTACTCTTGTTCTCATACTGTTGTTGCTCATATTGGTGTTGCCCCAGCTGTTGTTACTCATAATGTTGTTGCTCCTACTGTTGATACGCCTACTGTTGTTGCTTCTACTGTTGTTGCTCCAGCTGTTGTTGCTCCAGCTGTTGTTGCTCCTACTGTTGTTGATCATACTGTTGTTGCTCCTACTGTTGTTTGCTCCTACTGTTGTTGCGCCTACTGCTGTTGCTCCTACTGTGTGTTCCTATTGTTGTTGCTCCTACTGTTGTTACTCCTACTGTTGTTGCTCCATCAGTTGTTGCTCCTACTGCTATTTCTCCTATTGTTGCTGCTCCTATTGTTGTTGCTCCTACTATGTGTGGCCCTATTATTGTTGCTCCTACTGTTGTTGCTCCTATTGATGTTGCTCATATTGTTGTTGCTTCTATTGTTGTTGCTCCTACTATTGTTTGCTCCTACTGTTGTTGCTCCTACTTTTGTTGCTCCTAATGTTGTTGCTCCTAATGATGTTGCTCATATTGTTGTTGCTCCTACTTGTGTTGCTCCTAATGTTGTTGCTCATAGTGCTGTTGCTCATATTGTTGTTGCTCCTACTCTTGTTCTCATTATGTTGTTGCTCCTATTGCTGTTGCTCATATTGTTGTTGCTCCTACTCTTGTTCTCATTCTGTTGTTGCTCCTACTGTTGTTGCTCCTATTGATGTTGCTCATATTGTTGTTGCTCGTATTGTTGTTGCTCCTACTATTGTTTGCTCCTACTATTGTTGCTCATATTGATGTTGCTCCTACTGTTGTTTTTCCTATTATTGTTGCTCCTATTGTTGTTGCTTCTATTGATGTTGCTCCTACTATTGTTTGCTCCTACTGTTGTTGCTCCTACTGTTGTTGCTCCTATTCATGTTGCTCCTATTCATGTTGCTCCTACTGTTGTTGCTCATATTGGTGTTGCTACTACTCTTGTTCTCATACTGTTGATGCGCCTACTCTTGTTCTCATACTGTTGTTTGGTGTTGCTCCAGCTGTTGTTGCTCATATTGTTGTTGCTCCTGCTGTTGTTGCTCATATTGTTGTTGCTCATACTCTTGTTCTCATAATGTTGTTGCTCATATTGTTGTTGCTCATATTGTTGTTGCTCCTACTAGTGTTGCTCCTACTGTTTGTTGTTCCTATTGTTGTTTCTCATACTGTTGTTGCTCCTAATGTCGTTGCTCATACTGTTGTTGCTCATATTGTTGTTGCTCCTACGCTTGTTCTCATACTGTTGTTGCTCCTATTGTTGTTGCTCCTACTAGTGTTGCTCCTATTGTTGTTGCTACTACTAGTGTTGCTCCTATTGTTGTTGCTCATATGCTGTTGCTCCTACTGCTGTTGCTCCTACTGTTGTTTGCTCCTACTGTTGATGCGCCTACTGTTGTTTCTTCTATTGTTGTTGCTCCTACTGTTGTTTGCTCCTACTGTTGATGCGCCTACTGTTGTTTCTTCTACTGTTGATGCGCCTACTGTTGTTGCTCCTACTGTTGTTGCTCATATTGTTGTTGCTCCTACGCTTGTTCTCATACTGTTGTTGCTCCTATTGTTGTTGCTCCTACTAGTGTTGCTCCTACTGTTGTTGCTCATATGATGTTGCTCCTACTGATGTTGCTTCTACTGTTGTTGCTCCTACTGTTGTTGCTCCTACTGTTGTTTCTCCTACTGTTGTTGCTCCTACTGTTGTTGCTCATACTGTTGTTGCTCCAGCAGTTGTTGCTCCTACTGCTGATGCGCCTACTCTTGTCCTCATACTTTTGTTGCTCATATTGATGTTGATCCAGCTGTCGTTGCTCCTACTGTTGTTGCTCATATTGGTGTTGCTCCTACTGTTGTTGCTCTTACTGTTGTTGCTCCTGCTGTTGTTGATGCGCCTACTGTTGTTGCTCCTAATGTTGTTTGCTCCTACTGTTGATTTGCCTACTGTTGTTGATCATATTGGTGTTGCTCCAGCTCTTGTTGCCCCTACTAGTGTTGCTCCTACATTTGTTTGCTCCTAGTGTTGTTGTTCCTACTGTTGTTGCTCCTACTGTTGTTGGTCCAGCTATTGTTGCTCTTACTGTTGATGCACCTCCTCTTGTTCTCATACTGTTGTTGCTCATATTGGTGTTGCTCATATTGGTGTTGCTCCAGCTGTTGTTGCTCCTACTGCTGTTGCTCCTACTGTAGTTGCTCCTATTGTTGTTTGCTCCTACTGTTGTTGCTCCGCTCCTACTGTTGTTGCTCATACTGTTGTTGCTCATATTGTTGTTGCTCCTACTGTTGTTGCTCCGCTCCTACTGTTGTTGCTCCTACTGTTGTTGCTCATATCGTTGTTGCTCGTACTGTTGTTGCTCATATTGTTGTTGATCATACTGTTGTTGCTCCTACAGTTGTTGATCATACTGTTGTTGCTCATATTGTTGTTGATCATACTGTTGTTGCTCATATTGTTGTTGATCATACTGTTGTTGCTCCTCATGTTGTTGCTCCTGCTGTTGTTGCTCATGATGCTGTTGCTCCTGCTGCTGTTGCTCCTACTGTTGTTGCTCATGATGCTGTTGCTCCTACTGTTGTTGCTCCTACTGTTGTTGATCATACTGTTGTTGCTCCAACTGTTGTTGCTCCTACTGTTGTTGCTCCCACTGTTGTTGCTCCTACTGTTGTTGCTCCTACTGTTGTTGCTCATACTGTTGTTGATCATACTGTTGTTGCTCCTACTGTTGTTGCTCCTACTGCTGTTGCTCCTACTGTTGTTGCTCCTGCTGCTGTTGCTCCTACTGTTGTTGCTCCTGCTGCTATTGCTCCTACTGTTGTTGCTCCTGCTGCTGTTGCTCCTATTGTTGTTGCTCCTGCTGCTGTTGCTCCTGCTGCTGTTGCTCCTACTGGTGTTGCTCCTGCTGTTGTTGCTTATACTGTTGTTGCTCATACTGTTGTTGCTCATACTGTTGTTGCTCATACTGTTGTTGCTCCTACTGTTGTTGCTCCTGCTGCTGTTGCTACTGCTGCTGTTGCTCCTACTGGTGTTGCTCCCACTGTTGTTGCTCATACTGTTGTTGCTCCTACTGTTGTTGCTCCTGCTGCTGTTGCTCCTACTGGTGTTGCTCCTGCTGTTGTTGCTTATACTGTTGTTTCTCATACTGTTGTTGATCCTGTTGTTGTTTCTCCTACTGTTGTGTCTCCTACTGAATTGAACCTGCATCGCCTCTCGTCAATCGGTTACTACCTAACGGACGTTCGATACGGTCGTGTCAGAACTTACTCAATGTAAGCATCGATAGTTTGAGTGAAGACAGTTCCGACGGCGAGATTTCAGCGCCGGGAAACCAAATTTGCAGAAACGACTTTTTCTGAACCAGCTCCTGGGCCGACAGTCGACTTTGTCCCGATTCTACTGAGTGGGGCTCTTTTAGCTATTTTGTCTTATATTTCTCATAGAAATGATAGTCTCCCAGACAAATTTGAATGCCAGATTCAGACAGAGAGTGAAGCCTGGTCCAACATGGAGGGAGATTATTGCTGAGTAAATGATGGCCTGGCTCAGCATGTTCATGAGTATACTACATGAAAGTTCTTAGTATACTAGTTTCTTATAATTTTTACATGTGAAACATTGAGTAGCTATAAATAGTGTAACTATATTTACAACTAATATTTAAGCTTGCATTAAAACGTCCACAGCCGGCTATGTACTGGTCCACTGATCACGTATTTGGAAAGTTCCGGGATCGTCTTTCGTTCCTCCAGCAAAACCAACCAAATACGGAATTGTGAGTGGTTCAGTCGAATTAGTCCTTTGCTTGAATGGAGCTATGCTTGAAGCGTTACACAGGGTGTTACAATATTTGAAATAATTTATAACATGAAAGCAGAATCAAATTGTTTGCAGATGATCAAGACTGCTACTGCACTACTTATAAACAATGTGACCGTGAACATTACAGGATATATACTTTTCAAACGTTACAGTATTGTATGTAAAACATTCATTGGACAGGGTACCATGATCTGAAAATGAACGTGAAAGAGATATAGACAATCTAAGCTTGACTGGTTCGCATTAGAATACAATGCCAAAGTCTATTCCAAGAACTTGATATCCGTTATCCTCTGGTGTATACTCGGCAAATTGCGTTGAGTCATTGACCCCTCCCATTCATATGTGTACACACTGTTATCTAAACTGAATGGTGATCACAATGTGTTATTGTAGTGTCATCGTTTGTGTATCATGGCAAACCAACTACAGAAGCACCATCAAACTTACTCTGGGAAATATGACTATTATATGTTGACAGTAACACCCATGACATTGATCTTAGTTTGTTTATTGTGTGTTTATGTATGCAAACGGTCCAGAAGATCGACATCAATAGAAATTACAAATGGCAAGTCATGTGTTCAAATTCCTTTGTTGAAGTTTCTTAATATGTCTCCCCATCTACTGGATTGTTACGGTACCACATGACATATCCATTATTATTCAAGGTATGTGGTCACCAACCCTTACATTTCAGTGGGAAACATTTGAGAGTGTTCATAAACTGATTGAACAAACATTATCTGTCAGTTTGATAACCGGAATCTTAGAAAAATGCTATGTACAACATATTATGTATATTTTATGTACAATACAATTAGCCGGTAATAACAGATCTCCCATATACATGGGAATTAATAAAATTAAATAGAATTAAAATTACATATCACATTCATATCTTCAGCCCACTATGTCGTTTGGAGATCTTTTTAAACATATTTAAGAATGACCAAACTAATATGTGTTACCCTTAAAAACAGATATACAACTAAGCCCATCTGTCGTTGCAGCAAGCTGCAATAAATGAAAGTTCATTTTCACTTGAAGCATAGTAGGACTGAGGATGTGATTTTGTGTTTCCTTATATTCCTGCTCCCATGTTTTATATTTACCCGTGTACTGGGATCATTAATTCTTATAAAATAACAACTATGCCCCTGTGTGACACTATTTATTATCAGTACGTTAAAACACTTCCGTGGCAATTCCAGTAGTAGAGCCAGTAAAATTGTAATAATGTTTAAGTATTTACATTAAAAAAGATCACACAGGGAATAGCCAAACAAATAATAACCGTAGATCCTTGTCGAATCAAAAACCCGTATGGCAGTAATCCGGTTCCGTTGTTCATGATGGGTTTTGTGGAGATAGACCGACATCATGCATTGTTCGCAACGAGACTATTCCCATGGCTAGGGGGTTTGCTGTCATAATGTTCCTACATGTACTAATTTTACTAATCTAAGCTGGACTCTTGCATGTATCTTGACAATGGAGAACTACATAACTGTATAACGGTGACAAGAAACGATATCCGCAATTTCCTCTAATACCCTAGCATAATTCCAGGGATAAAGGAAGATTGTTTTCAAGATTCTTGAGACATATGTTCATATTGCATTCCCCGTCACTAATATTGATTTAGAGTAAGTGGCTTATAATGGGAATGCATACGGAAGAGAGATAGTTTGAAATACACAGACAGAAGGAAGACTGTTAAAAGGGCAAGTGTCTGTCGGATAAATGTTGGCAGCTCATAATATGTCCTTCATATCTCCAAAGATCCTTGTTAATACATTATCAAACTAGGAGAGTACCATGCACGAGTCCAGATATATATTGTGTTGCGAATGAGCTGTGCAAGTTAGCCCATGTTCAACATCACCACATTTCTTATTGTTGAAAATCTACTTAAAATTAATTGATTATGACAGCCATGGGTGGTCCAATACAAAGATCTTCTACATAAGTTGTAGCCGACTAAGTCACTTATATCGTTTAAGGTATGAGTATTATAGTGTAGTTTTAGCTTATGTAAGACACACAACGAAAACCTTTATTTTTAATTTTATTTTGTTTATTCGTGTCTAGATAGTAAAACACCACTAGATTTCAGTAGGTTCCCAAGCATATCCAAATCATATTAAACACATTATTGGTTGTAAATTAGACACTCAATGGGCATCAACAGATTCCCTGTCATTTTTACAGCCTGATTAGTTCGCAAATCTTCACATACATGTGTGATCAAAACAACAGTCGCCGACGTCACAGCATACTGAATCCAGGCTTATATATAATGGTAATGTAATACATCTTTAGCTATTATATTATTATTTTACACCGATTAGCGCAGTGGTTAGCACACTCGCATCTCGCAAATACAATTCGTGTTCGATCCTCGGACTGGTAAGTATGTGAGATGGTACTGTGGTCACCGGTTTCTCCGTATACTACAGTTTCATACAATAGACAGGTATGTACTTAGTCACTATGAACATTATTATCTGTTATATACAATAGATAGGTATGTACTTAGTCACTATGAACATTATTATCTGTTATATACAATAGATAGGTATGTACTTAGTCACTATGAACATTATTGTCTGTTATATACAATAGATAGGTATGTACTTAGTCACTATGAACATTATTGTCTGTTATATACAATAGATAGGTATGTACGTAGTCACTATGAACATTAGTATCTGTTATATACAATAGATAGGTATGTACTTAGTCACTATGAACATTATTGTCTGTTATATACAATAGATAGGTATGTACGTAGTCACTATGAACATTATTGTCTGTTATATACAATAGATAGGTATGTACGTCACTATGAACATTACTATCTGTTATATACAATAGATAGGTATGTACTTAGTCACTATGAACATTACTATCTGTTATATACAATAGATAGGTATGTACGTAGTCACTATGAACATTATTATCTGTTATATACAATCAATAGATAGGTATGTACGTAGTCACTATGAACATTATTGTCTGTTATATACAATATATAGGTATGTACTTAGTCACTATGAACATTATTATCTGTTATATACAATAGATAGGTATGTACTTAGTTACTATGAATATTATTGTCTGTTATATACAATAGATAGGTATGTACGTAGTCACTATGAACATTATTATCTGTTATATACAATATATATGTATGTACGTAGTCACTATGAACATTAGTATCTGTTATATACAATAGATAGGTATGTACGTAGTCACTATGAACATTAGTATCTGTTATATACAATAGATAGGTATGTACGTAGTCACTATGAACATTACTATCTGTTATATACAATAGATAGGTATGTACTTAGTCACTATGAATATTATTATCTGTTATATACAATAGATATGTATGTACTTAGTCACTATGAATATTAGTATCTGTTATATACAATAGATAGGTATGTACGTAGTCACTATGAACATTATTGTCTGTTATATACAATAGATAGGTATGTACTTAGTCACTATGAACATTATTATCTGTTATATACAATAGATAGGTATGTACGTAGTCACTATGAACATTAGTATCTGTTATATACAATAGATAGGTATGTACTTAGTCACTATGAACATTAGTATCTGTTATATACAATAGATAGGTGTGTACGTCACTATGAACATTAGTATCTGTTATATACAATAGATACGTATGTACCTTCAATGCCCCATGCCTCAATGCTACGCATGGTACGTGATGTATGCCACCGTGCATGCACAATACCCGTGCACATATTTATTTATTTGAATCTCATCTATGCACAATATATACAATACAATTATAAATTACATAGCCATTATATTAAAGAATTACAAGCCATTATATTAGTCATGCTGAAGGAGAACAAACATAACGAACAAGAAAATCCACAACGTGAACAGAACCGGTAGCACGCCAACCCTGACAGCAGTCTTACTAGCAACTCCCGAACATGATATCAGACCAAACATACCACCGGCACCATCACGCGCCATGCGCCCCCACGATCACCGTGCCGGCCCTTCCACAACATGACTGCATTACCAACATACTTGTTCAACATAGTATTACCATCTAACTTATAATACATAATAAAAGGCCAGATGAATTTTGCCAATCATGACATGGGTGCCTACAAACGTATTTAAAATGACAATAACCTAAAATACTGACAATGAAGTTTGAAAGATGCACAATAAGCACATATGTACAAAATGTCTTAACAGAGCATATATCATCCCCAATCAGATTAGGAGTGAACAGATTGGCAGAATTACCTTAACCGAGCATATATCATCCCCGATCAGATTAGGAGTGAACAGATTGGCAGAATTAATTTAACCGAGCATATATCATCCCCAATCAGATTAGGAGTGAACAGATTGGCAGAATTACCTTAACAGAGCATATATCATCCCCAATCAGATTAGGAATGAACAGATTGCAAAACACATATAATTTCATCACCAATATCAATTCCTTTATGTATGTTTTTTTAGTAACACAGTTAAGTCATTAAGGAAGATGTTAAATAGTATTGTAGACATCCCTGTCTCAGTCCAGACTCTATATTAAACAAGTCCGTATAGAGACCACTTACACGCACAAACGCCGATACATCTTTATAAAGTGATGTTACTGCTGCGAGCATTATTAAACAAGTCCGTATAGAGACCACTTACACCTACACATGCCGATACATCTTTATAAAGTGATGTTACTGCTGCGAGCATTTTGGCTGTCATGCCAATATCGGTTAATTTACGCCAAAACAAGGTTCTTAGCATCTAGATAATCATCATTGACAATTTTATCATTCAACAAATTATCATCTAATGCCAAATTATTATTAGTATTTATCAAAAACCCGGTTGCCATCTGTTTAAAACAGTTTTGACATCATCAGAAATACTACCATCTTCAATCACAACTTGCATAGGTATACATTTATTACGACCTGAAACAATACCTGTTTTACCAATAGTCTTCCAAAACTGGACATCATTATTCTCCAAATCTGATAACATATCATTTTGCATTTTGTACACATATAAACGCTTCAACCGCTGTACATCTCTATCAAAGCGTTTACGTAAAATGGCATATATTAATGTTTCAGTGAAATCTTTAAAGCTCTAGTATTACATCTCAACCAATTACGCTCAGCGGTTTGGAGATTCTTCCAAAGGTCAGACAACTCTTGGTTCCACCAGGGTTTATATTGTTTGCATGTCTTATTTCTTTAAGAATATCACACCATCCATCATATACAATGTCAAGATCAGTCATATGATAAATGTTTATTACAATACATGATCATAATTCACCAACAGCAGTGCACAGAAGTTTACAGTTAATAGGCCTCCCATTGACAGTACCCTTGCCATTGTCCATGATACAACCCTTATTATACATGCACACTTTCTTATCATTTGTGGGATGACACGCCTGTAAAATATACAAATGTTAAATGTAGCATAAAATCCACATACATTCCATCAAGGAATGTAGTGGTAACTTGTGTAACATAGTGGTAACTTGTGTAACATAGTGGTAACTTGTGTAACATAGTGTGTAACATAGTGGTAACTTGTGTAACATAGTGGTAACTTGTGTAACATAATGGTAACTTGAGTAACATAGTGGTAACTTGTGGACCATAGTGGTAACTTGTGGTGGGTGTGCTGCTTAATCGTGTTGATGGTTTGTTGCGAGCTCAGAGTTTAATTAATAGGGAATCGAATCCTAGGTTTTTCTCGCGAAGCGCGAACATCGGGATTGATACCTCTACAGTAACGTGCACGACAACCAAATTCCATATATATTTTGCTTATCAAAATATCGTAATTTCCGGTTTGCTATCAGGTGGCTCGTCTAGTCCAGTGGAGGAGACATGAAAACAGGGAACGAGCTCATGATCTCTCGTTTCAATTCCCGGCCCTCGGACTTTATAGCAATTCCAAAACTTTCTTGAATCTGAAAGGATGCCATCTTGAATCTCGATTGAAATCTTAGTTACTGAGAGCCGTGTGCAACGTGCGTGTGTTGGTGCTAGGTTCGTCTATCTATGCAGAGGTTTAGTCTATTTTGGCATGTAAATATCTGTCATACCGTAACTTGTATCGATACTGTGGTGTGTGAAAAATAAATTGAAGAAAGGTCAGTCTAGAAATGAATCATGGCTTTCCCACACAAGTTACAATGTGTTACTTATTAATCGTGTTTTCTACATCCACATGTTACGTTAATTAGTCGCATCCACCTTTGTATAGTGTTCACAAATTTAGTGTAGCTCGATTGCGAAACATTAGTTTAATCGCTTCCAATACCTCATTACTGGTGGATTTCATCGCCATGAGGGAGAGAGAAGAAGTCAACCAGGTTGTGAACGTCGGGCCAGAAAGTATGCCAGATAGTACTCTGTTCGTCAGTGTGTTTTCTCCGGGTACTCCGGTTTCCTCCCACATGAATGACTACATATACGATTCTGCACAAACGAGAGTATTTAATAAGTTGTTAAAGCTTGTATAACACTCGTTGTACAATAAATAAATGTGTGTGATTATGTATATCTAAAATAGTTTAATTTGTGCCATTGCATGTTTAGTGTATTCCTGTTATAAGAAAAGGAAATATGTTCGAGTTTAGTTGAACCTTTACTGGACACCAACATAACTGCTATACGATTACCGTACCAGTGTATGAATAACGAGTATCGAACTGGATTTGAAATCTTTCTTCCGAAAGGTGGTCCTTATTAAAACTAATTATTCAATTTAATGTGTAATGGCTCTTCAGTTCAATCTTTGTTTGTATGTTGCAATAATCAATAGTTTGCTTTCTTATAGAGTCTTTAATAAGTTCCCACGTTATATTGGGATTCGTATCTTTATTTACATTGATCCTATTTTTATCATTTCAAGCACTGAGTAAACTACTATTTAATTTAATATATCCTGTCCCTTATTTTAATTTACAGAATAACACAGCTGCAAGTTCGAATCCCACTCGGTGTCGAATTATATCAAATGAGGAAGCTATCCATCTGGCTTGTGGACGGTCGGTGGTTCTATCGTGGCGCGTCCACGCCTGAAATACTGATAGGAGGGGCATCCGGGATGTTCATCTTCCTCCACCAATAATAGCCGAAAGTCGCCATATGACTCCAATATAAGCTGTTGGTATGTGCCTATTTATTTAAAATGTATCATTGGGGGAAAAAATAGTTCTACACCGGACATGGCACAAGACATATCTTGACCAGTAATTCTGGTCTACATTGACAATGGGCAAGATACATTGGTCTTTCGCGAAGTCGTTTTCTTAGTATGGCCATTTGTGAAGATATTTTGAAATCCCTCAATGCATTAAAAGGTAATAGATCAGTCATGAAAACGCGGAAGTATATATATATAATAATAATAGTTCCCAATTAGGTTTTGTCAATGATGTATTCTTATTGGACTTAGCTCGAACTGTTTACTGATTGCTTAAGTTACTATCCGATTTTGAAGCCTAGATCAGAGCAAATGTGTGACTGCAAGATCCTGTACTCATGCTAAACTAATACAATTATAAGGAACAAAAGTTAAAGTTACTGTATTTGTTACACTTTTCAAATACTTATATACTTTATTAGTGCACAGCCCGGCGTGTTTCAGCTGACAAAGCCCATTTAAATTATACGTGTATACCTTGTACCCAGGCAGCTATCATCAAATACACAGATAACATCAAGTTTACAAAGCTGAATGATCGCTCATAATTCAGTGCATGCTAACTAGGTCCGTGCTTAAATGGTGGCACGAACCCGATAGAAATATGGCAAATGACAAAATGTTTATAGTTTACTAAGCTGAACATTTAGGCCACATTCATTGTAAAAGATGAGAATTGATCTTTTACTGTCCACTACTATATGTGTAGACATATTACGGGTTTTGATCAGTCTATTAAGAATTGTTGGTGAGCATCTTGATTCATATAGATATACCAGCTATCCCCGTCACTAAATTGTATTTAGAGTAAGTGACTTATAGCGGGATAGCATAAGTTGGAAAGATAAATTGAAATACACAGATAGAAGAAAGAAGTAATTCCACGAGCATGCGTTCGTCGGAGGGGAATTAACGGCTAATAGTGGATCCTGTATATTTCAGAAGATTCTCTTTATACAATAATTAATTCCAAAGTTAAAATGTACCATGCACATATTCAGGTATATATCGCGACATGATCAATCTGATAGAGTAATCCTTCCACTTCCATGTTATCATGACCACATTGCGTATGATAGCTTCATCCCTGGGTATGTATCATTATGATGTGTACAGCTGTAATTGTTCCTTATAAACAATACAATTGTGTTATTAAACCTTTCACGGGTGATAGAAATGTATGCTTTGGTAACGAGATCATTCTTGCAAGGCAGAGAGAGGATCCACATGGCTATATTAAAATATGTCCGCCGTTCCTCCCTCCGTGCCCGCCGTCACTCCGCCCGTGTCCGCCGTTCCTCCTTCCGTGCCCGCCGTCCCTACCTCCGTGCCCACCGTCCCTCTCTCCGTGACCGCCGTTCCTCCCTTACGTGCCCGCCGTCCCTCCCTCCGTGCCCGGCCGCCGTCCCTCCCTCCGTATCCGCCGTTCTTCCTTTCCGTGCACACCGTCCCTCCCTCCGCATCCTCCGTTCCTCCTTTCCGTGCACAACGTCCCTCCCTCCGTATCCTCCGTTCCTCCTTTCCGTACACACCGTCCCTCCCTCCGTATCCTCCGTTCCTCCTTTCCGTACACACCGTCCCTCCCTACGTATCCTCCTTTCCATGCACAACGTCCCTCCCTCCGTAACCGCCGTTCCTCCCTTCCGTACCCACCGTCCCTTCCTCCGTGTTTTGAGTTTTAATTATTATATTTTGGTGCTTCGATGGTTTTTCTGCCAACGATCGAATGATGTATAAATGCATTCCCAATCGCAGTTAATATCATAAATATCATTGTATTGTCACCACAAATATATTTTTTTATCCTACCTTCATGCAAATAACATACAAAAATGTTGCTTTATTAGTCAGTGCCTAATAAAGCTTTCCTTGCGGACTACTTGTATGACCCAGATTACGGTTTGTAAATAAACAAAGCGTCTGTTGTCACATTGTGTTGTCTGCTGAGTTTGGAAAATGTCCCAAGAAGAAAGTCGTGTCAGGTTGTTTGGGATGAATTAACAGCTCTCGGTGAGACCCCTCTGGAAACTACTGTTGTCAGAGAAATGTCATTTATCAGTTATCTATAAATAGAAATATCAATGCGCAACATATTACCAAGTGCGTAGCGAGTTTGTAAGCTGTCATGGTTAGTTTGTTTGTTTTTGTGTCGGGTGCACACTCAGAATGAAGGATAAATAGAATATTAGGTTACTGTCTTATAAATTTTAATTTATTAGGCTCGTCTCCGAAAAAATACAAGGCTCGGCAGAGCCTCGCCTTGTATATGTTCTCCGACTCGCCTAATAAATTAAAATGTATAAGACAGTAACCTAATATTCTCTATTTATCCTACCTTCATGCGAAATAACGTACAAAAACGGCCTGCCTAATAAATTTTGCTTTATTAGTCAGTGTCTAATAAAGCTTTCATGACGTCATAGGTCACTCCGTGGATATAAATAGAAATATCAATGCGCAACATATTACCAAGTGCCTAGCGAGTTTGGAAGCTGTCATGGTTAGTTTGTTTGTTTTTGTATCGGGTGCACACTCAGAATGTAGGATAAATAGAATATTAGGTTACTGTCATATACATTTTAATTTATTAGGCTCGTCTCCGAAAAATACAAGGATCGACATATCCTCGCCTTGTATTTGTTCTCCGACTCGCCTAATAAATTAAAATTGATAAGACAGTAACCTAATATTCTCTATATATGCATGTAGACTGTGGACATGTCATGAGACAGATTTATTGGCCTTCTTAAAATTAATGAAACATAGAAAAATATGAGCGTTACGAGAATATGCGAAACCACTATTACACGGAGATTTCTTTCGAATATGCAAATAGTATAGACATGAGGTATAGTTCAGCATACATAGAGACTGATGGTTTCCACCGTTGAGGCAATGAACTCAATCACAGCTCCCCTCCGCCATCGAACAGTAAGAACTCCGGGTGCCCTACTCAGGCTATCGAGTGTCTGCAGTGCTATTCACCTCGAATAATCCCAGAGGATTGAAGAAAACAGTCTCTACAATCCCCAACAAACCAATAGACAAGGATGCATAACAAAAAGTAATTGAGAACGTAGGTACAGTCTTCCCAAATTGCTTAATATTCATATTATTAATTTACAATATGTTATAATTATGATTCCAACACGACCCAGCTAATAACATACATACTTATAGAGAAAAATCTACCTCGGGTTATTCTGCGATATACCTACCTTGAACTATGCTGCGCGCGCACCGTGTTTTGGCTATTCCATTTATCTTTATACAATGCGTGTACAGTTATATGAATGAACGTCACGTGATGTTTGTAAATACTACCGTGGGAATTCGCGGAAGTGAGCTTTTTTTAGAATCAGATAATCTATTGTCCGTCTTGTTTTTCTGTTAAGTAACGTTTCAGTTACTATTCTGTACAGTTTTATTTGACAAAATAAATAAAATTATTGATCAGTTACAACTTTTGTTCATTTATGCACTAGATTTTTATTTTTTTATATACTTTATTTATTTTACAACGATTGCGAAGCAAGTTTTAACAACTTATATTAATCACTCCCATTGGCTCGGATGAAAGCGTAAATGTGGTCATTCGCGTGGGAGGAAACCGGAGTACCCGGAGAAAACCCACCTGTCCGATCTAGCGAACATCGTACCATCTCACATACTTCCCTGTCCGAGGATCGAACCTGGGTCGTATTGATGAAAAGCGAGCGCGCTAACCGCTGCGCTAATCAATTTATGCACTAGATTGATATTTTCCATAAAAAATAACGTCATCACCCCTTACGCGGGAGGAAATTTCGAAAGCCAAAATGCAGCGGAGTAGCACAGCGTTTGAAGAAAATACTCCTTTAATTCTCGTCTAAAATTATTAGAAGTAAGTCGTGTTTGAATCGAAATAATAAGTATCAACCATAGTATATGGCAGAATAACCCTAATTTGAAGTTCTTATGGGTAGAAATATATCACGATGGCCAAATTAGTGTTTAGTTGTGGTGTGTGGTGGGGTGTGTGTGGTGTGTGTGTGTGGGTGTTGGTGTGTGTGGTGTGTTTGTGGTGTGTGGTGTGTGTGTGTGTGTGTGTGTGTGTGTGTGTGTGTTGTGTGGTGTTGTGTGTGGTGTGTTGTTGTGGTGTTGTGGTGGTGTGGTGTTGTGTGTGGTGTGTGGTGTTGTGGTGGTGGTGTGGTGTTGTGGTGGTGTTGTGGTGGTGGTGTGGTGGTGTGTGGTGTTGTGTGTGGTGGTGTTGTGTTGTGGTGGTGGTGTGGTGTTGTGGTGGTGTGGTGGTGGTGTGGTGTGTGGGTTGTGTGTGTGTGTTGTTTGGTGTGTGTGTGGGTGTGTGTGTGGGTGTTGTGTGTGTGTGTGGTGTTGTGTGGTTGGGGGGGGTGGTGTGGTGGGGTGTGTGGGGTTGTGTGTGTGTGTGTGTGGTGTGTGTGTGTGTGTGTGTGTGTGTGTGTGTGTGTGTGTGGTGTGTGTGTGTGGGTGTGTGTGTGTTGTGTGTGTGGGGTGTGGTGTGTGTGGTGTGTGTGTGTTGTGTGTGTGTGTGTGGTGTGGTGTGTTGTGTGTGTGTGTGTGTGTGTGTGTGTGTGTGTGTGTGTGGTTGTGTGTGTGTGTGTGTGTGTGGGGGTGGTGGTGGTGTGTGTGTGTGTGTGGGTGTGTGTGTGTGTGGTGTGTGTGTGTGTGTGTGTGTGGTGGGTGTGATTGTTCATTTTAGATTTTGGAGGATAGTGCAATGATACAGTCCAGAATCTCCCTGTTCTTTTACGTGCACAGAGTGTAAAGCACCGACCATAGATCCCGGTTTGAGGTCCCAACTGAAACACTGTTATTTTTATTAGGATCAGACAATCAAAGAGGAATCGAATCTGCTATCCTTGAATTACCAGTCCAGCGTGTTAACCACTGGACTCCGTCTTTTTGGACATTTTATAATAGATTCTCTAATATTAACTCTAGTGAGACGTTCTATATTTTGTCTATATTTGTTTTTAATGATGGAATTAAAATGTTTAATATTACACACAATTGTCCCTAATGGTAGTCACACACTTCCACCCGATTAACTGTGATACAAATACGCCCATTTCGACGAATCACCACTGCATCCTATTCCGAACCCCAGTTCGCTACACATTTACTCCAGTTAGGCGAAGCACTTTCCACACACTACCCCAAAGCCCCATTTCGATGATACACAAATTTCATTTCGTTGTAACACAAATACCCAAGTTCACTACGCATTAACCCCAGTTAGCTTTACACACAGTATTCAACGAGTGGCTTGTAAACAATTGTTTTCTGAGATATGTGAGGAATTTTTAATATCGAATCTCAATCAATGGTAGTGTTGTCTTAAGAAGAAAATAATTATTATAATATAAGTACTATATCTACGTAAATAAAGACGTTCCCTATTGGTGGGTTTACAACACTGTCCAGCATGTGCGCGCGTGGCTGCGTGCGTACGTGTGAACGTTAAACAAGTGTTACCCATGGCGGATTTACCCCTTCCATTTAGACTATGGTGGAAGTAACAAAACGTAAGTCCCTAGATAAGTTCTATTATGGTCCTTTATTTATCACATCCTGTAAGACATGCAGTCTTTATAGCATGATATATAGATGACAATTAACCGTGGATATAGTGGATATAGTGGACATCATGGATATAGTGAATCATGTCTATCATGTTTGTCAAGTGACAAGACCCAAGTTAACATATAAAGGTAAAACATATTACTTGTACACAGAGATATCACAGACTGATAGTTACATATATAAAAGTTATTTCTAAAATAAGGATTTAACAAACATCAATGTTAACAACAACCTTGAATAAATATATAGAACATAATGCATGTACTCACGAAAACCAAGATGACTGTACCTCTACGCATTATTATTAATTGTCTAGCTTCTTTCCCAAGTAACTCGTAAGGTATGACTAAAGTAGTATCGTTACAAGATGTTCTGTGGAATGCGCGTTGTTGAATAAAGTCGGGTGGTTTCTGTTGTTATATATATAGCCAAGTATTGAGACATATGTTCTCTATGCTGACGTGTCATTATACGAACACGTAGATAACGTTAGTCATCATCTCATGTAGATATATTATTGCTCAGTACTTTCCATCTATCTGAATCATAAAACATTAGGATTTAAATGCATGAGACAATTATCTTGTCCATGCACTATTGCATGGTGAATCAACACTTGTACACCTCATTCACTGCTGGAATACACCACATACTGCTCGATTACACTATCCACTACTAGAATACACCAGACGTGGACGTTGTGATAGCGCAATTGTAGCGTGTTCGCTTCAGGTGCTGCAAATCGTAGCAAATCTTTGACAGCCGTTTTCTCGGAATATTACTCGAGTGAAGTCCAGTATTCAAATGGTAATAACTTTGGACTGAAACGAGTTACATGAATGATACTGATATCACTAGAAAGCTTATACTTATACCTATATGATGGTATAGTTAACTCATTATTTATTTTTTCCGACTTAAGACTGATGTTGCCATGGTGGGTCACATATGACCTATCTACTTTTAGGGAGTATTCAGGGGCAGTAACTGACGACTGATGACTCTCATTGATAACACAATGTTATAGTAATGTATCCAGTGGATATACTGTAGGATATCTGTCGAGATTTAATAGTTAGAAGATGAGAAAACGGATGAACATTGAAAGCATAAGGAAACCACGATGAAAATAGAAGAAACTAATTAAAAAGACCCAGCCTCCTTAAAGAGTATTCAGGGGGAGTAACTGACCAATATCTCTTATTTAAACGCAAATTTGTTAAACGTTAATATTAATCGTGACAAGTGGATTACAAATGTATGTAAACAGTGTCAGATACGTAAAAACGGTGCTATTTGTAAAAACTGTCATATATATAAAAACTTGCCAGAAGTGTAAAAACAACATTACCGTGATATTTATAAAAAAAAAAAAATTATTTTTATTAAAATCTTGCGGTAAGGTTTGTTTTAATATATCTTTACCTAAAAAATGAAGTCTTTACATTTTTTTACTTACTGAGAGTCGACGTTTGTGACAAGTTTTTTACATTATTCAGGGGCAGTAACTCACCACTGTTTCGCGGTGTCTGTCGGTTTTATGCGTATTTATACTTGTACTATCAAGCGAAACATATATTCCAAGAAACGTGTTTATATAGCTGCTAGTATTTCCAGCACTTGTCTGTGTTACAGTCCTGTATAGCTAGTATTTCTATACTTACTTCGTGCTCTGGCGGTCCAGCACTTGTCTGTGTTACAGTCCTGTGTAGCTAGTATTTCTATACTTACGTCGTGCTCTGGCGGTCCAGCACTTGTCTGTGTTACAGTCCTGTGTAGCTAGTATTTCTATACTTACGTCGTACTCTAGCGTCCAGCACTTGTCTGTGTTACAGTCCTGTGTAGCTAGTATTTCTATACTTACGTCG
>CM026399.1:44015068-44029170 GCA_014843695.1 Archivesica marissinica | reverse complement strand
TTGCTCCTACTGTTGTTGCTCCTACTGTTGTTGCTCCTACTGTTGTTGCTCCTACTGTTGTTGCTCCTATGCTGTTGCTCATATGTGTTGCTCCTACTGTTGTTGCTCCTACTGTTGTTGCTCCTACTGTTGATGCGCCTACTGTTGTTCTCCTACTGTTGTTGCTCATACTGTTGCTGCTCCTACTGTTGTTGCTCCTACTGTTGTTGCTCCTAATGTTGTTGCTCCAGCTGTTGTTGCTCCTACTGTTGATGCGCCTACTCTTGTTCTCCTACTGTTGTTGCTCATATTGGTGTTGCTCCTACTGTTGTTGCTCTTACTGTTGTTGCTCCTGCTGTTTTTGATGCGCCTACTGTTGTTGCTCCTACTGTTGTTTGCTCCTACTGTTGATATGCCTACTGTTGTTGCTCCTACTGTTGTTTGCTTCTACTGTTCTTGCTCCTACTGTTGTTGGTCATATTGGTGTTGCTCCAGCTCTTGTTGCCCCTACTATTGTTGCTCATACAGTTGTTTGCTCCTAGTGTTGTTGTTCCTACTGTTGTTGCTCCTACTGTTGTTGGTCCAGCTTTTGTTGCTCCTACTGTTGATGTACCTACTCTTGTTCTCATACTGCTGTTGCTCCTATTGGTATTGCTCCTATTGGTGTTGCTCCAGCTGTTGTTGCTCCTACTGCTGTTGCTCCTACTGTTGTTGCTCCTATGCTGTTGCTCCTTCTGTTGTTTGCTCCTACTGTTGATGCTCCTACTGTTGTTTCTTCTACTGTTGGTGTTCCTACTGTTGTTGCTCTTACTGTTGTTTGCTCCTACTGTTCTTGCTCCTACTGTTGTTGATCATATGGTGTTGCTCCAGCTCTTGTTGCCCCTACTATTGTTGCTCCTACAGTTGTTTGCTCCTACTGATGTTGGTCCAGCTGTTGTTGCTCCTACTGTTGATGCACCTACTCTTGTTCTCATACTTTGTTGCTCCTATTGGTGTTGCTCCTATTGGTGTTGCTCCAGCTGTTTTGCTCCTACTGCTGTTGCATTGTGTTCAACGGTATGTCTGATTTTGCAAAGCATGAAAGTTTCGCAAAATATCACACAAAACTTGTAAATGTTTCTGCTGCTAATGCTGTTGCTGTTTATGCTGCTGATGTTGTTGCTGCTGTTATTTAATGTAGCTGTTGTTGCTGTTGATCCTATTGTTGTTGCTCCTACTGTTGTTGCTCCTACTGTTGTTGCTCCTACTGTTGTTGCTCCTACTGTTGTTGTTCATATTGATGTTGCTCCAATTAATGTTGCTCCTATTGTTGTTGCTCCTACTGGTGTTGCTCCTATTGTTGTTGCTCCT
Organism: Archivesica marissinica; assembly: GCA_014843695.1. NCBI lineage: Eukaryota > Metazoa > Mollusca > Bivalvia > Venerida > Vesicomyidae > Archivesica > Archivesica marissinica. The sequence goes on along the minus strand of CM026399.1, from coordinate 44,027,841 downwards.
ACTCTTGTTCTCATACTGTTGTATGCTCCTATTGTTGTTACTCATGTTGTTGTTGCTCCTACTGTTGTTGCCCCTGCTGTTGTTGATGCGCCTAATGTTGTTGCTCCTACTGTTGTTTGCTCCAACTGTTGATGCGCCTACTGTTGTTGCTCCTACTGGTGTTGCTCCTATGCTGTTGCTCCTACTGTTGTATGCTCCTACTGTTGATGCGCCTACTGTTGTTGCTTCTACTGTTGTTGCTCCTACTGTTGTTGCTCCTACTGTTGTTGCTCCAGCTGTTGTTGCTCCTACTATTGATGCGCCTACTCTTGTTGTTGCTCCAGCTGTTGTTGCTCCTACTGTTGTTGCTCCTTCTGTTGTTGCTCCAGTTGTTGTTGCTACTACTGTTGTTGCTCCTATTGTTGTTAGTCATACTGATGTTGCTCCTACTGTTGTTGCTCCTACTGTTGTTGTTGCTCCTACTCTGTTGTTGCTCCTACTGTTGTTGCTCCTACTGTTGTTGCTCCAGCTGTTGTTGCTCCAGCTGTTGTTGCTCCTACTGTTGATGCGCCTACTCTTGTTCTCATACTGTTGTTGCTCATATTGGTGTTGCTCCTACTGTTGTTGCTCCTACTGTTGTTTGCTCCCACTCTTGTTGCGCCTACTGCTGTTGCTCCTACTGTGTGTTCCTATTGTTGTTGCTCCTACTGTTGTTGCTCCTATTGTTGTTGCTCCTACTGTTGTTGCTCCTATTGTTGTTGCTCCTACTGTTGTTGCTCATATTGTTGTTGCTTCTATTGTTGTTGCTCCTACTATTGTTTGCTCCTACTGTTGTTGTTCATATTTTGTTGCTCCTAATGTTGTTGCTCCTATTGTTGCTCCTACTCTTGTTCTCATTATGTTGTTGCTCCTATTGTTGTTGCTCCTACTACTGTTTGCTCCTACTATTGTTGCTCATATTGTTGTTGCTCATATTGATGTTGCTCATATTGTTGTTGCTCCAATTAATGTTGCTCCTACTATTGTTTGCTCCTACTATTGTTTGCTCCTACTATTGTTGCTCATATTGTTGTTGATCCTATTGATGTTGCTCATATTGTTGTTGCTCCTATTGATGTTGCTCATATTGTTGTTGCTCCTATTGATGTTGCTCCTACTATTGTTTGCTCCTACTATTGTTTGCTCATACTGTTGTTGCTCCTACTGTTGTTGCTCCTAATGTTGTTGCTCATATTCATGTTACTCCAACTGTTGTTGCTCATATTGTTGTTGCTCCTACTCTTGTTCTCATACTGTTGATGCGCCTACTCTTGTTCTCATACTGTTGTTTGGTGTTGCTCCAGCTGTTGTTGCTCATATTGTTGTTGCTCATATTGTTGTTGCTCATATTGTTGTTGCTCATATTGGTGTTGCTCCTACTCTTGTTCTCATACTGTTGTTGCTCAAATTGTTGTTACACATATTGTTGTTGCTCCTACTAGTGTTGCTCCTACTGCTTGTTGTTCCTATTGTGGTTTCTCATACTGTTGTTGCTCCTAATGTTGTTGTTCATAATGTTGTTGCGCCTACTGTTGTTGCTCCTACTGTTGTTGCTTCTATGATGTTGCTCCTACTGATGTTGCTCCTACTGTTGTTTGCTCCTACTGTTGATGCGCCTACTGTTGTTGCTTCTATTGTTGTTGCTCCTACTGTTGCTGCTCCTACTGTTGTTGCTCCTACTGTTGTTGCTCCAGCTGTTGTTGCTCCTACTGTTGATACGCCTACTCTTGTTCTCATACTTTTGTTGCTCATATTGATGTTGATCCAGCTGTTGTTGCTCCTACTGTTGTTGCTCATATTGGTGTTGCTCCTACTGGTGTTGCTCTTACTGTTGTTGCTCCTGCTGTTGTTGATGCGCCTACTATTGTTGCTCCTACTGTTGTTTGCTCCTACTGCTGATGTGCCTACTGTTGTTGCTCCTACTGTTGTTGCTCCTACTGTTGTTGCTCCTACTGTTGATGTGCCTACTGTTGGTGCTCCTACTGTTGTTGCTCTTACTGTTGTTGCTCCTACTGTTGTTGCTCCAGCTGTTGTTGCTCCTACTATTGATGCGCCTACTCTTGTTCTCATATTGTTGTTGCTCATATTGGTGTTGCTCCATCTGTTGTTGCTCATAATGTTGTTGCTCATACTGTTGTTTGCTCCTAATGTTGATGCGCCTACTGTTGTTGCTCCTACTATTGTTGCTCATATGCTGTTGCTCCTACTGTCAATGCGCCTACAGTTGTTGCTTCTACTGTTGTTGCTTCGACTGTTGTTGCTCCTACTGTTGTTGCTCCTACTGTTGTTGCTCCAGCTGTTGTTGCTCCAGCTGTTGTTGCTCCTACTGTTGATGCGCCTACTCTTGTTCTCATACTGTTGTTGCTCATATTGGTGTTGCTCCTACTGTGGTTGCTCCTACTGTTGTTTGCTCCCACTCTTGTTGCGCCTACTGCTGTTGCTCCTACTGTGTGTTCCTATTGTTGTTGCTCCTACTGTTGTTGCTCCTATTGTTGTTGCTCCTATTGTTGTTGCTCCTACTGTTGTTGCTCATATTGTTGTTGCTCCTACTGTTGTTGCTCATATTGTTGTTGCTTCTATTGCTGTTGCTCCTACTATTGTTTGCTCCTACTGTTGTTGCTCCTATTTTGTTGCTCCTAATGTTGTTGCTCCTATTGTTGCTCCTACTCTTGTTCTCATTATGTTGTTGCTCCTATTGTTGTTGCTCCTACTACTGTTTGCTCCTACTATTGTTGCTCATATTGTTGTTGCTCATATTGATGTTGCTCATATTGTTGTTGCTCCTATTGATGTTGCTCCTACTATTGTTTGCTCCTACAATTGTTTGCTCCTACTATTGTTGCTCGTATTGTTGTTGCTTATATTGTTGTTGCTCCTATTGATGTTGCTCATATTGTTGTTGCTCCTATTGATGTTGCTCCTACTATTGTTTGCTCCTACTATTGTTTGCTCATACTGTTGTTGCTCCTACTGTTGTTGCTCCTAATGTTGTTGCTCATATTCATGTTACTCCAACTATTGTTGCTCATATTGTTGTTGCTCATATTGGTGTTGCTCCTACTCTTGTTCTCATACTGTTGTTGCTCAAATTGTTGTTACACATATTGTTGTTGCTCCTACTAGTGTTGCTCCTACTGCTTGTTGTTCCTATTGTGGTTTCTCATACTGTTGTTGCTCCTAATGTTGTTGTTCATACTGTTGTTGCGCCTACTGTTGTTGCTCCTACTGTTGTTGCTTCTATGATGTTGCTCCTACTGATGTTGCTCCTACTGTTGTTTGCTCCTACTGTTGATGCGCCTACTGTTGTTGCTTCTATTGTTGTTGCTCCTACTGTTGCTGCTCCTACTGTTGTTGCTCCTACTGTTGTTGCTCCAGCTATTGTTGCTCCTACTGTTGATGCGCCTACTCTTGTTCTCATACTTTTGTTGCTCATATTGATGTTGATCCAGCTGTTGTTGCTCCTACGATTGTTGCTCATATTGGTGTTGCTCCTACTGGTGTTGCTCTTACTGTTGTTGCTCCTGCTGTTGTTGATGCGCCTACTGTTGTTGCTCCTACTGTTGTTTGCTCCTACTGTTGATGTGCCTACTGTTGTTGCTCCTACTGTTGTTGCTCCTACTGTTGTTGCTCCTACTGTTGATGTGCCTACTGTTGGTGTTCCTACTGTTGTTGCTCTTACTGTTGTTTGCTCCTACTGTTCTTGCTCCTACTGTTGTTGATCATATTGGTGTTGCTCCAGCTCTTGTTGCCCCTACTATTGTTGCTCCTACAGTTGATGCACCTACTCTTGTTCTCATACTGTTGTTGCTCCTATTGGTGTTGCTCCTATTGGTGTTGCTCCAGCTGTTTTGCTCCTACTGATGTTGCTCCTACTGTTGTTGCTCCTATTGTTGTTTGCTCCTACTGTTGTTGCTCCTACTGTTGTTTGCTCCTACTGTTGATGCACCTACTCTTGTTCTCATACTGTTGTTGCTCCTATTGGTGTTGCTCCTATTGGTGTTGCTCCAGCTGTTTTGCTCCTACTGATGTTGCTCCTACTGTTGTTGCTCCTATTGTTGTTTGCTCCTACTGTTGTTGCTCCTACTGTTGTTTGCTCCTACTGTTGTTGCTCATATTGTTGTTTGCTCCTACTGTTGTTTGCTCCTACTGCTGTTGCTCCTAATGTTGTTGCTCCTAATGTTGTTGCTCCTACTATTGTTGCTCATATTGGTGTTGCTCATACTGTTGTTGCTCATATTGGTGTTGCTCATACGCTTGTTCTCATACTGTTGTTGCTCCTATTGTTGTTGCTCCTACTAGTGTTGCTCCTATTGTTGTTTATCCTATGCTGTTGCTCCTACTGCTGTTGCTCCTACTGTTGTTTGCTCCTACTGTTGATGCGCCTACTCTTGTTTCTTCTACTGTTGTTGCTCCTACTGTTGTTTGCTCCTACTTTTGATGTGCCTACTGTTGTTGCTCCTACTGTTGTTGCTCCTATGCTGTTGCTCATATGATGTTGCTCCTACTGATGTTGCTCCTACTGTTGTTTGCTCCTACTGTTGATGCGCCTACTGTTGTTGCTTCTACTGTTGTTGCTCCTACTGTTGCTGCTCCTACTGTTGTTGCTCCTACTGTTGTTGCTCCTAATGTTGTTGCTCCAGCTGTTGTTGCTCCTACTGTTGATGCGCCTACTCTTGTTCTCATACTTTTGTTGCTCATATTGATATTGATCCAGCTGTTGTTGCTCCTACTGTTGTTGCTCATATTGGTGTTGCTCCTACTGTTGTTGCTCATATTGGTGTTGCTCCTACTGTTGTTGCTCTTACTGTTGTTGCTCCTGCTGTTTTTGATGCGCCTACTGTTGTTGCTCCTACTGTTGTTTGCTCCTACTGTTGATATGCCTACTGTTGTTGCTCCTACTGTTGTTTGCTTCTACTGTTCTTGCTCCTACTGTTGTTGGTCATATTGGTGTTGCTCCAGCTCTTGTTGCCCCTACTATTGTTGCTCATACAGTTGTTTGCTCCTAGTGTTGTTGTTCCTACTGTTGTTGCTCCTACTGTTGTTGGTCCAGCTTTTGTTGCTCCTACTGTTGATGTACCTACTCTTGTTCTCATACTGCTGTTGCTCCTATTGGTATTGCTCCTATTGGTGTTGCTCCAGCTGTTGTTGCTCCTACTGCTGTTGCTCCTACTGTTGTTGCTCCTATGCTGTTGCTCCTTCTGTTGTTTGCTCCTACTGTTGATGCTCCTACTGTTGTTTCTTCTACTGTTGTTGCTCCTACTGTTGTTTGCTCCTACTGTTGATGCGCCTACTGTTGTTGCTCCTACTGTTGTTGCTCCTATGCTGTTGCTCATATGATGTTGCTCCTACTGATGTTGCTCCTACTGTTGTTTGCTCCTACTGTTGATGCGCCTACTGTTTTTGCTTCTACTGTTGTTGCTCCTACTGTTGCTGCTCCTACTGTTGTTGCTCTTACTGTTGTTGCTCCTGCTGTTTTTGATGCGCCTACTGTTGTTGCTCCTACTGTTGTTGCTCCTACTGTTGTTGCTCCTACAGTTGTTTACTCCTACTGTTGATATGCCTACTGTTGTTGCTCCTACTGTTGTTTGCTCCTACTGTTGATATGCCTACTGTTGTTGCTCCTACTGTTGTTGCTCCGCTCCTACTGTTGTTGATCATACTGTTGTCGCTCCTAATGTATGTTGCTCCTACTGTTGTTGCTCATATTGTTGTTGATCATACTGTTGTTGCTCCTACTGTTGTTGCTCCCACTGTTGTTGCTCATACTGTTGTTGCTCATACTGTTGTTGCTCATACTGTTGTTGCTCCTACTGTTGTTGCTCCTGCTGCTGTTGCTCCTACTGGTGTTGCTCCTGCTGTTGTTGCTTATAATGTTGTTTCTCATACTGTTGTTTCTCCTGTTGTTGTTTCTCCTACTGTTGTGTCTCCTACTGAATTGAACCTGCATCGCCTCTCGTCAACTACCTAACGGACGTTCGATACGGTCGTGTCAGAACTTACTCAATGTAAGCATCGATAGTTTGAGTGAAGACAGTACCGACGGCGAGATTTCAGCGCCGGGAAACCAAATTTGCAGAAACGACTTTTTCTGAACCAGCTCCTGGGCCGACAGTCGACTTTGTCCCGATTCTACTGAGTGGGGCTCTTTTAGCTATTTTGTCTTATATTTCTCATATAAATGATAGTCTCCCAGACACATTTGAATGCCAGATTCAGACAGAGAGTGAAGCCTGGTCCAACATGGAGGGAGATTATTGCTGAGTAAATGATGGCCTGGCTCAGCATGTTCATGAGTATACTACATGAAAGTTCTTAGTATACTAGTTTCTTATAATTTTTACATGTGAAACATTGAGTAGCTATAAATAGTGTAACTATATTTACAACTAATATTTAAGCTTGCATTAAAACGTCCACAGCCGGCTATGTACTGGTCCACTGATCACGTATTTGGAAAGTTCCGGGTTCGTCTTTCGTTCCTCCAGCAAAACCAACCAAATACGGAATAGTGAGTGGTTCAGTCGAATTAGTCCTTGCTTGAATGGAGCTATGCTTGAAGCGTTACACAGGGTGTTACAATCTTTGAAATAATTTATAACATGAAAGCAGAATCAAATGGTTTGCAGATGATCAAGACTGCTACTGCACTACTTATAAACAATGTGACCGTGAACATTACAGGATATATACTTTTCAAACGTTACAGTATTGTATGTAAAACATTCATTGGACAGGGTACCACGATCTGAAAATGAACGTGAAAGAGATATAGACAATCTAAGCTTGACTGGTTCGCATTAGAATACAATGCCAAAGTCTATTCCAAGAACTTGATATCCGTTATCCTCTGGTGTATACTCGGCAAATTGCGTTGAGTCATTGACCCCTCCCATTCATATGTGTACACACTGTTATCTAAACTGAATGGTGATCACAATGTGTTATTGTAGTGTCATCGTTTGTGTATCATGGCAAACCAACTACAGAAGCACCATCAAACTTACTCTGGGAAATATGACTATTATATGTTGACAGTAACACCCATGACATTGATCTTAGTTTGTTTATTGTGTGTTTATGTATGCAAACGGTCCAGAAGATCGACATCAATAGAAATTACAAATGGCAAGTCATGTGTTCAAATTCCTTTGTTGAAGTTTCTTAATATGTCTCCCCATCTACTGGATTGTTACGGTACCACATGACATATCCATTATTATTCAAGGTATGTGGTCACCAACCCTTAGATTTCAGTGGGAAAAATTTGAGATTGTTCATAAACTGATTGAACAAACATTATCTGTCAGTCTGTCAGTTTGATAACCGGAATCTTAGAAAAATGCTATGTACAACATATTATGTATAGTGTATGTACAATACAATTAGCCGGTAATAACAGATCTCCCATATACATGGGAATTGATAAAATTAAATAGAATTAAAATTACATATCACATTCATATCTTCAGCCCACTATGTCGTTTGGAGATCTTTTTAAACATATTTAAGAATGACCAAACTAATATGTGTTACCCTTAAAAACAGATATACAACTAAGCCCATATGTCGTTGCAGCAAGCTGCAATAAATGAAAGTTCATTTTCACTTGAAGCATAGTAGGACTGAGGATGTGATTTTGTGTTTCCTCATATTCCTGCTCCCATGTTTTATATTTACCCATGTACTGGGATCATTAATTATTATAAAATAACAACTATGCCCCTGTGTGACACTATTTATTATCAGTACGTCAAAACACTTCCGTGGCAATTCCAGTAGTAGAGCCAGTAACATTGTAATAATGTTTAAGTATTTACATTAAAAAAGATCACACAGGGAATAGCCAAACAAATAATAACCGTAGATCCTTGTCGAATCAAAAACCCGTATGGCAGTAATCCGGTTCCGTTGTTCATGATGGGTTTTATGGAGATAGACCGACATCACGCATTGTTCGCAACTAGACTATTCCCATGGCTAGGGGGTTTGCTGTCATAATGTTCCTACATGTACTAATGTTACTAAACTAAGCTGGACTCTTGCATGTATCTTGACAATGGAGGACTACATAACTGTATAACGGTGACAAGAAACGATATCCGCAATTTCCTCTAATACCCTAGCATAATTCCAGGGATAAAGGAAGATTGTTTTCAAGATTCTTGAGACATATGTTCATATTGCATTCCCCGTCACTAATATTGATTTAGAGTAAGTGGCTTATAATGGGAATGCATACGGAAGAGAGATAGTTTGAAATACACAGACAGAAGGAAGGCTGTTAAAAGGGCAAGTGTCTGTCGGATAAATGTTGGCAGCTCATAATATGTCCTTCATATCTCCAAAGATCCTTGTTAATACATTATCAAACTAGGAGAGTACCATGCACGAGTCCAGATATATATTGTGTTGCGAATGAGCTGTGCAAGTTAGCCCATGTTCATCATCACCACATTTCTTATTGTTGAAAATCTACTTAAAATTAATTGATTATGACAGCCATGGGTGGTCCAATACAAAGATCTTCTACATAAGTTGTAGCCGACTAAGTCACTTATATCGTTTAAGGTATGAGTATTATAGTGTAGTTTTAGCTTATGTAAGACACACAACGAAAACCTTTATTTTTAATTTTATTTTGTCTATTCGTGTCTAGATAGTAAAACACCACTAGATTTCAATAGGTTCCCAAGCATATCCAAATCATATTAAACACATTATTGGTTGTAAATTAGACACTCAATTGGCATCAACAGATTCCCTGTCATTTTTACAGCCTGATTAGTTCCCAAATCTTCACATACATGTGTGATCAAAACAACAGTCGCCGACTTCACAGCATATTTGATCACAATAGCAAAAGTTATGCGTTCCGTCATATCTAAAACCGTCATTAATACGACCATCGGCACACGTTGTACCATAAGACGACATGCAACCTGTCAATAGAAAAGTTGGCATATACACATAATACAGTTACCAAGCATCAAAACAAATACACTTAATTTACATTCATTTATGTAAATAACGTATTTCATTTATTAATTAACTATAGTCCAGCAGTGAAACAACGGTTTTCACAATAACCTGACATTCCCGGATAAAGTTTTTTCTCTGTTGATTATTTATCTATGGGCCATATATAGTGATATCCAGGTGGGTGTGAAGTTCTCACCTTTGGGTAATTTGAAATATTCAAGATTTTCAAAATGGCCGCCAATCTGAAAATGATTTAACACTATATGCTCTAATGAGGCATGTACACTCTTACCAATTGTGCGTAGACCCAACTAGTATACAATAATTCTATAATTAATATCCAAAGAATAATACTATTAATAAATGTGGGTCAATTGGCAGACTGAATATGTTTCTTCCCATAATGAACAAATAAATATGTTGAAATAACATGAAATATTACTAATTATATAACTTTTTAAATCATTATGATACTATGTTAATATTGTATGTATATAGTTCCACATGTGATGCATAAATGTCAGTTATACCAGTACATGTGTGTACATATTAGATGTCAACAGGTGCACCATTCTCACTATCATCAATATCGTCTGCCAGGATTCGTTATCTCGTATTCTTGCTGAAACATCCTTCTCCACCTTGGTATGCACTTGCATGAAGTACATTGTACATGGCATATTGGCATTGTGACATCCACATATGTTTTACTTACATGACATGCAACTGTCACACGAACACTTGATCATTTTGAGTATATCCACAGGGACATGCGTAACATTCGGGGCAACACTTGTTGGCGTCAATGATGTTGAGCCATCACACCATGTTCATCTGTGTATGAGAGGATTCCTGACTGGTAGGTTGCACTCCAAGGCATGTCTCCATATAGCTATCTGCAGATGTTCTCTGGTCACATGTTTCCTGAATACCCCATTTGTTCGAGGGAGAGTTTGGAGCTTTGGGGCACTGCCAATACTGGTTGACACCATTGTTGGCCATATTTTCTGTCGGGATCAAGTCATCGAGTCACACTATGGATGCCCGTAGAATGATAACAGTAATTGTGTTGCTTGTCGGATTACTTCCTGAAGAGAGCTATTAATGTTATCAACCTTAGAGAGACTGTACTTGTTTGATCTTAAAACCTTTAGAGCTATACATTTCCCAATGCCATGATATGTAGCAATATTATCACAGCCGGTATGACCATGCGCTGCTAAAAGATGTAGAATTATTTCGTGGTGTTCTACAGTAACACTAATGTCAATGTGGACCTTCCTCTGACAGGAGAAATCATCATAACATGACAAGTGATATCATCCTTGCACACAACATGACATAGCATCATGCATATATCTTGTGTCATCATCTACAACAAGGGTGTGATCTGCTCCAACAGAAGCAACATGTTGTATTATCATTGTGTCTGCCTCCTCCAGTGTTACTGTATCATAGACATGTGAGGTCATTACCAGTCACAACCATTGTACATTCCAACACATCCGTATGAGACACACGGTCAGCTATGATCAAGTCAATTAGTTGTTTCTTGTTGGTGTTCAACTTTCTGATGTGGTAGTCTGCCTGCAGGACAAATAGTATACACCTACTGGCTCCTTTGTCCCATCACTTCTTACAGATTACTGGATGCTTCCAACCTTGTATATGTGAAAAGAAACATGACTATATGGACAGTTTGTATTGCATTTGTAAATATATACATGTCAAATATAAGGCAGACATCACTAGATTGAAGATGACCCTCGATGTGTATGCAGAAGTTGTTGAGGAAGATTTGCACAATGCCATATGTTGGCCACAGCACTACCCAAAGGACTGTTCAATTCATGTTTAAGAGATGATTTGGTCTTGGCGATCTTCATGTTTCAATTGTCATTTGTACATATTTGTGTCATAATTACAGAAGCTACATCGGAGAGCCATAGCTCTGACATATATCATCTCTGTGTCATATATCTTACTGTTATCAACTTTAATATGTCTACATGATAATGATATTGTTGTAACACATTTATGGATTGTCTCATGACAATTGGCAGGTCAACCTTTTTTGCAAATGTCCTCATCTGCTTGGGTCCAAGTTCAACAACATTGTCCACATTAACAGAGGGATGTGCCATAATTGTACCAGTCACTATATTAAAGGCACATCTTGATTAGGCTCACTGTTAATGGGATCGATGCAGAGTTCTAGTTTCTCTCTTAGAACTATTCTATTTTTTCCGTCAGATGTGATGCGACGATTGAGATGGAGGTTCTCTCATGAGGTCAAGAATCTTCACAGCTGTATTACATGCATGTAAACTATATGTCCATGTATCTGGGTTAAGAGTGATTCCACTTATACCACAATACCCATGTCAATACCTCATGTAGGTTGTTTCAATGGCCGTATCACTCCAGTTTCCATTGCAGAGACCTGGATTATGATGCATTGTGGGTTGTCCTTTCATGAACTGTTGCTGTATATCATCAGGCAATGATGCCATCGTTCGTAAATAGTACATAGTATAGCGGGCATAATTAGAATGCCCAGCAGCAAACGAATGTTGTCATGATCCTTCATTTCACTGATGGTGCCAATATAAAGTGGTCAATCTCCATCCCTCTCTGCTAGGATGTACTTCATTATGGTAAGGACTGGTGTGATCAAACGACTTATCCAGATCTTGGCTGTTCTGTTGTTTGATGTTGTATGATGCAATTCCTGTTGAAGGTCATCCATGCATTCCCGGTTATTTCTGTAAACCATTGGTCTGAGGCGTTTTTATATCAGCAAGCATTCGCAGAGCTCTCACATTTTCAGGGAACGTTTACCCAGTTAGCATGTTCAACATACCACCAAATGCTTCACTAAGAACTACACTAAGGCAACTGTCGTCAATCATATACCATAGGCATCCGATATAGCTGATCAATAAATGCATACCACCTAGTCGAAGGTAAACATTACTAAATCTAGTTTGGTTCTCCCATAGAACATGTACAGATACCCAATAAAGTTGTTGATCTGTGATAAATACAACATATCCCTGACTTGTGCTTTCGGACACCGGACACATTTGCCTCCACCAAAGCAGCCACAATGGTAGATGGATCTGCAGGAGGTTTATCTATCAATGGTAGGTATACTGTGTTGGTGTTTGGTCTCAATGTGTGTCCTTGCTCCCGACATACTTGTGTTGTATCCATTGTATTCTGAGCAGGTTTGGGATGTACACATATCATTGAAGAAGTGGAAATCTAGTTATTTCGCTCTATCGTTGGATATACGTTGGTCTGAAGTCAAATTACCAAGATCTATTGGAATAGATAGATTCAGCATAGGAGGTTCTTTTCATCATAATAGTATTCAAGTGCAGTATCTCCAGTCTACTGCATCAGCCCAGAACTTTCATGTTGTCCATGTGTTCTGTTTTTCTGCGCAGATTAACGTAAATGTGAACTTCCGAGAAGACAACTCTGGGTCGGAGACACGGGAGGTAATCCCTGGGTATTAATTGTGCGGCCCAGGTTACATATATTATCTGCTCGGTGCTGGCTATGGTATTTGATATGTAGTTGAAATTACGTGTAGTTGAAATCATTTAAAACGGTCTTCCGTACATTTGCATTAAACTGTATGCGATACGGATGCTATTGGTGTGGACAATTTCTGATGTTGTGGCTGATGTTGTTGCTGTTGATGATATATGCATGATGATAATGATTAGCTTACCTATTGCATCATTTGGAATTGAAACACCGTCTGT
>CM026399.1:43937003-44014068 GCA_014843695.1 Archivesica marissinica | reverse complement strand
CGTTGTTTTGCGAGTGATGTCAAGTGTGACGTCATTTTACTAGCACTGTTGTGGATTTGTGACGTCATTTACGCACTCTAAGAAAAGAACACGTTTACGTGCGTGGTTAAGTCCTACGCGTCAGAACTCCAATTAAACCAAGTTTATTCGCCAATAAATGAATGAAAGACAAATATTATGTCTTAACTCTTTCCCTCTTACAAATACGACATACATTGACAAAGTAGTAGCCAAACCAATGTGCATAATAAAGGCGACACTCTCATGTAGTTCTAGAAATATCTATGGTGGTGGGATAGATATGGCGACTACTTATCCACTGCATGATAGCTAAATGCCTGTCGTTTCTATGAAGATATAATAGTATATTAACATAAATCTCTATGAAGGAAAGGGTTAAGCATATTGCAAACCACTGAATAAATTGGACAAACGAGTTATGCCTGCCTTACGTAATGCCATACTACATTATACCGAATAATTCCGTTTAGGTATAAATGCAAGCCTTATTCTCTATTATAAATATAACCATGGGTGGAGGTTATAAAACTTTTCTCCAATCTCAAACTCAGTCTCAAGCTTCTGATTGGTTCAGCTGAGTGTGAAACTCACAATCAACCAATCAAATTTCTTGATTTCGAGTTTGAGATCTAAGAATAGATTTACAACATCGGGCCTAGGTCTCAGTATAACTATATATGATTTAGCTTATATACACTCACAAAATGTCTTAACAGAGCATATATCATCCCCAATCAGATTAGGAGTGAACAGATTGGCAGAATTACCTTAACCGAGCATATATCATCCCCGATCAGATTAGGAGTGAACAGATTGGCAGAATTAATTTAACCGAGCATATATCATCCCCAATCAGATTAGGAGTGAACAGATTGGCAGAATTACCTTAACAGAGCATATATCATCCCCAATCAGATTAGGAATGAACAGATCGGCAGAATTACCTTAACCGAGCATATATCATCCCCAATCAGATTAGGAGTGAACAGATTGGCATAATTACCGTAACCGAACATATATAATCCCCAATCAGATTAGGAGTGAACAGATTGGCAGAATTACCCTGACATGTGTTTTAAAAACAATGTACATGCAGTTGTTAAAATATTACTGGAGAATACAAATACTTACTACTGTAGATTTTTACTAGTATACAGAGTGTTATTTCTATGATTTAAAATATTGCAACAGGTATTTGCTAAAATCCTAACCATATCATGGTGGCTAAACATAAATATGAACTTATCGATGCTATTTAAAGCAATAAAAGTGTTGTCCACAGAGCTGGCTTTTGCAAACAAAATATTTCTTCCAGCTAAATATAGAGGACAGTCTAACAAAACATGAATTTCTTACTCGACAACATCATTGCAAAATGGGCAGGTTCTCTGATCCTCGGGGATGTTAGCATACCTTCCTGTTGCCAGCCTAAGGACGATACCGTCCTGTTTCCAGCCTCAGGACGGTATGTTAACCTCCCAGAGATCTATGACAGTAAGGTAGTTGCATTTGACAATATAGTTCAGCCTCATAACAATGCTTAATCAATCAATACGTTCTAATCTTATTACGCCCATTTCCATTAAGACTGTTCACTCTGTTGAGATCCTGTTCCCATTGCACATTGCGAATATTCACCAGTACATTACACATTGCATCATTAAATAAGTATCTAAGCCTAGTGAATTTAATTTTGCTTGTACAGTATAAGGCCAATTCTTACATCTGCTATTTCCTTTTGTCAATGTCCAATCAAATATGTTCTCATTAATTATATTGTTATCATAATTAAGACGAATGGTTACATACATATTTCCATTGATCAATAATAATTGGCTTCCAACCCATATCACCTTGGATAACCGCAGTGGGTGTATGCTTGCCAGTGCCTAGGTAAAATCTCATTGCTCGGTGATGAATCGCGTTTAAACATGAAAACGATTTTACCCCCAAAACAGAAGACGCATATGATATAACAGCCACAACACATGGATTGTACAATTTTGTGTAGACCTCGTAAGGTAACCCGCCAAAGGATTTATACTTGGCAATGAAAAGTCCTAGGGCACGTCCAGCACTTTGAGCAACCATTTTAGTTGTAATATTATAGTCAAGGTGTTCAGTCAGAGTTAATCCCAAATACATATATTTACTAGCATATTCAATAGTACATTCTCCACATTTATATTCACAATCTGATTTTGATTAGTCGTGGAAGTCGTGATGGTGCAGTGGATGCGCGTTCGCTTCAGGTGCGAAAGGTCTGGAGTTCGAGCCCCGCTGGAGCCGTTACGATTGTGTCCTTAGGCAAGGCATTTAAATTCCACGTTGCCTCTTCTCTCCCTCGTGGCGATGGATTCCATCAGGAATGAGGTCTCGAGAGTGATTTATATAAGTTGAAAGAACTTGTTTCGCAATCGAGCTAAAATAAATTTGTATTAAAAAAAAAATCTGATTTTGGTACAGCATTAGGTCTGACGTGAACCACATTACTCTTATCAAATTTAATGAACATACTGTTTTAACTCACACCAGTTATTCAATACAGATAGCATTTCTTGTAGATCAGCTTCATCCTTTGCAATAAAAACTATATCATATGCATATAGCAAAACACATATAATTTCATCACCAATATCAATTCCTTTATGTATGTTTTTTTAGTAACACAGTTAAGTCATTAAGGAAGATGTTAAATAGTATTGTAGACATCCCTGTCTCAGTCCAGACTCTATATTAAACAAGTCCGTATAGAGACCACTTACACGCACAAACGCCGATACATCTTTATAAAGTGATGTTACTGCTGCGAGCATTATTAAACAAGTCCGTATAGAGACCACTTACACGTACACACGCCGATACATCTTTATAAAGTGATGTTACTGCTGCGAGCATTATTAAACAAGTCCGTATAGAGACCACTTACACCTACACATGCCGATACATCTTTATAAAGTGATGTTACTGCTGCGAGCATTTTGGCTGTCATGCCAATATCGGTTAATTTACGCCAAAACAAGGTTCTTAGCATCTAGATAATCATCATTGACAATTTTATCATTCAACAAATTATCATCTAATGCCAAATTATTATTAGTATTTATCAAAAACCCGGTTGCCATCTGTTTAAAACAGTTTTGACATCATCAGAAATACTACCATCTTCAATCACAACTTGCATAGGTATACATTTATTACGACCTGAAACAATACCTGTTTTACCAATAGTCTTCCAAAACTGGACATCATTATTCTCCAAATCTGATAACATATAATTTTGCATTTTGTACACATATAAACGCTTCAACCGCTGTACATCTCTATCAAAGCGTTTACGTAAAATGGCATATATTAATGTTTCAGTGAAATCTTTAAAGCTCTAGTATTACATCTCATCCAATTACGCTCAGCGGTTTGGAGATTCTTCCAAAGGTCAGACAACTCTTGGTTCCACCAGGGTTTATATTGTTTGCATGTCTTATTTCTTTAAGAATATCACATTTTACAATGTCAAGATCAGTCATATGATAAATGTTTATTACAATACATGATCATAACTCACCAACAGCAGTGCACAGAAGTTTACAGTTAATAGGCCTCCCATTGACAGTACCCTTGCCATTGTCCATGATACAACCCTTATTATACATGCACACTTTCTTATCATTTGTGGGATGACACGCCTGTAAAATATACAAATGTTAAATGTAGCATAAAATCCACATACATTCCATCAAGGAATGTAGTGGTAACTTGTGTAACATAGTGGTAACTTGTGTAACATAGTGGTAACTTGTGTAACATAGTGTGTAACATAGTGGTAACTTGTGTAACATAGTGGTAACTTGTGTAACATAATGGTAACTTGAGTAACATAGTGGTAACTTGTGGATCATAGTGGTAACTTGTGGTGGGTGTGCTGCTTAATCGTGTTGATGGTTTGTTGCGAGCTCAGAGTTTAATTAATAGGGAATCGAATCCTAGGTTTTTCTCGCGAAGCGCGAACATCGGGATTGATACCTCTACAGTAACGTGCACGACAACCAAATTCCATATATATTTTGCTTATCAAAATATCGTAATTTCCGGTTTGCTATCAGGTGGCTCGTCTAGTCCAGTGGAGGAGACATGAAAACAGGGAACGAGCTCATGATCTCTCGTTTCAATTCCCGGCCCTCGGACTTTATAGCAATTCCAAAACTTTCTTGAATCTGAAAGGATGCCATCTTGAATCTCGATTGAAATCTTAGTTACTGAGAGCCGTGTGCAACGTACGTGTGTTGGTGCTAGGTTCGTCTATATATGCAGAGGTTTAGTCTATTTTGGCATGTAAATATCTGTCATACCGTAACTTGTATCGATACTGCGGTGTGAGAAAAATAAATTGAAGAAAGGTCAGTCTAGAAATGAATCATGGCTTTCCCACACAAGTTACAATGTGTAACTTATTAATCGTGTTTTCTACATCCACATGTTACGTTAATTAGTCGCATCCACCTTTGTATAGTGTTCACAAATTTAGTGTAGCTCGATTGCGAAACATTAGTTTAATTGCTTCCAATACCTCATTACTGGTGGATTTCATCGCCATGAGGGAGAGAGAAGAAGTCAACCAGGTTGTGAACGTCGGGCCAGAAAGTATGCGAGATAGTACTCTGTTCGTCAGTGTGTTTTCTCCGGGTACTCCGGTTTCCTCCCACATGAATGACTACATATACGATTCTGCACAAACGAGATTATTTAATAAGTTGTTAAAGCTTGTATAACACTCGTTGTACAATAAATAAATGTGTGTGATTATGTATATCTAAAATAGTTTAATTTGTGCCATTGCATGTTTAGTGTATTCCTGTTATAAGAAAAGGAAATATGTTCGAGTTTAGTTGAACCTTTACTGGACACCAACATAACTGCTATACGATTACGGTACCAGTGTATGAATAACGAGTATCGAACTGGATTTGAAATCTATCTTCCGAAAGGTGGTCCTTATTAAAACTAATTATTCAATTTAATGTGTAATGGCTCTTCAGTTCAATCTTTGTTTGTATGTTGCAATAATCAATAGTTTGCTTTCTTATAGAGTCTTTAATAAGTTCCCACGTTATATTGGGATTCGTATCTTTATTTACATTGATCCTATTTTTATCATTTCAAGCACTGAGTAAACTACTATTTAATTTAATATATCCTGTCCCTTATTTTAATTTACAGAATAACACAGCTGCAAGTTCGAATCCCACTCGGTGTCGAATTATATCAAATGAGGAAGCTATCCATCTGGCTTGTGGACGGTCGGTGGTTCTATCGTGGCGCGTCCACGCCTGAAATACTGATAGGAGGGGCATCCGGGATGTTCATCTTCCTCCACCAATAATAGCCGAAAGTCGCCATATGACTCCAATATAAGCTGTTGGTATGTGCCTATTTATTTAAAATGTATCATTGGGGGAAAAAATAGTTCTACACCGGACATGGCACAAGACATATCTTGACCAGTAATTCTGGTCGACATTGACAATGGGCAAGATACATTGGTCTTTCGCGAAGTCGTTTTCTTAGTATGGCCATTTGTGAAGATATTTTGAAATCCCTCAATGCATTAAAAGGTAATAGATCAGTCATGAAAACGCGGAAGTATATATATATAATAATAATAGTTCCCAATTAGGTTTTGTCAATGATGTATTCTTATTGGACTTAGCTCGAACTGTTTACTGATTGCTTAAGTTTCTATCCGATTTTGAAGCCTAGATCAGAGCAAATGTGTGACTGCAAGATCCTGTACTCATGCTAAACTAATACTATTATAAGGAACAAAAGTTAAAGTTACTGTATTTGTTACACTTTTCAAATACTTATATACTTTATTAGTGCACAGCCCGGCGTGTTTCAGCTGACAAAGCCCATTTAAATTATACGTGTATACCTTGTACCCAGGCAGCTATCATCAAATACACAGATAACATCAAGTTTACAAAGCTGAATGATCGCTCATAATTCAGTGCATGCTAACTAGGTCCGTGCTTAAATGGTGGCACGAACCCGATAGAAATATGGCAAATGACAAAATGTTTATAGTTTACTAAGCTGAACATTTAGGCCACATTCATTGTAAAAGATGAGAATTGATCTTTTACTGTCCACTACTATATGTGTAGACATATTACGGGTTTTGATCAGTCTATTAAGAATTGTTGGTGAGCATCTTGATTCATATAGATATACCAGCTATCCCCGTCACTAAATTGTATTTAGAGTAAGTGACTTATAGCGGGATAGCATAAGTTGGAAAGATAAATTGAAATACACAGATAGAAGAAAGAAGTAATTCACGAGCATGCGTCCGTCGGAGAGGAATTAACGGCTAATAGTGGATCCTGTATATTTCAGAAGATTCTCTTTATACAATAATTAATTCCAAAGTTAAAATGTACCATGCACATATTCAGGTATATATCGCGACATGATCAATCTGATAGAGTAATCCTTCCACTTCCATGTTATCATGACCACATTGCGTATGATAGCTTCATCCCTGGGTATGTATCATTATGATGTGTACAGCTGTAATTGTTCCTTATAAACAATACAATTGTGTTATTAAACCTTTCACGGGTGATAGAAATGTATGCTTTGGTAACGAGATCATTCTTGCAAGGCAGAGAGAGGATCCACATGGCTATATTAAAATATGTCCGCCGTTCCTCCCTCCGTGCCCGCCGTCACTCCGCCCGTGTCCGCCGTTCCTCCTTCCGTGCCCGCCGTCCCTACCTCCGTGCCCACCGTCCCTCTCTCCGTGACCGCCGTTCCTCCCTTACGTGCCCGCCGTCCCTCCCTCCGTGCCCGGCCGCCGTCCCTCCCTCCGTATCCGCCGTTCTTCCTTTCCGTGCACACCGTCCCTCCCTCCGCATCCTCCGTTCCTCCTTTCCGTGCACAACGTCCCTCCCTCCGTATCCTCCGTTCCTCCTTTCCGTACACACCGTCCCTCCCTCCGTATCCTCCGTTCCTCCTTTCCGTACACACCGTCCCTCCCTACGTATCCTCCTTTCCATGCACAACGTCCCTCCCTCCGTAACCGCCGTTCCTCCCTTCCGTACCCACCGTCCCTTCCTCCGTGTTTTGAGTTTTAATTATTATATTTTGGTGCTTCGATGGTTTTTCTGCCAACGATCGAATGATGTATAAATGCATTCCCAATCGCAGTTAATATCATAAATATCATTGTATTGTTACCACAAATATATTTTTTTATCCTACCTTCATGCAAATAACATACAAAAATGTTGCTTTATTAGTCAGTGCCTAATAAAGCTTTCCTTGCGGACTACTTGTATGACCCAGATTACGGTTTGTAAATAAACAAAGCGTCTGTTGTCACATTGTGTTGTCTGCTGAGTTTGGAAAATGTCCCAAAAAGAAAGTCGTGTCAGGTTGTTTGGGATGAATTAACAGCTCTCGGTGAGACCCCTCTGGAAACTACTGTTGTCAGAGACATGTCATTTATCAGTTATCTATAAATAGAAATATCAATGCGCAACATATTACCAAGTGCGTAGCGAGTTTGTAAGCTGTCATGGTTAGTTTGTTTGTTTTTGTGTCGGGTGCACACTCAGAATGAAGGATAAATAGAATATTAGGTTACTGTCTTATAAATTTTAATTTATTAGGCTCGTCTCCGAAAAAATACAAGGCTCGGCAGAGCCTCGCCTTGTATATGTTCTCCGACTCGCCTAATAAATTAAAATTTATAAGACAGTAACCTAATATTCTCTATTTATCCTACCTTCATGCGAAATAACATATAAAAACGGCCTGCCTAATAAATTTTGCTTTATTAGTCAGTGCCTAATAAAGCTTTCATGACGTCATAGGTCACTCCGTGGATATAAATAGAAATATCAATGCGCAACATATTACCAAGTGCGTAGCGAGTTTGGAAGCTGTCATGGCTAGTTTGTTGTTTTTGTGTCGGGTGCACACTCAGAATGTAGGATAAATAGAATATTAGGTTACTGTCTTATACATTTTAATTTATTAGGCTCGTCTCCGAAAAATACAAGGATCGACATATCCTCGCCTTGTATTTGTTCTCCGACTCGCCTAATAAATTAAAATTTATAAGACAGTAACCTAATATTCTCTATATATGCATGTAGACTGTGGACATGTCATGAGACAGATTTATTGGCCTTCTTAAAATTAATGAAACATAGAAAAATATGAGCGTTACGAGAATATGCGAAACCACTATTACACGGAGATTTCTTTCGAATATGCAAATAGTATAGACATGAGGTATAGCTCAGCATACATAGAGACTGATGGTTTCCACCGTTGAGGCAATGAACTCAATCACAGCTCCCCTCCGCCATCGAACAGTAAGAACTCCGGGTGCCCTACTCAGGCTATCGAGTGTCTGCAGTGCTATTCACCTCGAATAATCCCAGAGGATTGAAGAAAACAGTCTCTACAATCCCCAACAAACCAATAGACAAGGATGCATAACAAAAAGTAATTGAGAACGTAGGTACAGTCTTCCCAAATTGCTTAATATTCATATTATTAATTTACAATATGTTATAATTATGATTCCAACACTACGCAGCTAATAACATACATACTTATAGAGAAAAATCTACCTCGGGTTATTCTGCGATATACCTACCTTGAACTATGCTGCGCGCGCACCGTGTTTTGGCTATTCCATTTATCTTTATACAATGCGTGTACATTTATATGAATGAACGTCACGTGATGTTTGTAAATACTACCGTGGGAATTCGCGGAAGTGAGCTCTTTTTAGAATCAGATAATCTATTGTCCGTCTTGTTTTTCTGTTAAGTAGCGTTTCAGTTACTATTCTGTACAGTTTTATTTGACAAAATAAATAAAATTATTGATCAGTTACAACTTTTGTTCATTTATGCACTAGATTTTTATTTTTTTATATACTTTATTTATTTTACAACGATTGCGAAGCAAGTTTTAACAACTTATATTAATCACTCCCATTGGCTCGGATGAAAGCGTAAATGTGGTCATTCGCGTGGGAGAAAACCGGAGTACCCGGAGAAAACCAACCTGTCCGATCTAGCGAACATCGTACCATCTCACATACTTTCCTGTTCCGAGGATCGAACCCGGGTCGTATTGATGAAAAGCGAGCACGCTAACCACTGCGCTAATCAATTTATGCACTAGATTGATATTTTCCATAAAAAATAACGTCATCACCCCTTACGCGGGAGGAAATTTCGAAAGCCAAAATGCGTGTGTGTGTGTTGTTTGTGTGTGTGTTGTGGTGTGTGTGTGTGTGTTGTGTGTGTGTGTGGTGTGTGTGTGGTGTGTGTGTGTGTGTGTGTTGTGGTGTTGTGTGTGTTGTGGTGTGTGTGTGTGTGTGTGTGTGTGTGTGTGTGTGTGTGGTGTGTGTGTGTGTGTGTGTGTGTGTGTGTGTGTGTGTGTGTGTGTGGTGTGTGTGTGTGTGTGTGGTGTGTGTGTGTGTGTGTGTGGTGTGTGTGTGTGTGTGTGTGTGTGTGTGTGTGTGTGTGTGTGTGGTGTGTGTGTGTGTGTGTGTGGTGTGTGTGTGTGTGTGTGTGTGTGGTGTGTGTGTGTGTGTGTGTGTGTGTGTGTGTGTGTGTGTGTGTGTGTGTGTGTGTGTGTGTGTGTGTGTGTGTGTGTGTGTGTGTGTGGTGTGTGTGTGTGTGTGTGTGTGTGTGTGTGTGTGTGTGTGTGTGTGTGTGTGTGTGTGTGTGTGTGTGTGGTGTGTGTGTGTGTGTGTGTGTGTGTGTGTGTGTGTGTGTGTGTGTGTGTGTGTGTGTGGGTGTGTGTGTGTGTGTGTGTGTGTGTGTGTGTGTGTGTGTGTGTGTTTGTGTGATTAGTCATTTTAGATTTTGGAGGATAGTGCAATGATACAGTCCAGAATCTCCCTGTTCTTTTACGTGCACGGTGTAAAGCACCGACCATAGATCCCGGTTTGAGGTCCCAACTGAAACACTGTTATTTTTATTAGGATCAGACAATCAAAGAGGAATCGAATCTGCTATCCTTGAATTACCAGTCCAGCGTGTTAACCACTGGACTCCGTCTTTTTGGACATTTTATAATAGATTCTCTAAGATTAACTCTAGTGAGACGTTCTATATTTTGTCTATATTTGTTTTTATTGATGGAATTAAAATGTTTAATATTACACACAATTGTCCCTAATGGTAGTCACACACTTCCACCCGATTAACTGTGATACAAATACGCCCATTTCGACGAATCACCACTGCATCCTATTCCGAACCCCAGTTCGCTACACATTTACTCCAGTTAGGCGAAGCACTTTCCACACACTACCCCAAAGCCCCATTTCGATGATACACAAATTTCATTTCGTTGTAACACAAATACCCAAGTTCACTACGCATTAACCCCAGTTAGCTTTACACACAGTATTCAACGAGTGGCTTGTAATCAATTGTTTTCTGAGATTTGTGAGGTATTTTTAATATCGAATCTCAATCAATGGTAGTGTTGTCTTAAGAAGAAAATAATTATTATAATATAAGTACTATATCTACGTAAATAAAGACGTTCCCTATTGGTGGGTTTACAACACTGTCCAGCATGTGCGCGCGTGGCTGCGTGCGTACGTGTGAACTTTAAACAAGTGTTACCCATGGCGGATTTACCCCTTCCATTTAGACTATGGTGGAAGTAACAAAACGTAAGTCCCTAGATAAGTTCTATTAGGGTCCTTTATTTATCACATCCTGTAAGACACGCAGTCTTTATAGCATGATATATAGATGACAATTAACCGTGGATATAGTGGATATATTGGACATCATGGATATAGTGAATCATGTCTATAATGTTTGTCAAGTGACAAGACCCAAGTTAACATATAAAGGTAAAACATATTACTTGTACACATAGATATCACAGACTGATAGTTACATATATAAAAGTTATTTCTAAAATAAGGATTTAACAAACATCAATGTTAACAACAACCTTGAATAAATATATAGAAAATAATGCATGTACTCACGAACACCAAGATGACTGTGCCTATACGCATTATTATTAATTGTCTAGCTTCTGTCCCAAGTAACTCGTAAGGTATGACTAAAGTAGTATCGTTACAAGATGTTCTGTGGAATGCGCGTTGTTGAATAAAGTCGGGTGGTTTCTGTTGTTATATATAGCCAAGTATTGAGACATATGTTCTCTATGCTGACGTGTCATTATACGAACACGTAGATAACGTTAGTCATCATCTCATGTAGATATATTATTGCACAGTACTTTCCATCTATCTGAATCATAAAACATTAGGATTTAAAGGCATGAGACAATTATCTTGTCCATGCACTATTGCATGGGTGAATCAACACTTGTACACCTCATTCACTGCTGGAATACACCACATACTGCTCGATTACACTATCCACTACTAGAATACACCAGACGTGGACGTTGTGATAGCGCAATGGTAGCGTGATCGCTTCAGGTGCGAAAGGTCTGGAGTTCGAGTCCGGCTGGAGCCGTTACGATTGTGCCCTTAGGCAATGCATTTAAATTCCACGTTGCCTCTTCTCTCTCCCTCGTGGCGATGGATTCCATCAGGAATGAGGTCTCGAGAGTGATTAATATAAGTCATAAGAACCTGTTTCGCAATCGAGCTAAAATAAATGTGTATAAACTACGGGGCTCGAACTCCGGACCTTTCGCACCTGAAGTGTTGGACTGGTAATCCAAGGACTTTAAACCGAGGTCACGTGTACACCGTGCACGTAAAAGAACCAGAGGAGACTCTGTAATGGGGCTCGAACACTGTGCACTACCGCCATATCGTTAATGATTAGGGGCATGTCTTATATCTTACTACGATGTATGAGCGGAGTATTGCACAACTTTGTGAAATACCTTAGAATTATAAGCATGTTGTTGTTGGTATTTACCGTTATTTTTAGAATGACTTACCCTGATATTTTATCATTGCAACACTTCTATGTTTAGAATGACTTACCCTGATAGTTTATCATTGCAACACTTCTATGTTTAGAATGACTTACCCTGATAGTTTATCATTGCAACACTTCTATGTTTAGAATGACTTACCCTGGTAGTTTATTATTAACACTTCTATGTTTAGAATGACGTCATTGTATCAGTCAGTGTATAGGTCAGATGAATATGTACCCTGGTATAACCACCGTACTTCCCCTCTATACTCATGATATCATTCTACCAGCTACACTATATGTAACGAATGGCACGGTTATAAACACTGTCCTTTTATCACAGAACATCTCAGAGTACTACATACCTTCTAATTAGTTATCAAGTTTCAAGTTTCAAATGTAGCATAATCAGCAACTACATTGCCTTTGGCCATTTACAATGATAGAAATATGACAAAGACCTCACACAACATGTTACAGATATACATATATAAACAAATACAATACATTTAAGAAACAGTAGTAATTGACAGGATATTACTACGTAATGACATAGCTTCTTTGATGTACTTACAAACATTAATCAATTTTTGTTTTGGCATGACATGATAGCTATAAATTTATTCATTGGTGTACATGCCCAATTACTTCAATCGTATATCTCTGTATTTTTCACAACATAATATAAAATGGTATTCTGATTCAATTGACCTTTCTGCAAACGCTACTTAGGCACGCCCCCCATAGTTACAGGTGCTCGCTGTAACCACACGAGACAAACTATCTAACAAAATGGCGTCTAACACAGACCTGCATCGAGTTGATCTAGATAAAATTCCGTCGATTTTCTCGGTTTTATTTTACCCAGATATTAATATCTTGTTGAAAGCAAGTCAACAAGTGTTTAGGTTCTTCAGTGAAGGTTATTTCTCTAATGTACAGATATATTTAACGGATGAGACCGGGTTAAGTGTTCGTGGAAAATGCTTTCGCAATCAACAGAAGAGTGAACAACCACATCGTGTCAACTTTGACATTAAAAGAAATGAAATATGCCACCGTCTTGAGAGACTCGACCCTATGCCTCCTAGAAGACTCGAACATTAGGCCCAAACACTGAACACCAGTACGTTCACTGAGCTAATATGGGAATCCCACAGCTTTGCACATGCATGGGTACTATTACTACTATCTGATCCCTAGTCCATCATTCACGACAATATGTATGAACCACATGTATAATTTTAATCACCATTATACTCACATATCTCTTGTAAACAGTAGATCTATAAATGCAGAATATATTTTTTCGAAATATTTTATTATGCATAAATAAATTAATTTCAACTTATTTGTGTGCAAATATATATGTTTGCATTAATTTTGGATGTATTCAGCTGGTCGTTTGGTCGTCCACACAACTTAATCCACCATAGACATTTTTCAAGATTTGTCTTAGGTTTTGGAAATGGCACGAATTAAACGTCACCTATCAATCGATCTGGATATCTACTATCACTGTCACACAGCCCGTAACTACATCTTTTCACCAATGTCAATGACAGACAGCATTAATTAATTTGTATTTATTTTTCAAAAAATAATTTCAGATCACGATCACTCGTTATCAGATTTGATTAAAATTTTACTAAATAACTCGTTTGTCTGACAGAACGATAAAACAATGACTCGGTGTAGTAATCAATACTATAATTGTGTGCACACATGTTATAATTGACCAATTATTAGCACAATCAGTGCTAAATTCCGATGTGCAATACTTTGATCTTGATAATAGCAGTAGGCCCCTATCGGGATATTATGTTGGCGGTCTCTGTGATGTACTGGTAGTTGGTAAGTTGTTTATTACTCCCAATAAACATTGTGACACGCTTAAATTTGATTACTGTGTTTGCGATAAAAGAATGACTATATGGAGTCAGTCGGTGTTTATATAGATGCATTGATTTTAAAGCAGCTGTCGGGTATTTTGTGGTACACTTTTAGATTTGTCCAAGGATTTTGAAATGGGTTGAATTTAACGTCGATCACCAGGATATCGACTAATTTTGTACTATAACTAACCAACACACCAAAGCTACACATTTTCAACATCATGAAAACAATTTAAAACCCGTATTTTCGATTAAATTCACGCCTTTTCAAATTTGTTTACTCGTTTCTAGTTTGTCTAATATGTATTGTTTGTCTAACAAGATGGCGGCGATAAATCGTTGCCGGGGGTGTGCGCGAATGGTGCGATGCGATTGGCTAACGCCAGCTGTCAATCAAAATCGGCAGAAAGGTCAATTACATTATGATTGCATAATTTACATAGTATATTGTTTCTATCAATACCATTAAATCTTCCAAATTCAATTTCTAATGTATGGGATGTTAATCTTAAACATGTAAACCATTGGCGTAAACTATCACTAGAAATTTGATCAATATAATCTTCATAACAGAAAGGCAGCTTAAATTAATTTACAATAATAATCAAATTTCGACATTGACATTGAAGCTGATCAATTATGGAATTAACTTGCAGGCCCGTCGCTGGGCATACACAAGTATGCAC
Organism: Archivesica marissinica; assembly: GCA_014843695.1. Taxonomy (NCBI): domain Eukaryota; kingdom Metazoa; phylum Mollusca; class Bivalvia; order Venerida; family Vesicomyidae; genus Archivesica; species Archivesica marissinica. The sequence goes on along the minus strand of CM026399.1, from coordinate 43,999,506 downwards.
GTGCGTATCATTGGTCTCAGACAATGAAAACATGAAAACTCCAAACATGCATTAAACCCCCGGGGGGGGGGTTAGTATGGATACATAGTCGCCGTTATGTGTGGAGTGGTGGAATAATTGAGCCCATTGCAAATATGGTGCATGTCGAAATTTAGTTTGTGCTATTTCACGTTCTTGTTTAATTGATAAGGGCGATAGATCATGTATATTATACATCTAGCCTTATTTTATACCTTTATACAGATTGTCGTAAGATCTTTAGTCCTGCAATTGTATGCTACAAAAGTCCATTGAAATGCAGGAAATTGAAACTTCCTCATTTCAAAAAATATCCGGGAGGGCATGCCCCAGGACCCCCTAGGGTACTCACTCACTATTCTCACTCGACAAACAAGCATATTTGGTCGTGCATATCATCAAAATAGCTCCAGCGACTGCCCTGACTTGGCTAGCCCTACATTTACCGTTAATGTTATTAAACAGATCAGCATACATATTATTTTATTTCTGAATTCCAATAGGCTCAAAAGCCAATGAGGACATATACATGCATACTTTATGGCAAACGGTGATAATAGCATACATTATATAAATACTTGTACAATGTACATAGATATCAAACATAAAGAAATATATAGTTGTTCAAATTTGGAGACGGTTATACGCATTCATGATCATATTTTACATATAGTATGCATAAATTTACAGTAATTACTCAGATTTTAAATATTGCTATATTGTAGCAGTTACTATAATATTATAATATTACAGGTTATTTATATTGCTTAGATGTTCTTTCGCTATTTAAATTTTCTCTCTAACTAATAATAAATAGACATTTTTAAAATGAAACCAATATGTCGTTGATCTTAAACGGAACGAAACAGAAAGACCAACAAATGGTTTCCTAATGTGTAATTCAATTTGTAAGTTAGCCATTTAGCATCCACGCTCCCTAAAGTTTAAGATTCGCATGGTGTGCTAACTATTTAACACATTATGTAATACAACCTACATTTCTAGGGAGTTAGCTGAAAGTACCTGGATTATTACATTACATTATTTGCTGCACACAGATTTTCATTTCGGTTTGCAAAAGCATTATGTATATACACACCTAATTTCCTAATTATAGTCTGGCTTTCATTATTAATCAATTCTATAAACTTATACATATTTGGACGCCTCCAAAATTTCGCTGGAATATACTGACACCTTAATTCATTGTACAATGAGCATTCCATAACAAAGTGAAATTCATCCTCTATTTCATTACATATATAACAAACTCTTTCGTTTCTATATGTACAGCTATGAGGAGCCGTTGAATTGACCTGCCTCAATATGTAGTCTGTGCGACGATACTCTTAATTTAGTAATTGACTGACAAAACATATGTATTGTAAAGTATTCTAAATATGGTTGAGATTTAAAGGAAGCAATAGTTCTATAAAATAGTAAATCATTTTCTAGCCTGTCATGCCAATTTTGAACAAATTGATCGGTAATTCTTTGTCGAACAAGATATAAAAACAAGTCAATGTTTCCAACACTTTGCTGCAACCATGCATCGTTGAAACCAAGTGAGTTTAACAAGTCTTTTACCAAAGAACACCAATTCGCCTTATTTGGAACACTCACCACATCTCCTTTTAACATGTTATATAGTAGCGATACATATTTATTTTCATTTAAATGTAAATTTTTTATCCAGTATTTTATAACATTGTTAAATTGAAGACATTTATAAGTAACTCTTCCTAATTCTCCATACACAAAATCATTCTGTGTCGTTTTCTTAACTCCTAATAGCTTTTTGCAAAACTTTAAATGTACTCTTTCAATAGATAAATCCTTTGCAAAAGCACACACTTCACTACAATAATTCATAATAGGTGCTACTACTTTGTCAAATAGATCTAATCGATGCTTAGGTGTTATATATGTAAATTTATATAAATATTTGTTTAACTTAAAATTGCTTTTTGTGCTTGCCCAGCAAGTGTATTTTGTGCAGTAATTAATGACCCACCACTCGAGAACACAATACCCAGATATGTAAACTTATTCACAATTTCAATCTCTTGTCCTTCATAATAAAATATTTAATTTCTAGGTATAGTACCACGTTTTTTAAATATCATCACTTTTGTTTTTGATACATTGACTCTCATTTTCCATGTTGTACAATAATCAGACAATAAATGCATATGTTGTTGCAATTCTACTGCTGAGTGTGCAGAAAATAACTATATCATCGGCATACAGTAATAAAAATACCTTAAACATGTGAACTTCAATACCCTGAGCACCATTATGGATAAAAACATCTTCAAGATCATTTATACAACTTGAGAATAAAAAGGGAGATAAGCATTCGATCCGATCATACATGGTATGTCATCACTAAGTGTATTCATATAATTAACTCGTGATTTAATTGAACTATACATGGATTTCATAAATATTAATAATTTCCCCACGAAGTCCTAATTTTATTAACTTATACCATAGATTTTCTCTAACTACAAAATCAAAGGCTTTCGAAAAGTCTACAAACAACGCATAGAGTTGTTACCCTTTGTTCAGCATGTGGTTTATAAGTCCATTTAATACAAAAATAGTGTCTACTGTACTCATATGCGATCGGAAACCAGCTTGTGCTTCAACATACACATTGCAATGTTCAGCCCAATTTCTAAGTCTATTATTTAATATACTGGATCCGACCGTCACATCAACTCTACCATACATCCCTGAAGTAATTGCAGCCGGGTCTTCTCCACCTAACAGCAGCGCCCCAAACATGGAATCCGAGAGCCCTGTAACTCATTCCTCGTCACTTCCATGCCGTGAACAGTCGTTAATGGAGGCATGTGCTCCAAATTATTCTGCAGGACAGAATATTAACTGTCAGAACCAAGCGATGGCTGATGCATCACTAGTCCACTCGTCCGGCGGTAACAACACAGATGGTAATGGATAGGAACGGCCGGGGACAGTGTCTTTAGGCAACCCCACGATTGTTATCGAGTCGACGGAACAGTGTACTCATAAAATACAAAATAATAATATTGTGAATTTGTGTACTTTGCTATGTAATGAGTGTTTAACATTACCTAGTTCTTCAATGCATACCATATGTAGCCATATAAATTACGTAGAACATTGTGAATCTAAAACACGAAATAGTGTGAAATTGTGTACTTTTCTATGCAATGAGTGTTTAACATTACCCAGTACGTCTAACAACAGTGTATGTAATCATACAGACCAACATGATATAGCTACTCACAAGAATATTGATTTGACTTTACATGTTAACCATAATGATAAACCTGAATCTATCCCACCAAAACCATATAGTGTTAATTTTCAAAATGACTTTAAAATTGGCTGTTTAAACGTGTGTGGCCTTAAACGTAAGACCAAGTACCCAGAATTTGTTGAAAAAGTCCATTCATATGATATTTTATGTATTGCCGAGACAAAACTAGAGGAATATGACATAATTGATATTAAGGACTATACATGTCTGTCTAAACCAAGAAAAGATCCCCATATGAGAAAATCTGGAGGCATTGGCTTTTTTATTAGATCACGTCTACTAGATGTTATTGAAATGTTGGTGTCTGACTGTGAGTGTGATTTTTGGGTTAAACTGAAAAACACTTTATTTGAAAATTTCGAAAATAATCTCATTATTGGGGCAATGTACATCCCGCCGCAGCAGTCCAGATTTTTTAATGATGATGAATTTTTCTTATTTCAGAACGATGTGTCCAATATGTGTAATAAATATGAATATTGTATTTTGTTAGGTGACACGAATGGACATACCTCTGTATTACAGGATTATATTTCTGTCGATAACTTTCTCGCTGATCAGTTTGGTTTTGATGAGGAAATAGTAAGTGTATACAACTCGGTGGACGTTATTTCAAACTATAAGACGGATTACTGTAAACAGCAACTAAATCGTGCAAGTAGATTTTATAAGCAAACGATGAATACATATATACGGTTACATAAATCTAGGAACGAACGAAAATTGCGTGAAATGCATTCAAAACGTCCAAACGAATTTTGGAAGGTAATAAATATACTGAGTCAAAAAAGAAACGATACCAAACTAAAAATGACGTAAAACGGATAAAACCATAGAAAGGTTTAATATATTATTACGTATCAGTACCGGGTATCTTATTGCAACGTCAGCCAACCATAAACACAGGTAAATGAACACCCAATAATCCTGGAACGCCGAATTTCCGATTTGCACGTGCTCCTCAACAAAGACAACTTCCTACACATGTACAAATCGGAAACCCGGTTTATTGTACTGGTATTGCATTATCATCGAGGAAAAACACCTTACATACCCATTGTTACCTCTAACAAAATGCCTAGGCTAAACCGCAATCAGAGAGTGCGTGCCATTGGCATGATTGACGGCGGTTTACGTCAGCGTGACGTCGCAAATCGACTCGGGGTTACGCGGATCACGATAACACGTCTACTTCGATGTTATCGAACACATGGATCGGTGGACGACCGTCCAAGATCTGGTCGACCACGTGTGACGACGCGTGAACAGGACCGTCACATTCGGACGTCACATTTACGTGACCGGTTCCTACCTGCTACGCACACAGCTGCCATTACTCCTGGGATGACCAACAATCGCATCAGTGCACAAACAGTCAGGAACCGGCTCGGTGAACGTGGCATTCGTGCCTATCGGCCATACGTTGGACCCATCCTGACACGACGTCACCGTGACGTAAGGCGGGAATGGACGACGGAACGTGCTCGCTGGACTCGGTTACAGTGGAATTCGGTGATGTTTAGCGATGAATCGCGGTTCTGTTTGCGTCGAGCGGATGGCGGAGAGCGGGTATATCGCAGACGCGGTGAACGTTACGTCGACGCATGTGTACGTCAGGTCGATCTGTTCGGGGGCGGAAGCGTTATGGCGTGGGGCGGTATCACCTTCGGCAGTCGCACTGAACTGTTAGTGGTGGACGGGAACCTAAGCGCCCAGCGGTACTGTAATGAGATCCTTGCGCCAGTTGTTGTGCCGTTCTTTAACGCCAACAGAAACGTCACACTGTTCCAACAAGACAACGACAGGTGTCATACTGCTCGGATTTCCACCACATTATTGGAGCAGAACAATATTGAAACCCTGCCGTGGCCTGCTTTGTCACCAGACTTGTCACTCATAGAACATGTGTGGGATACGTTAGACCGCCGCGTCAGACGACGTCAGCCGGTAAGGTTATACCAACTGAGGGATGTTTTGCGTCAGGAGTGGACAAATATTGACCAGCAAGAGATTCAGACACTCTTCCGTTCGATGCGACGGCGGTGCATTGCAGTGAGAGACGCAAATGGTGCCCATACTCGGTATTGACGTCTGTGTGAAAACTCCATTAGACCCCTGTCCGACGAATTACGTCATCACGCAGCAGACAGTTTCGGAGGCTCATTATGCTTTATGTGCTCCTCTTTCAAACATGTTGGACTATCATCTTATGAATTTTCAAAGAATTTTCTTAATAAATGTTGAAATTATAGACACATAAACACCAGGTATCGTTTCTTTTTTGACTCAGTATAGTATCAATAAGCCGGCGCAAAGTAAAATACCCCATGCACAAGCGTTTTTTAACCATTATAAAAAGGTAAATTTAAACCCAGATCACACAGATTCAATAGATTTCCAATATGACCAGAATAATGCCGATGCCATATTGAATTGTCCAATATCTCCACAAGAAATAAATAAAATACTTAAATGCAATAATGCAAAGGCTGCATCCCCATATGACTATATATATAATGAATATTTAAAATGTACTACAACTGATATGCTTCCAGTTGATACGTCATTCTTCAACATGATTCTTAACACGGGAATAATCCCGGAAACCTGGTTAATCGGAACTATCAAGCCTATCTTTAAAAAGAAGGGTTCCACACTTCAGCCATCAAACTATAGACCTATTACAATATTAAGTTGCCTAGGTAAACTCTTCACAGCTATACTGAAGTTGTTACGAAAACTTGATTGTAAAATAACGTATAAACAACATGATTATAATGAGAAATAAGTCTAAGAAATTCCAAGAAAACAATACAACATAGAAGATGTAAAAATAGTAACATGAACTCTCCTTTTAATGATTTCAGAAATGTGCATGTGTTTATCACAACCCAACTTGATAGCTTCCTCACATGTAATAATTCGATATTAGTGACGTAGCCCTAGGGGTATATGGGTGTACTGACCCCCCCCCCCATTGAACCCACATGCCCCCCACTGGAAAAATTGTACTTTGCGAATAGAACGATTTTATTTAAATTTGGATATATATTACTATATGAGACGATCTGCAATGAATTAAGAGCATGTCTGTTTTATCTTATATATGTGTATATGAAGCATACATGACTGACCGTACCATATTGTACCACATACATTAGGAGAGTAAGATATTAATGAATGTGTATTGTTCAAACATACCACACTCATAATATACTTTACCTTAAACTATACTGGGATTTCAATAATTTCATATCTTTTTTTTAATTTAAGTTATTTAACGTCGCTACCGGTTGCCCATTTGAGCGACGGGCAGTTTACCTAACAACATCTTTCCTGGGCAGGCTCCAGCGGTTAACCAGTACTTGGTGCACCAACCTCCGTAAGAAACTGCCAACTGTTTCATGTAGATGAGACACAGTCTGAGCGGGGGGCTCGAACACATGTCCTTCAGTGATGATAGGTTACAGTGGTATACAATTCAGTGACCGTAACCACTCGACCACGAAGCTTCCCTGTGTGTGTTTACGTTTATTTATCGTCGCTACCGGTTGCTCATATGAGCGACGCCTCCTGAAGAGATTAGTAATATTAATTTGTTGGAGGATAGTACAAGGATACACACACAGACCCATGCCAATGCCAGAGTCTCCTCTGGTTCTTGTACGTGTACGGTGTACAGCACCGACAAGAAACCTCGGTTTAAAGTCCCATCTGAAAGACTGTTAATTTTATTATGGTCAGACGGGGGATCGAACCCGCGATACCTGGATTACCTGTCCAGCGTGTTACTACACATCCGTCCGTAAAGCATCCCTGTTTTAGGCTTTTAGCAGAGATATAACCAGGGACGACGATACATAAATGTTTCCAAGGAAAATTGATCATTTATAATTATATATAAAAAAGTGTTTGTCTCAAAGACCGTCTTGTAAATGGTTTAATTTGTGAAATATCACGTTCATTGCATAAATTCTAATTATATATGGAGTTTAAATATTGCATCCCAGTTGTTTCCGCGCACGCTAATGGAGCAACAAAGCTATGTTAAAATGTAGCACGCTAGTAGATTCAGTGAGAATTTGATTGAGCACACAGTTGTGATTGTTCCGATGACGATTTTCATAAAACGATTGGGAAAAAATGGTTGCTTACGGAATTAGAGACCCTTCTGTGTATTGCGCTATCCTCCAAAACATATGACAGACGACTAAATTATGTTTCTGGAGACGTTGCCACGGAGTTGCATGGAGACGTTAAATAAATAATAAATTTAAAAATAATAACAGTTTAGCTATTGTACACATTTATTCAGTTTAAGATTGCTGTCTACTTGTCTGCTGTAAAAGTCTAAATGTGTTATTATCGAGTACAGCCCAATGCATGATTCTATTATTTAATCATTAGTGTTTTGTTTTTTTTATTAAATCATTGCTCACCTCTGTGAGAACGCTAAAAGTTACAACGACGCTAAAAGTTACAACGACGCTAAAAGTTACAAAACTAACGTTAAAGTTACAACGACGCTAAAAGTTACAATGGCGCTAAAAGTTACAACGACGCTAAAAGTTACAATGGCGCTAAAAGTTACAATGGCGCTAAAAGTTACAACGACGCTAAAAGTTACAACGACGCTAAAATTTACAATGGCGCTAAAAGTTACAACTGCCGCGAAAAGTTACAATGGCGCTAAAAGTTACAACTGCCGCGAAAAGTTACAATGGCGCTAAAAGTTACAAAACTAACGTTAAAGTTACAACGACGCTAAAAGTTACAATGGCGCTAAAAGTTACAACGACGCTAAAAGTTACAATGGCGCTAAAAGTTACAACGACGCTAAAAGTTACAATGGCGCTAAAAGTTACAATGGCGCTAAAAGTTACAACGACGCTAAAAGTTACAATGGCGCTAAAAGTTACAACTGCCGCGAAAAGTTACAATGGCGCTAAAAGTTACAACTGCCGCGAAAAGTTACAATGGCGCTAAAAGTTACAAAACTAACGTTAAAGTTACAACGACGCTAAAAGTTACAATGGCGCTAAAAGTTACAACGACGCTAAAAGTTACAATGGCGCTAAAAGTTGCAACGGCGCTAAAAGTTACAACGGCGCTAAAAGTTACAATGGCGCTAAAAGTTACAACGGCGCTAAAAGTTACAATGGCGCTAAAAGTTACAAAACTAACGTTAAAGTTACAACGACGCTAAAAGTTACAACGACGCTAAAAGTTACAACGACGCTAAAAGTTACAACGGCGCTAAAAGTTACAACGACACTAAAAGTTACAACGGCGCTAAAAGTTACAACGACGCTAAAAGTTACAACGACGCTAAAAGTTACAACGACGCTAAAAGTTACAACGGCGCTAAAAGTTACAAAACTAACGTTAAAGTTACAACGACGCTAAAAGTTACAACGACGCTAAAAGTTACAACGACGCTAAAAGTTACAACGGCGCTAAAAGTTACAACGACGCTAAAAGTTACAACGGCGCTAAAAGTTACAACGACGCTAAAAGTTACAACGACGCTAAAAGTTACAACGACGCTAAAAGTTACAACGGCGCTAAAAGTTACAACGGCGCTAAAAGTTACAAAACTAACGTTAAAGTTACAACGACGCTAAAAGTTACAATGGCGCTAAAAGTTACAACGGCGCTAAAAGTTACAACGGCGCTAAAAGTTACAAAACTAACGTTAAAGTTACAACGACGCTAAAAGTTACAATGGCGCTAAAAGTTACAATGGCGCTAAAAGTTACAACTGCGCTAAAAGTTACAACGACGCTAAAAGTTACAATGGCGCTAAAAGTTACAACGACGCTAAAAGTTACAATGGCGCTAAAAGTTACAATGGCGCTAAAAGTTACAACGACGCTAAAAGTTACAATGGCGCTAAAAGTTACAACTGCCGCGAAAAGTTACAATGGCGCTAAAAGTTACAACTGCCGCGAAAAGTTACAATGGCGCTAAAAGTTACAAAACTAACGTTAAAGTTACAACGACGCTAAAAGTTACAACGGCGCTAAAAGTTACAACGACGCTAAAAGTTACAATGGCGCTAAAAGTTACAACGGCGCTAAAAGTTACAACGGCGCTAAAAGTTACAAAACTAACGTTAAAGTTACAACGACGCTAAAAGTTACAACGGCGCTAAAAGTTACAACGACGCTAAAAGTTACAACGACGCTAAAAGTTACAACGGCGCTAAAAGTTACAACGACGCTAAAAGTTACAACGGCGCTAAAAGTTACAACGACGCTAAAAGTTACAACGACGCTAAAAGTTACAACGGCGCTAAAAGTTACAAAACTAACGTTAAAGTTACAACGACGCTAAAAGTTACAATGGCGCTAAAAGTTACAACGACGCTAAAAGTTACAATGGCGCTAAAAGTTACAATGGCGCTAAAAGTTACAACGACGCTAAAAGTTACAACGACGCTAAAATTACAATGGCGCTAAAAGTTACAACGCCGCTAAAAGTTACAATGGCGCTAAAAGTTACAAAATAACGTTAAAGTTACAACGACGCTAAAAGTTACAATGGCGCTAAAAGTTACAACGGCGCTAAAAGTTACAACGGCGCTAAAAGTTACAAAACTAACGTTAAAGTTACAACGACGCTAAAAGTTACAACGGCGCTAAAAGTTACAAACTAACGTTAAAGTTACAACGACGCTAAAAGTTACAATGGCGCTAAAAGTTACAATGGCGCTAAAAGTTACAACTGCGCTAAAAGTTACAAAACTAACGTTAAAGTTACAACGACGCTAAAAGTTACAATGGCGCTAAAAGTTACAACGACGCTAAAAGTTACAATGGCGCTAAAAGTTACAACGGCGCTAAAAGTTACAACGACGCTAAAAGTTACAAAACTAACGTTAAAGTTACAACGACGCTAAAAGTTACAACGACGCTAAAAGTTACAACGACGCTAAAAGTTACAACGACGCTAAAAGTTACAACGACGCTAAAAGTTACAAAACTAACGTTAAAGTTACAACGACGCTAAAAGTTACAATGGCGCTAAAAGTTACAACGACGCTAAAAGTTACAATGGCGCTAAAAGTTACAATGGCGCTAAAAGTTACAACGACGCTAAAAGTTACAATGGCGCTAAAAGTTACAACGACGCTAAAAGTTACAATGGCGCTAAAAGTTACAACTGCCGCGAAAAGTTACAATGGCGCTAAAAGTTACAAAACTAACGTTAAAGTTACAACGACGCTAAAAGTTACAATGGCGCTAAAAGTTACAACGACGCTAAAAGTTACAATGGCGCTAAAAGTTACAACGACGCTAAAAGTTACAACGGCGCTAAAAGTTACAATGGCGCTAAAAGTTACAACGACGCTAAAAGTTACAATGGCGCTAAAAGTTACAAAACTAACGTTAAGTTACAACGACGCTAAAAGTTACAACGACGCTAAAAGTTACAACGACGCTAAAAGTTACAACGGCGCTAAAGTTACAACAACTAAAAGTTACAACGGCGCTAAAAGTTACAACGACGCTAAAAGTTACAACGACGCTAAAAGTTACAACGACGCTAAAAGTTACAACGACGCTAAAAGTTACAATGGCGCTAAAAGTTACAACTGCGCTAAAAGTTACAAAACTAACGTTAAAGTTACAACGACGCTAAAAGTTACAACGGCGCTAAAAGTTACAACGACGCTAAAAGTTACAAAACTAACGTTAAAGTTACAACGACGCTAAAAGTTACAACGCCGCTAAAAGTTACAACGACGCTAAAAGTTACAAACTAACGTTAAAGTTACAACGACGCTAAAAGTTACAACGACGCTAAAAGCTACAACGGCGCTAAAAGTTACAAAACTAACGTTAAAGTTACAACGACGCTAAAAGTTACAACGGCGCTAAAAGTTACAACGACGCTAAAAGTTACAACGACGCTAAAAGTTACAACGACGCTAAAAGTTACAACGACGCTAAAAGTTACAACGACGCTAAAAGTTACAATGGCGCTAAAAGTTACAACGACGCTAAAAGTTACAATGGCGCTAAAAGTTACAACTGCCGCTAAAAGTTACAATGGCGCTAAAAGTTACAAAACTAACGTTAAAGTTACAACGACGCTAAAAGTTACAACGACGCTAAAAGTTACAATGGCGCTAAAAGTTACAACGACGCTAAAAGTTACAATGGCGCTAAAAGTTACAATGGCGCTAAAAGTTACAACGACGCTAAAAGTTACAATGGCGCTAAAAGTTACAACTGCCGCGAAAAGTTACAATGGCGCTAAAAGTTACAACTGCCGCGAAAAGTTACAATGGCGCTAAAAGTTACAAAACTAACGTTAAAGTTACAACGACGCTAAAAGTTACAATGGCGCTAAAAGTTACAACGACGCTAAAAGTTACAATGGCGCTAAAAGTTACAACGGCGCTAAAAGTTACAACGGCGCTAAAAGTTACAATGGCGCTAAAAGTTACAAAACTAACGTTAAAGTTACAACGACGCTAAAAGTTACAACGACGCTAAAAGTTACAACGACGCTAAAAGTTACAACGGCGCTAAAAGTTACAACGACACTAAAAGTTACAACGGCGCTAAAAGTTACAACGACGCTAAAAGTTACAACGACGCTAAAAGTTACAACGGCGCTAAAAGTTACAAAACTAACGTTAAAGTTACAACGACGCTAAAAGTTACAACGACGCTAAAAGTTACAACGACGCTAAAAGTTACACCGGCGCTAAAAGTTACAACGGCGCTAAAAGTTACAAAACTAACGTTAAAGTTACAACGACGCTAAAAGTTACAATGGCGCTAAAAGTTACAACGGCGCTAACAGTTACAACGGCGCTAAAAGTTACAAAACTAACGTTAAAGTTACAACGACGCTAAAAGTTACAATGGCGCTAAAAGTTACAATGGCGCTAAAAGTTACAACTGCGCTAAAAGTTACAAAACTAACGTTAAAGTTACAACGACGCTAAAAGTTACAACGACGCTAAAAGTTACAACGACGCTAAAAGTTACAAAACTAACGTTAAAGTTACAACGACGCTAAAAGTTACAACGGCGCTAAAAGTTACAACGGCGCTAAAAGTTACAAAACTAACGTTAAAGTTACAACGACGCTAAAAGTTACAACGGCGCTAAAAGTTACAACGGCGCTAAAAGTTACAAAACTAACGTTAAAGTTACAACGACGCTAAAAGTTACAACGGCGCTAAAAGTTACAACGACGCTAAAAGTTACAACGCCGCTAAAAGCTACAACGACGCTAAAAGTTACAAAACTAACGTTAAAGTTACAACGACGCTAAAAGTTACAACGACGCTAAAAGTTACAACGACGCTAAAAGTTACAAAACTAACTAAAGTTACAACGACGCTAAAAGTTACAACGGCGCTAAAAGTTACAACGACGCTAAAAGTTACAACGACGCTAAAAGTTACAACGACGCTAAAAGTTACAACGACGCTAAAAGTTACAACGACGCTAAAAGTTACAAAACTAACGTTAAAGTTACAACGACGCTAAAAGTTACAATGGCGCTAAAAGTTACAACGACGCTAAAAGTTACAATGGCGCTAAAAGTTACAACGACGCTAAAAGTTACAACGACGCTAAAAGTTACAACGACGCTAAAAGTTACAATGGCGCTAAAAGTTACAACTGCCGCGAAAAGTTACAATGGCGCTAAAAGTTACAACTGCCGCGAAAAGTTACAATGGCGCTAAAAGTTACAAAACTAACGTTAAAGTTACAACGACGCTAAAAGTTACAATGGCGCTAAAAGTTACAACGACGCTAAAAGTTACAATGGCGCTAAAAGTTACAACGACGCTAAAAGTTACAATGGCGCTAAAAGTTACAATGGCGCTAAAAGTTACAACGACGCTAAAAGTTACAATGGCGCTAAAAGTTACAACTGCCGCGAAAAGTTACAATGGCGCTAAAAGTTACAACTGCCGCTAAAAGTTACAATGGCGCTAAAAGTTACAACGACGCTAAAAGTTACAACGACGCTAAAAGTTACAATGGCGCTAAAAGTTACAACGACGCTAAAAGTTACAACGACGCTAAAAGTTACAATGGCGCTAAAAGTTAAACGCCGCTAAAAGTTACAATGGCGCTAAAAGTTACAACTGCGCTAAAAGTTACAATGGCGCTAAAAGTTACAAAACTAACGTTAAAGTTACAACGACGCTAAAAGTTACAATGGCGCTAAAAGTTACAACGCTAAAAGTTACAATGGCGCTAAAAGTTACAAACTAACGTTAAAGTTACAACGACGCTAAAAGTTACAATGGCGCTAAAAGTTACAACGACGCTAAAAGTTACAATGGCGCTAAAAGTTACAACTGCCGCGAAAAGTTACAATGGCGCTAAAAGTTACAACTGCCGCGAAAAGTTACAATGGCGCTAAAAGTTACAAAACTAACGTTAAAGTTACAACGACGCTAAAAGTTACAATGGCGCTAAAAGTTACAACGACGCTAAAAGTTACAATGGCACTAAAAGTTGCAACGGCGCTAAAAGTTACAACGGCGCTAAAAGTTACAATGGCGCTAAAAGTTACAAAGGCGCTAAAAGTTACAATGGCGCTAAAAGTTACAAAACTAACGTTAAAGTTACAACGACGCTAAAAGTTACAACGACGCTAAAAGTTACAACGACGCTAAAAGTTACAACGGCGCTAAAAGTTACAACGACGCTAAAAGTTACAACGACGCTAAAAGTTACAACGACGCTAAAAGTTACAACTGCGCTAAAAGTTACAAAACTAACGTTAAAGTTACAACGACGCTAAAAGTTACAACGACGCTAAAAGTTACAACGACGCTAAAAGTTACACCGGCGCTAAAAGTTACAACGGCGCTAAAAGTTACAAAACTAACGTTAAAGTTACAACGACGCTAAAAGTTACAACGGCGCTAAAAGTTACAAAACTAACGTTAAAGTTACAACGACGCTAAAAGTTACAATGGCGCTAAAAGTTACAATGGCGCTAAAAGTTACAACTGCGCTAAAAGTTACAAAACTAACGTTAAAGTTACAACGACGCTAAAAGTTACAACGGCGCTAAAAGTTACAACGACGCTAAAAGTTACAAAACTAACGTTAAAGTTACAACGACGCTAAAAGTTACAACGACGCTAAAAGTTACAAAACTAACGTTAAAGTTACAACGACGCTAAAAGTTACAACGCCGCTAAAAGCTACAACGACGCTAAAAGTTACAAAACTAACGTTAAAGTTTCAACGACGCTAAAAGTACAACGACGCTAAAAGTTACAACGACGCTAAAAGTTACAAACTAACGTTAAAGTTACAACGACGCTAAAAGTTACAATGGCGCTAAAAGTTACAACGACGCTAAAAGTTACAATGGCGCTAAAAGTTACAATGGCGCTAAAAGTTACAACGACGCTAAAAGTTACAACGACGCTAAAATTTACAATGGCGCTAAAAGTTACAACTGCCGCGAAAAGTTACAATGGCGCTAAAGGTTACAACTGCCGCGAAAAGTTACAATGGCGCTAAAAGTTACAAAACTAACGTTAAAGTTACAACGACGCTAAAAGTTACAATGGCGCTAAAAGTTACAACGACGCTAAAAGTTACAATGGCGCTAAAAGTTACAACGACGCTAAAAGTTACAATGGCGCTAAAAGTTACAATGGCGCTAAAAGTTACAACGACGCTAAAAGTTACAATGGCGCTAAAAGTTACAACTGCCGCGAAAAGTTACAATGGCGCTAAAAGTTACAACTGCCGCGAAAAGTTACAATGGCGCTAAAAGTTACAAAACTAACGTTAAAGTTACAACGACGCTAAAAGTTACAATGGCGCTAAAAGTTACAACGACGCTAAAAGTTACAATGGCGCTAAAAGTTGCAACGGCGCTAAAAGTTACAACGGCGCTAAAAGTTACAATGGCGCTAAAAGTTACAACGGCGCTAAAAGTTACAATGGCGCTAAAAGTTACAAAACTAACGTTAAAGTTACAACGACGCTAAAAGTTACAACGACGCTAAAAGTTACAACGACGCTAAAAGTTACAACGGCGCTAAAAGTTACAACGACACTAAAAGTTACAACGGCGCTAAAAGTTACAACGACGCTAAAAGTTACAACGACGCTAAAAGTTACAACGGCGCTAAAAGTTACAAAACTAACGTTAAAGTTACAACGACGCTAAAAGTTACAACGACGCTAAAAGTTACAACGACGCTAAAAGTTACACCGGCGCTAAAAGTTACAACGGCGCTAAAAGTTACAAAACTAACGTTAAAGTTACAACGACGCTAAAAGTTACAATGGCGCTAAAAGTTACAACGGCGCTAAAAGTTACAACGGCGCTAAAAGTTACAAAACTAACGTTAAAGTTACAACGACGCTAAAAGTTACAATGGCGCTAAAAGTTACAATGGCGCTAAAAGTTACAACTGCGCTAAAAGTTACAAAACTAACGTTAAAGTTACAACGACGCTAAAAGTTACAACGGCGCTAAAAGTTACAACGACGCTAAAAGTTACAAAACTAACGTTAAAGTTACAACGACGCTAAAAGTTACAACGGCGCTAAAAGTTACAACGACGCTAAAAGTTACAAAACTAACGTTAAAGTTACAACGACGCTAAAAGTTACAACGACGCTAAAAGCTACAACGACGCTAAAAGTTACAAAACTAACGTTAAAGTTACAACGACGCTAAAAGTTACAACGACGCTAAAAGTTACAACGGCGCTAAAAGTTACAAAACTAACGTTAAAGTTACAACGACGCTAAAAGTTACAACGGCGCTAAAAGTTACAACGACGCTAAAAGTTACAACAGCGCTAAAAGTTACAACTGCCGCTAAAAGTTACAACTGACGTTAAAAGTTACAACGGCGCTAAAAGTTACAACGGCGCTAAAAGTTACAACGGCGCTAAATGTTACAACAGCGCTAATAGTTACAACTGCCGGTAACAGTTACAAAACTGACGTTAAAAGTTACAACGGCGCTAAAAGTTACAATGGCGCTAAAAGTTACAAAGCTAACGTTAAAGTTACAACGGCGCTAAAAGTTACAACGGCGCTAAAAGTTACAAAAGTAATGTTACAACGGCGCTAAAAGTTACAACGACGCTAAAAGTTACAAAACTAACGTTAAAGTTACAACGGCGCTAAAAGTTACAATGGCGCTAAAAGTTACAACGACGCTAAAAGTTACAACTGCCGCTAAAAGTTACAAAGCTAACGTTAAAAGTTACAACGGAGCTAAAAGTTACAAACTAACGTTAAAAGTTACAACGGCGCTAAATGTTACAACAGCGCTAATAGTTACAACTGCCGGTAAAAGTTACAAAACTAACGTTAAAAGTTACAACGGCGCTAAAAGTTACAACTGGCGCTAAAAGTTACAAAGCTAACGTAAAAGTTACAACGGCGCTAAAAGTTACAACGACGCTAAAAGTTACAACGGCACTAAAAGTTACAAAACTAACGTTAATGTTACAACGGCGCTAAAAGTTACAACGACGCTAAAAGTTACAACGGCGCTAAAAGTTACAAAACTAACGTTAATGTTACAACGGCGCTAAAAGTTACAACGGCGCTAAAAGTTACAAAACTAACGTTAAAGTTACAACGGCGCTAAAAGTTACAACTGCCGCTAAAAGTTACAACGGCGCTAAAAGTTACAAAAATAACGTTAATGTTACAACGGCGCTAAAAGTTACAACGGCGCTAAAAGTTACAAAACTAACGATAAAGTTACAACGGCGCTAAAAGTTACAATGGTGCTAAACGTTACAACGACGCTAAAAGTTACAACTGCCGCTAAAAGTTACAAAGCTAACGTTAACAGATACAACGGAGCTAAAAGTTACAAAACTAACGTAAAAGTTACAACGGCGCTAAATGTTACAACTACCGCTAAAAGTTACAACGGCGCTAAAAGTTACAACTGCCGCTAAAAGTTACAACTGCACCTACAAGTTACAACTGCCGCTAAAAGTTACACAACTGCCGCTAAAAGTTACAACTGCCGCTAAAAGTTACAACTGCAGCTAAAAGTTACAACGGGGCTAAAAGTTACAAAACTAACGTAAAAGTTACAACGGCGCTAAATGTTACAACTACCGCTAAAAGTTACAACGGCGCTAATAGTTACAACTGCCGCTAAAAGTTACAACTGCACCTACAAGTTACAACTGCCGCTAAAAGTTACACAACTGCCGCTAAAAGTTACAACTGCCGCTAAAAGTTACAACGGCGCTAAAAGTTACAACGACACTAAAAGTTACAACGGCGCTAAAAGTTACAACGACGCTAAAAGTTACACCGGCGCTAAAAGTTACAACGGCGCTAAAAGTTACAAAACTAACGTTAAAGTTACAACGACGCTAAAAGTTACAACGGCGCTAAAAGTTACAAAACTAACGTTAAAGTTACAACGACGCTAAAAGTTACAACGACGCTAAAAGTTACAACGACGCTAAAAGTTACACCGGCGCTAAAAGTTACAACGGCGCTAAAAGTTACAAAACTAACGTTAAAGTTACAACGACGCTAAAAGTTACAACGGCGCTAAAAGTTACAAAACTAACGTTAAAGTTACAACGACGCTAAAAGTTACAATGGCGCTAAAAGTTACAATGGCGCTAAAAGTTACAACTGCGCTAAAAGTTACAAAACTAACGTTAAAGTTACAACGACGCTAAAAGTTACAATGGCGCTAAAAGTTACAACTGCGATAAAAGTTACAAAACTAACGTTAAAGTTACAACGACGCTAAAAGTTACAATGGCGCTAAAAGTTACAACTGCGCTAAAAGTTACAAAACTAACGTTAAAGTTACAACGACGCTAAAAGTTACAACGGCGCTAAAAGTTACAACGACGCTAAAAGTTACAAAACTAACGTTAAAGTTACAACGACGCTAAAAGTTACAACGACGCTAAAAGCTACAACGACGCTAAAAGTTACAAAACTAACGTTAAAGTTACAACGACGCTAAAAGTTACAACGACGCTAAAAGCTACAACGGCGCTAAAAGTTACAAAACTAACGTTAAAGTTACAACGACGCTAAAAGTTACAACGGCGCTAAAAGTTACAACGACGCTAAAAGTTACAACGACGCTAAAAGTTACAACGATGCTAAAAGTTACAACGGCGCTAAAAGTTACAAAACTAACGTTAAAAGTTACAACGGCGCCAAAAGTTACAACTGTCGTTAAAAGTTACAAAACTAACGTTAAAAGTTACAACGGCGCTAAATGTTACAACAGCGCTAATAGTTACAACTGCCGGTAACAGTTACAAAACTGACGTTAAAAGTTACAACGGCGCTAAAAGTTACAACTGGCGCTAAAAGTTACAAAGCTAACGTTAAAGGTTACAACGGCGCTAATAGTTACAACGGCGCTAAAAGTTACAAAACAAACGTTAATGTTACAACGGCGCTAAAAGTTACAACGACGCTAAAAGTTACAAAACTAACGTTAAAGTTACAACGGCGCTAAAAGTTACAATGGTGCTAAAGGTTACAACGACGCTAAAAGTTACAACTGCCGCTAAAAGTTACAAAGCTAACGTTAAAAGTTACAACGGAGCTAAAAGTTACAAAACTAACGTTAAAAGTTACAACGGCGCTAAATGTTACAACAGCGCTAATAGTTACAACTGCCGGTAAAAGTTACAAAACTAACGTTAAAAGTTACAACGGCGCTAAAAGTTACAACTGGCGCTAAAAGTTACAAAGCTAACGTAAAAGGTTACAACGGCGCTAAAAGTTACAACGACGCTAAAAGTTACAACGGCACTAAAAGTTACAAAACTAACGTTAATGTTACAACGGCGCTAAAAGTTACAACGACGCTAAAAGTTACAACGGCGCTAAAAGTTACAAAACTAACGTTAATGTTACAACGGCGCTAAAAGTTACAACGGCGCTAAAAGTTACAAAACTAACGTTAAAGTTACAACGGCGCTAAAAGTTACAACTGCCGCTAAAAGTTACAACGGCGCTAAAAGTTACAAAAATAACGTTAATGTTACAACGGCGCTAAAAGTTACAACGGCGCTAAAAGTTACAAAACTAACGATAAAGTTACAACGGCGCTAAAAGTTACAATGGTGCTAAACGTTACAACGACGCTAAAAGTTACAACTGCCGCTAAAAGTTACAAAGCTAACGTTAACAGATACAACGGAGCTAAAAGTTACAAAACTAACGTTAAAAGTTACAACGGCGCTAAATGTTACAACTACCGCTAAAAGTTACAACGGCGCTAAAAGTTACAACTGCCGCTAAAAGTTACAACTGCACCTAAAAGTTACAACTGCCGCTAAACGTTACACAACTGCCGCTAAAAGTTACAACTGCCGCTAAAAGTTACAACTGCCGCTAAAAGTTACAAAGCTAACGTTAACAGATACAACGGGGCTAAACGTTACAAAACTAACGTAAAAGTTACAACGGCGCTAAATGTTACAACTACCGCTAAAAGTTACAACGGCGCTAATAGTTACAACTGCCGCTAAAAGTTACAACTGCACCTACAAGTTACAACTGCCGCTAAAAGTTACACAACTGCCGCTAAAAGTTACAACTGCCGCTAAAAGTTACAACTGCAGCTAAAAGTTACAACTGCAGCTAAAAGTTACAATTGCCGCTAAAAGTTACAACTGACGCTAAAACCTACAAAGGCGCTAAAAGCTACAAAGGCGCTAAAAGTTACAAAACTAACGCTGAAAGATTTTTTATGACCGCTAAAAGTTGTAAAATTTCATCCCTAACATTATATTATTTTTATTACAAGATAATAATAAGGAGGGTTTCTTTACATTTGTTGACTTTTAGCGAGACTCAAGTGTATAGATATTTTTCTATTCACAAAAATGAAATTGCATTATATGTGAGTGACCCGTGTACTGTATGCGAGTGTCGCGTGTATTGTATGTGAGTGTCCCGTGTATTATATGCGAGTATACCGTGCACTGTATGCGAGTGTCCCATGTAGTGTATGTGAGTGTCCCGTGTAGTGTATGTGAGTGTCCCGTGTATTGTATGTGAGTGTCCCGTGTAGTGTATGTGAGTGTCCCGTGTATTGTATGCGAGTATACCGTGCATTGTATGCGAATGTCCCGTGCACTGTATGCGAGTGTCCCGTGCATTGTATGCGAGTGCCCCGTGCATTGTATATGAATGTCCCGTGTATTGTATGTGAGTGTCGCGTGTATTGTATGTGCGTGTCCCGTGCATTGTATGCGAATGTCCCGTGCACTGTATGCGAGTGTCCCGTGCATTATATGCCAGTGTCGCGTGCAATGAATGTGAGTGTCCCGTGTATTGTATGCGAGTGTCCAGTGTATTGTATGTGGGTGTCGCGTGCATTGTATGTGCGTGTCCCGTGTATAGTATGTGAGTGTCGCGTGCATTGTGTGTGAGTGTCGCGTGTATTGTATGTGAGTGTCCCGTGTAGTGTATGCGAGTGTCCCGTGTATTGTATGTGCGTGTCGCGTGCATTGTATGTGAGTGTCCCGTGTATTGTATGTGAGTGTCGCGTGCATTGTATGTGAGTGTCCTGTGTATTGTATGCGAGTGTCCAGTGTATTGTATGTGGGTGTCGCGTGCACTGTATGTTAGTGTACAGTGCATTGTATCTGGGTGTCGCGTGCATTGTATGCGAGTGTCGTGTGCATTGTATATGCGTGTCCCGTGTATTGTATGTGAGTGTCCCGTGCACTGTATGCGAGTGTCGCGTGCATTGTATGTGCGTGTCCCGTGTATTGTATGTGAGTGTCGCGTGCATTGTATTTGAGTGTCGCGTGCATTGTATGTGCATGTCCCGTGTATTGAATGTGAGTGTCACGTGCATTGTATGTGAGTGTCGCGTGCATTGTATGTGAGTGTGTCCCGTGTATTGTATGTGAGTGTCGCATGCATTGTATGGGAGTGTCCCGTGTATTGTAAGTGAGTGTCCCGTGTATTGTATGCGAGAGTCCCGTGTATTCTATGGGAGTGTCGCATGCATTGTATGCGAGTGTCCCGTGTATTCTATGCGAGTGTCCCGTGTATTCTATGCGAGTGTCCCGTGCATTGTATGTGAGTGTCGCGTGCATCGTATGCGTGTGTCCCGTGTATTGTATGTGAGTGTCCCGTGTAAAGTATGTGAGTATCCCGTGCATTTTATGTGTGCATTGTATGCGAGTGTCCCGTGCATTGTATGCGAGTGTCACGTGTATTGTATGTGAGTGTCCCGTGCATTGTATGTGTGCAGTATATGCGAGTGTCCCGTGCATTGTATGTGAGTGTCCCGTGTATTGTATGTGTGCAGTGTATGAGAGTGTCCCGTGGATTGTATGCTAGGGTCCCGTGCATTGTATGCGACTGTCCCGTGCATTGTATGTGTGCAGTGTATGCGAGTGTCACGTGTATTGTATGTGAGTGTCCCATGCATTGTATGTGTGCAATGTATGCGAGTGTCCCGTGCATTGTATGCGACTGTCCCGTGCATTGTATGTGTGCAGTGTATGCGAGTGTCACGTGCATTGTATGCGAGTGTCCCATGTATTGTATGCGAGTGTCCCGTGCATTGTATGCGAATGTCCCGTGCATTGTATGCGACTGTCCCGTGCATTGTATGCGAGTGTCCCGTGCATTGTATGCAACTGTCACGTGCATTGTATGCGACTGTCCCGTGCATTGTATGCGACTGTCCCGTGCATTGTATGCGACTGTCCCGTGCATTGTATGCGAGTGTCCCGTGCATTGGATGCGACTGTCCCGTGCATTATATGCGACTGTCCCGTGCATTGTATGCGACTTTCCCGTGCATTGTATGCGACTGTCCCGTGCATTGTATGCGACTGTCCCATGCATTGTATGTGAGTGTCCCGTGCATTGTATGCGAGTGTCCCGTGCATTGTATGCGAGTGTCCCGTGCATTGTATGCCACTGTCCCTTGCATTATATGCGACTGTCCCGTGCATTGTATGCGACTGTAACTTGCATTGTATGCGACTGTCCCGTGCATTGTATGCGACTGTCCCTTGCATTGTATGCGACTGTCCCGTGCATTGTATGCGACTGTCCCGTGCATTGTATGTGTGCAGTGTATGTGAGTGTCCCGTGCATTGTATGCGAGTGTCCCGTGCATTGTATGCGGGTATCCCGTGCATTGTATGCGAGTGTCTCATGCATTGTATGTGAGTGTCCCGTGCATTGTATGCGACTGTCCCGTGCATTGTATGCGACTGTCACGTGCATTGTATGCGACTGTCCCGTGCATTGTATGTGACTGTCCCGTGCATTGTATGTGTGCATTGTATGCGACTGTCCCGTGCATTGTATGCGAGTGTCCCGTGCATTGTATGCGACTGTCCCGTGCATTGTATGCGAGTGTCCCGTGTATTGTATGTGTGCAGTGTATGCGAGTGTCACGTGTATTGTATGTGAGTGTCACGTGTATTGTATGTGTACAGTGTATGCGAGTGTCCTGTGGATTGTATGCTAGTGTCCCGTGCATTGTATACGACTGACTCGTGCATTGTATGCGACTGTCCCGTGCATTGTATGTGTGTAGTGTATGCGAGTGTCACGTGTATTGTATGTGAGTGTCCCAGGCATTGTATGTGTGCAATGTATGCGAGTGTCACGTGTATTGTATGTGAGTGTCCCGTGCATTGTATGTGTGCAGTATATGCGAGTGTCCCGTGCATTGTATGCGAGTGTCCCGTGTATTGTATGTGTGCAGTGTATGCGAGTGTCACGTGTATTGTATGAGAGTGTCCCGTGTATTGTATGTGTGCAGTGTATGAGAGTGTCCCGTGGATTGTATGCTAGGGTCCCGTGCATTGTATGCGACTGTCCCGTGCATTGTATGTGTGCAGTGTATGCGAGTGTCACGTGTATTGTATGTGAGTGTCCCATGCATTGTATGTGTGCAATGTATGCGAGTGTCCCGTGCATTGTATGCGACTGTCCCGTGCATTGTATGTGTGCAGTGTATGCGAGTGTCACGTGCATTGTATGCGAGTGTCCCATGTATTGTATGCGAGTGTCCCGTGCATTGTATGCGAATGTCCCGTGCATTGTATGCGACTGTCCCGTGCATTGTATGCGAGTGTCCCGTGCATTGTATGCAACTGTCACGTGCATTGTATGCGACTGTCCCGTGCATTGTATGCGACTGTCCCATGCATTGTATGTGTGCAGTGTATGCGAGTGTCACGTGTATTGTATGCGAGTGTCCCGTGCACTGTATGTGAGTGTCCCGTGCATTGTATGCGACTGTCCCGTGCATTGTATGCGACTGTCCCGTGCATTGTATGTGTGCAGTGTATGTGAGTGTCCCGTGCATTGTATGCGAGTGTCCCGTGCATTGTATGCGAGTATCCCGTGCATTGTATGCGAGTGTCTCATGCATTGTATGTGAGTGTCCCGTGCATTGTATGCGACTGTCCCGTGCATTGTATGCGACTGTCACGTGCATTGTATGCGACTGTCCCGTGCATTGTATGTGAATGTCCCGTGCATTGTATGTGTGCATTGTATGCGACTGTCCCGTGCATTGTATGCGAGTGTCCCGTGCATTGTATGCGACTGTCCCGTGCATTGTATGCGAGTGTCCCGTGTATTGTATGTGTGCAGTGTATGCGAGTGTCACGTGTATTGTATGTGAGTGTCCCGTGTATTGTATGTGTACAGTGTATGCGAGTGTCCCGTGGATTGTATGCTAGTGTCCCGTGCATTGTATGCGACTGACTCGTGCATTGTATGCGACTGTCCCGTGCATTGTATGTGTGTAGTGTATGCGAGTGTCACGTGTATTGTATGTGAGTGTCCCATGCATTGTATGTGTGCAATGTATGCGAGTGTCCCGTGCATTGTATGCGAGTGTCCCGTGCATTGTATGCGACTGTCCCGTGCATTGTATGTGTGCAGTGTATGCGAGTGTCACGTTTATTGTATGTGAGTGTACCATGCATTGTATGTGTGCAGTGTATGCGAGTGTCCCGTGCATTGTATGCGAGTGTCCCATGTATTGTATGCGAGTGTCCCGTGCATTGTATGCGACTGTCCCGTGCATTATATGCGACTGTCCCGTGCATTGTATGCGACTTTCCCGTGCATTGTATGCGACTGTCCCGTGCTTTGTATGCGACTGTCCCGTGCATTGTATGCGACTGTCCCGTGCATTGTATGCGAGTGTCCCGTGCATTGTATGCGACTGTCCCGTGCATTATATGCGACTGTCCCGTGCATTATATGCGACTGTCCCGTGCATTGTATGCGACTTTCCCGTGCATTATATGCGACTGTCCCGTGCTTTGTATGCGACTGTCCCGTGCATTGTATGCGAGTGTCCTGTGCATTGTATGCGAGTGTCCCGTGCATTGTATGCGACTGTCCCTTGCATTATATGCGACTGTCCCGTGCATTGTATGCGACTGTCCCTTGCATTGTATGCGACTGTCCCGTGCATTGTATGCGACTGTCCCGTGCATTATATGCGACTGTCCCGTGCATTGTATGCGACTTTCCCGTGCATTGTATGCGACTGTCCCGTGCTTTGTATGCGACTGTCCCGTGCATTGTATGCGAGTGTCCTGTGCATTGTATGCGAGTGTCCCGTGCATTGTATGCGACTGTCCCTTGCATTATATGCGACTGTCCCGTGCATTGTATGCGACTGTCCCTTGCATTGTATGCGACTGTCCCGTGCATTGTATGCGACTGTCCCGTGCATTGTATGCGACTGTCCCGTGCATTGTATGTGTGCAGTGTATGCGAGTGTCACGTGTATTGTATGCGAGTGTCCGGTGCATTGTATGTGAGTGTCCCGTGCATTGTATGCGAGTGTCCCGTGCATTGTATGCGACTGTCCCATGCATTGTATGTGTGCAGTGTATGCGAGTGTCACGTGTATTGTATGCGAGTGTCACGTGCACTGTATGTGAGTGTCCCGTGCATTGTATGCGAGTGTCCCGTGCATTGTATGCGACTGTCCCGTGCATTGTATGTGACTGTCCCGTGCATTGTATGTGTGCATTGTATGCGACTGTCCCGTGCATTGTATGCGAGTGTCCCGTGCATTGTATGCGACTGTCCCGTGCATTGTATGCGAGTGTCCCGTGTATTGTATGTGTGCAGTGTATGCGAGTGTCACGTGTATTGTATGTGAGTGTCCCGTGTATTGTATGTGTACAGTGTATGCGAGTGTCCCGTGGATTGTATGCTAGTGTCCCGTGCATTGTATACGTCTGACTCGTGCATTGTATGCGACTGTCCCGTGCATTGTATGTGTGTAGTGTATGCGAGTGTCACGTGTATTGTATGTGAGTGTCCCATGCATTGTATGTGTGCAATGTATGCGAGTGTCCCGTGCATTGTATGCGAGTGTCCCGTGCATTGTATGCGACTGTCCCGTGCATTGTATGTGTGCAGTGTATGCGAGTGTCACGTTTATTGTATGTGAGTGTACCATGCTTTGTATGTCTGCAGTGTATGCGAGTGTCACGTGTATTGTATGTGACTGCCCCATGCATTGTATGTGTGCAGTGTATGCGAGTGTCCCGTGCATTGTATGCGAGTGTCCCATGTATTATATGCGAGTTTCCCGTGCATTGTATGCGACTGTCCCGTGCATTGTATGCGACTGTCCCGTGCATTGTATGCGAGTGTCCCGTGCATTGTATGCGACTGTCCCGTGTATTATATGCGACTGTCCCGTGCATTGTATGCGACTTTCCCGTGCATTGTATGCGACTGTCCCGTGCTTTGTATGCGACTGTCCCGTGCATTGTATGCGATTGTCCCCTGCATTGTATGCGAGTGTCCCGTGCATTGTATGCGAGTGTCCCGTGCATTGTATGCGACTGTCCCTTCCATTATATGCGACTGTCCCGTGCATTGTATGCGACTGTCCCTTGCATTGTATGCGACTGTCCCGTGCATTGTATGCGACTGTCCCGTGCATTGTATGCGACTGTCCCGTGCATTGTATGCGACTGTCCCGTGCATTGTATGTGTGCAGTGTATGCGAGTGTCACCTGTATTGTATGCGAGTGTCCGGTGCATTGTATGTGAGTGTCCCGTGCATTGTATGCGAGTGTCCCGTGCATTGTATGCGACTGTCCCATGCATTGTATGTGTGCAGTGTATGCGAGTGTCACGTGTATTGTATGCGAGTGTCCCGTGCACTGTATGTGAGTGTCCCGTGCATTGTATGCGAGTGTCCCGTGCATTGTATGCGAGTATCCCGTGCATTGTATGCGAGTGTCTCATGCATTGTTTGTGAGTGTCCCGTGCATTGTATGCGACTGTCCCGTGCATTGTATGCGACTGTCAAGTGCATTGTATGCGACTGTCCCGTGCAATGTATGTGACTGTCCCGTGCATTGTATGTGTGCATTGTATGCGACTGTCCCGTGCATTGTATGCGAGTGTCCCGTGCATTGTATACGACTGTCACGTGCATTGTATGCGAGTGTCCCGTGTATTGTATGTGTGCAGTGTATGCGAGTGTCACGTGTATTGTATGTGAGTGTCCCGTGTATTGTATGTGTGCAGTGTATGCGAGTGTCCCGTGCATTGTATGCGAGTGTCCCGTGCATTGTATGCGACTGTCCCGTGCATTGTATGTGTGCAGTGTATGCGAGTGTCACGTTTATTGTATGTGAGTGTACCATGCATTGTATGTGTGCAGTGTATGCGAGTGTCACGTTTATTGTATGTGAGTGTCCCATGCATTGTATGTGTGCAATGTATGCGAGTGTCCCGTGCATTGTATGCGAGTGTCCCGTGCATTGTATGCGACTGTCCCGTGCATTGTATGTGTGCAGTGTATGCGAGTGTCACGTTTATTGTATGTGAGTGTACCATGCATTGTATGTGTGCAGTGTATGCGAGTGTCACGTGTATTGTATGTGACTGCCCCATGCATTGTATGTGTGCAGTGTATGCGAGTGTCCCGTGCATTGTATGCGAGTGTCCCGTGCATTGTATGCGACTGTCCCGTGCATGGTATGCGACTGTCCCGTGCATTGTATGCGAGTGTCCCGTGCATTATATGCAACTGTCACGTGCATTGTATGCGACTGTCCCGTGCATTGTATGCGACTGTCCCGTGCATTGTATGCGACTGTCCCGTGCATTGTATGCGAGTGTCCCGTGCATTGTATGCGACTGTCCCGTGCATTATATGCGACTGTCCCGTGCATTGTTTGCGACTTTCCCGTGCATTGTATGCGACTGTCCCGTGCATTGTATGCGACTGTCCCGTGAATTGTATGCTAGTGTCCCGTGCATTGTATGCGAGTGTCCCGTGCATTGTATGCGAGTGTCCGGTGCATTGTATGCGACTGTCCCTTGCATTATATGCGACTGTCCCGTGCATTGTATGCGACTGTCCCGTGCATTGTATGCGAGTGTCCCGTGTATTGTATGTGTGCAGTGTATGCGAGTGTCACGTATATTGTATGTGAGTGTCCCGTGTATTGTATGTGTGCAGTGTATTCGAGTGTCCCGTGGATTGTATGCTAGTGTCCCGTGCATTGTATGCGACTGACTCGTGCATTTTATGCGACTGTCCCGTGCATTGTATGTGTGCAGTGTATGCGAGTGTCACGTGTATTGTATGTGAGTGTCCCATGCATTGTATGTGTGCAATGTATGCGAGTGTCCCGTGCATTGTATGCGAGTGTCCCGTGCATTGTATGCGACTGTCTCGTGCATTGTATGTATGCAGTGTATGCGAGTGTCACGTTTATTGTATGGGAGTGTACCATGCATTGTATGTGTGCAGTGTATGCGAGTGTCCCGTGCATTGTATGCGAGTGTCCCATGTATTGTATGCGAGTGTCCCGTGCATTGTATGCGACTGTCCCGTGCATTGTATGCGACTCTCCTGTGCATTGTATGCGAGTGTCCCGTGCATTGTATGCAACTGTCACGTGCATTGTATGCGACTGTCCCGTGCATTGTATGCGACTGTCCCGTGCATTGTATGCGACTGTCCCGTGAATTGTATGCGAGTGTCCCGTGCATTGTATGCGACTGTCCCGTGCATTATATGCGACTGTCCCGTGCATTGTATGCGACTTTCCCGTGCATTGTATGCGACTGTCCCGTGCATTGTGTGCGACTGTCCCGTGCATTGTATGCGAGTGTCCCGTGCATTGTATGCGAGTGTCCCGTGCATTGTATGCGAGTGTCCCGTGCATTGTATGCGACTTTCCCTTGCATTATATGAGACTTTCCCGTGCATTGTATGCGACTGTCCCGTGCATTGTATGCGACTGTCCCGTGCATTGTATGCGACTGTCCCGTGCTTTGTATGCGACTGTCCCGTGCATTGTATGCGACTGTCCCGTGCATTGTATGTGTGCAGTGTATGCGAGTATCACGTGTATTGTATGCGAGTGTCCGGTGCATTGTATGTGAGTGTCCCGTGCATTGTATGCGAGTGTCCCGTGCATTGTATGCGACTGTCCCGTGCATTGTATGTGTGCAGTGTATGCGAGTGTCACGTGTATTGTATGCCAGTGTCCCGTGCATTGTATGTGAGTGTCCCGTGCATTGTATGCGAGTGTCCCGTGCATTGTATGCGACTGTCCCGTGCATTGTATGCGACTGTCACGTACATTGTATGCGACTGTCCCGTGCATTGTATGTGACTGTCCCGTGCATTGTATGTGTGCATTGTATGCGACTGTCCCGTGCATTGTATGCGAGTGTCCCGTGCATTGTATGCGACTGTCCCGTGCATTGTATGTGAGTGTCCCGTGCATTGTATGTGAGTGTCGCGTGCATTGTATGCGAGTGTCCCGTGTATTGTATGTGAGTGTCCCGTGTATTGTATGTGAGTGTCCCGTGCATTGTATGTGTGCATTGTATGCGAGTGTCCCGTGCATTGTATGCGAGTGTCACGTGTATTGTATGTGAGTGTCCCGTGCATTGTATGTGTCCAGTGTATGCGAATGTCCCGTGCATTGTATGCGAGTGTCCCGTGCATTGTATGCGACTGTCCCGTGCATTGTATGTGAGTGTCCCGTGCATTGTATGTGAGTGTCGCGTGCATTGTATGCGAGTGTCCCGTGTATTGTATGTGAGTGTCCCGTGTATTGTATGTGAGTGTCCCGTGCATTGTATGTGTGCATTGTATGCGAGTGTCCCGTGCATTGTATGCGAGTGTCACGTGTATTGTATGTGAGTGTCCCGTGCATTGTATGTGTCCAGTGTATGCGAATGTCCCGTGCATTGTATGCGACTGTCCCGTGCATTGTATGTGTGCAGTGTATGCGAGTGTCCCGTGCATTGTATGCGAGTGTCACGTGTATTGTATGTGAGTGTCCCGTGTATTGTATGTGTGCAGTGTATGCGAGTGTCCCGTGCATTGTATTCGAGTGTCCCATGCATTGTATGCGACTGTTCCGTGCATTGTATGCGACTGTCCCGTGCATTGTATGTGTGCAGTGTATGCGAGTGTCACGTGTATTGTATGTGAGTGTCCCATGCATTGTATGTGTACAGTGTATGCGAGTGTCCCGTGCATTGTATGCGAGTGTCCCGTGCATTGTATGCGACTGTCCCGTGCATTGTGTGTGTGCAGTGTATGCGTGTGTCAAGTGTATTGTATGTGAGTGCCCCATGCATTGTATGTGTGCAGTGTATGCGAGTGTCAAGTGCATTGTACGCGAGTGTCCCGTGCATTGTATGCGAGTGTCCTGTGCATTGTATGCGACTGTCCCGTTTATTGTATGCGAGTGTCCCGTGCATTGTATGCGACTGTCCCGTGCATTGTATGCGACTGTCCCGTGCATTGTATGCGAGTGTCCCGTGCATTGTATGCGACTGTCACGTGCATTGTATGCGACTGTCCCGTGCATTGTATGCGACTGTCCCGTGCATTGTATGCGACTGTCCCGTGCATTGTATGCGAGTGTCCCGTGCATTGTATGCGACTGTCCGGTGTATTGTATGCGAGTGTCCCGTGCATTGTATGCGACTTTCCCGTGCATTGTATGCGACTGTCCCGTGCATTGTATGCGACTGTCCCGTGCATTGTATGCGAGTGTCCCGTGCATTCTATGCGAGTGTCCCGTGCATTATATGCGACTGTCCCGTGCATTGTATTCGACTGTCCCGTGCATTATATGCGACTGTCCCGTGCATTGTATGCGACTGTCTCGTGCATTGTATGCGACTGTCCCGTGCATTGTATGCGACTGTCCCGTGCATTGTATGCGACTGTCCCGTGCATTGTATGCGACTGTCCCGTGCATTGTATGCGACTTTCCCGTGCATTGTATGCGACTGTACCGTGCATTGTATGCGACTGCCCCGTGCATTGTATGCGGGTGTCCCGTGCATTGTATGCGACTGTCCCGTGCATTGTATGTGTGCAGTGTATGCGAGTGTCACGTGTATTGTATGCGAGTGTCCCGTGCATTGTATGCGAGTGTCCCGTGCATTGTATGCGAGTGTCCCGTGCATTGTATGCGAGTGTCCCGTGCATTGTATGCGAGTGTCCCGTGCATTGTATGCGACTGTCCCGTACATTGTATGCAACTGACCTTTCTGCCGATTTTGATTGACAGCTGGCGTTAGCCAATCGCATCGCACCATTCGCGCACACCCCCGGCAACGGTTTATCGCCGCCATCTTGTTAGACAAACAATGCATATTAGACACACTAGTAACGAGTAGACAAATTTGAAAAGGCGTGAATTTGATCGAAAATACGGGTTTAAAATTGTTTTAATGATGTTGAAAATGTGTAGCTTTGGTGTGTGGGTTAGTTATAGTACAAAATTAGTCGATATCCTGGTGATCGACGTTAAATTCAACCCATTTCAAAATCTTTGGACAAATCTAAAAGTGTGTATATGAACCACAAAATACCAGACAGCTGCTTTAAAAACAATGCATCTATAAAAACACCGACTGACCCCATATAGTCATTCTTTTCTCACAAACACAGCAATCAAATTTAAGCGTGTCACACTGTTTATTGGGAGCAATCAACAACTTACCCACTAACGGTACATCACAGAGACCGCCGAGTTATAATACCCGATAGGGGCCACTGCTATCAAGATCAACGTATTTCACATCGGAATTTAGCACTGATTGTGCTAATTGGTCAATTATAAAATGTGTGCACATAATTATATAATTGATTACTACACCGAGTCATTGTTTTATCGTTCTGTTAGATAAATGAGTTATGTAGTAACATTTTAATCAAATCTGATAACGAGTGATCGTGATCTGAAATTATTTTTTGAAAAATATTTAAAATTAATTAATACTGTCTGTCATTGACAATGGTGAAAAGATGTAGTTACGGGCTGTGTGACAGTGATGTAGATATCCAGATCGATTGATAGGTGACGTTAAATTCGTGCCATTTTCAAAACCTAAGACAAATCTGGAAAACATGTCTAAGGTGGATTAAGTTGTGTGAACGACCAAACGACCAGCTGAATACATCCAAAATTAATGCAAACAGATATATTTGCACACAAGTAAGTTGAAATTAATTTATTTATGCATAATAAAATATTTCGAAAAAATATATTCTGCATTAATAGATCTACCGTTCACAAGAGATATGTGAGTATAGTGGTGATTATACATGTGGTTCATACATATTGTCGTGGATGGTGGACTAGGGATCAGATAGTAGTAATAGTACACATGCATGTGCAGAGCTGTGGGATTCCCATATTAGCTCAGTGAACGTACTGGTGTTCAGTTTTTGGGCCTAATGTTCGAGTCTTCTAGGAGGCATAGGGTCGAGTCTCTCAAGACGGTGGCATATTTCATTTCTTTTGATGTCAAAGTTGACACGATGTGGTTGTTCACTCTTCCGTTGACTGCGCAAGCATTTACCACGAACACTTAACACGTCCTCATCCGTATATCTGTACTTTAGAGAAATAACCTTCACACCTACGTCTATTATGAGATGGGCTGTTGACAAATTAATCAATTACTGGAGAATATATATTATTCTTCACACCTTGATTGGTCGGCTCAAACATTTGTGATGCTGGCTTGTATGCCCATGTTTTATCAGCTTTAGAGCTGAGCCGTGCCATATGTCCAAGCCCTTGAATCATGTATAAATATCATGCTCTTCACATCAATTTCATTACAACCATGGTGTCTATTTTTCCATGCGTTTTTTGCTCTCGTCACGTTTCCAGCCGTATGCATGCTCTTAGCTGTGATAAGTGCCACCGTTGGAATCATCGAAAATGCGGAATGATTTATTTATTCTCCCCTATTCACTTTAATTAATCTTGATTAGTGGCATGAAACCTAGATAGATAATCACTCCTGGTATGGCAAACACACGGCTACATAGTCCCATTCATAATTGTGTCTACTTACCTAAATAGCTAATAATACTTTTTAATAGCATTATTATAATGGGCCTGTATAGTGCAGTACTATATATATATAAAATACGAACCTGTGATTATACGAATGCACTAGTATACGAAACTACCATTAGACGAACAGGGAATTATACGAAATCACCTGAATTCACCTAAAACCCTTGCTTTCAACGAGATATTCTTATCTGGGTGAAATAAAACCGAGAAATTCGACGGAATTTTATCTAGATTAACTCGATGCAGGTCTGCGTTAGACGCCATTTTGTTAGATAGCTTGTCTCGCATGGTTACAGCGAGCACCTGTAACTATGGGGGGCGTGCCTAAGTAGCGTTTGCAGAAAGGTCAAGTTCCGTGCATTGTATGCGACTGTCCCGTGCATTGTATGCGACTGTCCCGTGCATTGTATGCGACTGTCCCGTGCATTGTATGTGACTGTCCCGTGCATTGTATGCGACTGTCCCGTGCATTGTATGCGACTATCCCGTGCATTGTATGTGAGTGTCCCGTGCATTGTATGTGAGTGTCGCGAGCATTGTATGCGAGTGTCCCGTGTATTGTATGTGAGTGTCCCGTGCATTGTATGCGAGTGTCCCGTGCATTGTTTGCGAGAATCCCGTGCATTGTATGCGAGTGTCTCATGCATTGTATGTGAGTGTCCCGTGCATTGTATGCGACTGTCCCGTGCATTGTATGCGACTGTCACGTGCATTGTATGCGACTGTCCCGTGCATTGTATGTGACTGTCCCGTGCATTGTATGTGTGCATTGTATGCAACTGTCCCGTGCATTGTATGTGTGCATTGTATGCGACTGTCACGTTCATTGTATGCGAGGGTCCCGTGCATTGTATGCGACTGTCCCGTGCATTGTATGTAAGTGTCCCGTGCATTGTATGTGAGTATCGCGTGCATTGTATGCGAGTGTCCCGTGTATTGTATGTGAGTGTCCCGTGCATTGTATGTGTGCATTGTATGCGAGTGTCCCGTGCATTGTATGCGAGTGTCACGTGTATTGTATGTGAGTGTCCCGTGCATTGTATGTGTCCAGTGTATGCGAGTGTCCCGTGCATTGTATGCGAGTGTCCCGTGCATTGTATGCGACTGTCCCGTGCATTGTATGTGTGCAGTGTATGCGAGTGTCCCGTGCATTGTATGCGAGTGTCACGTGTATTGTATGTGAGTTTCGCGTGTATTTTATGTGTGCAGTGTATGCGAGTGTCCCGTGCATTGTATTCGAGTGTCCCATGCATTGTATGCGACTGTCCCGTGCATTGTATGCGACTGTCCCGTGCATTGTATGTGTGCAGTCTATGCGAGTGTCACGTGAATTGTATGCGAGTGTCCCGTGCATTGTATGCGACTGTCCCGTGCATTATATGCGAGTGTCCTGTGCATTGTATGCGACTGTCCCGTGAATTGTATGCGAGTGTCCCGTGCATTGTATGCGAGTGTCCCGTGCATTGTATGCGACCGTGCATGTCTGCGACGTCCGTGTATTGTATGCGAGTGTCCCGTGTATTGTATGCGAGTGTCCCGTGCATTGTATGCGACTGTCCCGTGCATTGTATGCGACTGTCCCGTGCATTGTATGCGAGTGTCCCGTGCATTGTATGCGACTGTCCCGTACATTGTATGCAACTGTCCCGTGCATTGTATGCGACTGTCCCGTGCATTGTATGCGACGGTCCCGTGCATTGTATGCGACTGTCCCGTGCATTGTATGCGACTGTCCCGTGCATTGTATGCGACTGTCCCGTGCATTGTATACGACTGTCCCGTGCATTGTATGCGACTGTCCCGTGCATTGTATGTGAGTGTCCCGTGCATTGTATGTGAGTGTCGCGTGCATTGTATGTGTCCATTGTATGTGAGTGTCCCGTGCATTGTATGCGAGTGTCCCGTGCATTGTATGCGATAATCCCGTGCATTGTATGCGAGTGTCTCATGCATTGTATGTGAGTGTCCCGTGCATTGTATGCGACTGTCCCGTGCATTGTATGCGACTGTCACGTGCATTGTATGAGACTGTCCCGTGCATTGTATGTGACTGTCCCGTGCATTGTATGTGTGCATTGTATGCGACTGTCCCGTGCATTGTATGCGAGTGTCCCGTGCATTGTATGCGACTGTCCCGTGCATTGTATGTGAGTGTCCCGTGCATTGTATGTGAGTGTCGCGTGCATTGTATGCGAGTGTCCCGTGTATTGTATGTGAGTGTCCCGTGCATTGTATGTGTGCATTGTATGCGAGTGTCCCTTGCATTGTATGCGAGTGTCACGTGTATTGTATGTGAGTGTCCCGTGCATTGTATGTGTCCATTGTATGCGAGTGTCCCGTGCATTGTATGCGAGTGTCCCGTGCATTGTATGCGACTGTCCCGTGCATTGTATGTGTGTAGTGTATGCGAGTGTCCCGTGCATTGTATGCGAGTGTTACGTGTATTGTATGTGAGTGTCCCGTGCATTGTATGCGACTGTCCCGTGCATTGTATGCGACTGTCCCGTGCATTGTATGCGAGTGTCCCGTGCATTGTATGCGACTGTCCCGTACATTGTATATGCAACTGTCCCATGCATTGTATGCGACTGTCCCGTGCATTGTATGCGACGGTCCCGTGCATTGTATGCGACTGTCCCGTGCATTGTATGCGACTGTCCCGTGCATTGTATGCGACTGTCCCGTGCATTGTATACGACTGTCCCGTGCATTGTATGCGACTGTCCCGTGCATTGTATGTGAATGTCCCGTGCATTGTATGTGAGTGTCGCGTGCATTGTATGCGAGTGTCCCGTGTATTGTATGTGAGTGTCCCGTGCATTGTATACGAGTGTCCCGTGCATTGTATGCGAGAATCCCGTGCATTGTATGCGAGTGTCTCATGCATTGTATGTGAGTGTCCCGTGCATTGTATGCGACTGTCCCGTGCATTGTATGCGACTGTCACGTGCATTGTATGCGACTGTCCCGTGCATTGTATGTGACTGTCCCGTGCATTGTATGTGTGCATTGTATGCGACACTCCCGTGCATTGTATGTGTGCATTGTATGCGACTGTCCCGTGCATTGTATGCGAGTGTCCCGTGCATTGTATGCGACTGTCCCGTGCATTGTATGTGAGTGTCCCGTGCATTGTATGTGAGTGTCGCGTGCATTGTATGCGAGTGTCCCGTGTATTGTATGTGAGTGTCCCGTGCATTGTATGTGTGCATTGTATGCGAGTGTCCCGTGCATTGTATGCGAGTGTCACGTGTATTGTATGTGAGTGTCCCGTGCATTGTATGTGTCCATTGTATGCGAGTGTCCCGTGCATTGTATGCGAGTGTCCCGTGCATTGTATGCGACTGTCCCGTGCATTGTATGTGTGTAGTGTATGCGAGTGTCCCGTGCATTGTATGCGAGTGTCACGTGTATTGTATGTGAGTGTCCCGTGCATTGTATGCGACTGTCCCGTGCATTGTATGCGACTGTCCCGTGCATTGTATGCGAGTGTCCCGTGCATTGTATGCGACTGTCCCGTACATTGTATATGCAACTGTCCCGTGCATTGTATGCGACTGTCCCGTGCATTGTATGCGACGGTCCCGTGCATTGTATGCGACTGTCCCGTGCATTGTATGCGACTGTCCCGTGCATTGTATGCGACTGTCCCGTGCATTGTATACGACTGTCCCGTGCATTGTATGCGACTGTCCCGTGCATTGTATGTGAATGTCCCGTGCATTGTATGTGAGTGTCGCGTGCATTGTATGCGAGTGTCCCGTGTATTGTATGTGAGTGTCCCGTGCATTGTATGCGAGTGTCCCGTGCATTGTATGCGAGAATCCCGTGCATTGTATGCGAGTGTCTCATGCATTGTATGTGAGTATCCCGTGCATTGTATGCGACTGTCCCGTGCATTGTATGCGACTGTCACGTGCATTGTATGCGACTGTCCCGTGCATTGTATGTGACTGTCCCGTGCATTGTATGCGACTGTCCCGTGCATTGTATGCGAGTGTCCCGTGCATTGTATGCGACTGTCCCGTACATTGTATATGCAACTGTCCCGTGCATTGTATGCGACTGTCCCGTGCATTGTATGTGACGGTCCCGTGCATTGTATGCGACTGTCCCGTGCATTGTATGCGACTGTCCCGTGCATTGTATGCGACTGTCCCGTGCATTGTATACGACTGTCCCGTGCATTGTATGCGACTGTCCCGTGCATTGTATGTGAATGTCCCGTGCATTGTATGTGAGTGTCGCGTGCATTGTATGCGAGTGTCCCGTGTATTGTATGTGAGTGTCCCGTGCATTGTATGCGAGTGTCCCGTGCATTGTATGCGAGAATCCCGTGCATTGTATGCGAGTGTCTCATGCATTGTATGTGAGTGTCCCGTGCATTGTATGCGACTGTCCCGTGCATTGTATGCGACTGTCACGTGCATTGTATGCGACTGTCCCGTGCATTGTATGTGACTGTCCCGTGCATTGTATGTGTGCATTGTATGCGACACTCCCGTGCATTGTATGTGTGCATTGTATGCGACTGTCCCGTGCATTGTATGTGAGTGTCCCGTGCATTGTATGCGACTGTGCATTGTATGTGAGTGTCCCGTGCATTGTATGTGAGTGTCGCGTGCATTGTATGCGAGTGTCCCGTGTATTGTATGTGAGTGTCCCGTGCATTGTATGTGTGCATTGTATGCGAGTGTCCCGTGCATTGTATGCGAGTGTCACGTGTATTGTATGTGAGTGTCCCGTGCATTTTATGTGTGCAGTGTATGCGAGTGTCCCGTGCATTGTATTCGAGTGTCCCATGCATTGTATGCGACTGTCCCGTGCATTGTATGCGACTGTCCCGTGCATTGTATGTGTGTAGTGTATGCGAGTGTCCCGTGCATTGTATGCGAGTGTCACGTGTATTGTATGTGAGTGTCCCGTGTATTTTATGTGTGCAGTGTATGCGAGTGTCCCGTGCATTGTATTCGAGTGTCCCATGCATTGTATGCGACTGTCCCGTGCATTGTATGCGACTGTCCCGTGCATTGTATGTGTGTAGTGTATGCGAGTGTCCCGTGCATTGTATGCGAGTGTCACGTGTATTGTATGTGAGTGTCCCGTGTATTTTATGTGTGCAGTGTATGCGAGTGTCCCGTGCATTGTATGCGAGTGTCCCGTGCATTGTATGCGACTGTCCCGTGCATTGTATGCGACTGTCCCGTGCATTGTATGCGACTGTCCCGTGCATTGTATGCGGGTGTCCCGTGCATTGTATGCGACTGTCCCGTGCATTGTATGCGACTGTCCCGTGCATTGTATGTGTGCAGTGTATGCGAGTGTCACGTGTATTGTATGCGAGTGTCCCGTGCATTGTATGCGAGTGTCCCGTGCATTGTATGCGAGTGTCCCGTGCATTGTATGCGAGTGTCCCGTGCATTGTATGCGAGTGTCCCGTGCATTGTATGCGACTGTCCCGTACATTGTATGCAACTGTCCCGTGCATTGTATGCGACTGTCCCGTGCATTGTATGTGACTGTAGTGCATTGTATGCGACTGTCCCGTGCATTGTATGCGACTGTCCCGTGCATTGTATGCGAATGTCCCGTGCATTGTATGTGACTGTCCCGTGCATTGTATGCGACTGTCCCGTGCATTGTATGCGACTATCCCGTGCATTGTATGTGAGTGCCCCGTGCATTGTATGTGAGTGTCCCGTGCATTGTATTCGAGTGTCCCATGCATTGTATGCGACTGTCCCGTGCATTGTATGCGACTGTCCCGTGCATTGTATGTGTGTAGTGTATGCGAGTGTCCCGTGCATTGTATGCGAGTGTCAAGTGTATTGTATGTGATTGTCCCGTGAATTTTATGTGTGCAGTGTATGCGAGTGTCCCGTGCATTGTATGCGACTGTCCCGTGCATTGTATGCGACTGTCCCGTGCATTGTATGCGACTGTCCCGTGCATTGTATGCGACTGTCCCGTGCATTGTATGCGGGTGTCACGTGCATTGTATGCGACTGTCCCGTGCATTGTATGTGTGCAGTGTATGCGAGTGTCACGTGTATTGTATGCGAGTGTCCCGTGCATTGTATGCGAGTGTCACGTGCATTGTATGCGAGTGTCCCGTGCATTGTATGCGAGTGTCCCGTGCATTGTATGCGAGTGTCCAGTACATTGTATGCAACTGTCCCGTACATTGTATGCAACTGTCCCGTGCATTGTATGCGACTGTCCCGTGCATTGTATGCGACTGTCCCGTGCATTGTATGCGACTGTCCCGTGCATTGTATGCGACTGTCCCGTGCATTGTATGCGACTGTCCCGTGCATTGTATGTGACTGTCCCGTGCATTGTATGCGACTATCCCGTGCATTGTATGCGACTATCCCGTGCATTGTATGTGAGTGTCCCGTGCATTGTATGTGAGTGTCGCGTGCATTGTATGCGAGTGTCCCGTGTATTGTATGTGAGTGTCCCGTGCATTGTATGCGAGTGTCCAGTGCATTGTTTGGGAGAATCCCGTGCATTGTATGCGAGTGTCTCATGCATTGTATGTGAGTGTCCCGTGCAATGTATGCGACTGTCCCGTGCATTGTATGCGACTGTCACGTGCATTGTATGCGACTGTCCCGTGCATTGTATGTGACTGTCCCGTGCATTGTATGTGTGCATTGTATGCAACTGTCCCGTGCATTGTATGTGTGCATTGTATGCGACTGTCCCGTTCATTGTATGCGAGGGTCCCGTGCATTGTATGCGACTGTCCCGTGCATTGTATGTAAGTGTCGCGTGCATTGTATGCGAGTGTCCCGTGTATTGTATGTGAGTGTCCCGTGCATTGTATGCCTGCATTGTATGCGAGTGTCCCGTGCATTGTATGCGAGTGTCACGTGCATTGTATGTGAGTGTCCCGTGCATTGTATGCGAGTGTCCCGTGCATTGTATGCGACTGTCCCGTGCATTGTATGTGTGCAGTTTATGCGAGTGTCCCGTGCATTCTATGCGAGTGTCACGTGTATTGTATGTGAGTGTCCCGTGTATTTTATGTGTGCAGTGTATGCGAGTGTCCCGTGCATTGTATTCGAGTGTCCCATGCATTGTATGCGACTGTCCCGTGCATTGTATGCGACTGTCCAGTGCATTGTATGTGTGCAGTCTATGCGAGTGTCACGTGTATTGTATGTGAGTGTCCCATGCATTGTATGTATGCAGTGTATGCGAGTGTCCCGTGCATTGTATGCGAGTGTCCCGTGCATTGTATGCGACTGTCCCGTGCATTGTGTGTGTGCAGTGTATGCGAGTGTCACGTGTATATATATGTGACTGCCCCATGCATGGTATGTGTGCAGTGTATGCGAGTGTCCCGTGCATTGTATGCGAGTGTCCCGTGCATTGTATGCGAGTGTCCTGTGCATTGTATGCGACTGTCCCGTGTATTGTATGCGAGTGTCCCGTGCATTGTATGCGACTGTCCCGTGCATTGTATGTGACTGTAGTGCATTGTATGCGACTGTCCCGTGCATTGTATGCGACTGTCCCGTGCATTGTATGCGACTGTCCCGTGCATTGTATGTGACTGTCCCGTGCATTGTATGCGACTGTCCCGTGCATTGTATGCGACTATCCCGTGCATTGTATGTGAGTGCCCCGTGCATTGTATGTGAGTGTCCCGTGCATTGTATTCGAGTGTCCCATGCATTGTATGCGACTGTCCCGTGCATTGTATGCGACTGTCCCGTGCATTGTATGTGTGTAGTGTATGCGAGTGTCCCGTGCATTGTATGCGAGTGTCACGTGTATTGTATGTGAGTGTCCCGTGTATTTTATGTGTGCAGTGTATGCGAGTGTCCCGTGCATTGTATGCGACTGTCCCGTGCATTGTATGCGACTGTCCCGTGCATTGTATGCGACTGTCCCGTGCATTGTATGCGACTGTCCCGTGCATTGTATGCGGGTGTCCCGTGCATTGTATGCGACTGTCCCGTGCATTGTATGTGTGCAGTGTATGCGAGTGTCACGTGTATTGTATGCGAGTGTCCCGTGCATTGTATGCGAGTGTCACGTGCATTGTATGCGAGTGTCCCGTGCATTGTATGCGAGTGTCCCGTGCATTGTATGCGAGTGTCCAGTACATTGTATGCAACTGTCCCGTACATTGTATGCAACTGTCCCGTGCATTGTATGCGACTGTCCCGTGCATTGTATGCGACTGTCCCGTGCATTGTATGCGACTGTCCCGTGCATTGTATGCGACTGTCCCGTGCATTGTATGCGACTGTCACGTGCATTGTATGTGACTGTCCCGTGCATTGTATGCGACTATCCCGTGCATTGTATGCGACTATCCCGTGCATTGTATGTGAGTGTCCCGTGCATTGTATGTGAGTGTCGCGTGCATTGTATGCGAGTGTCCCGTGTATTGTATGTGAGTGTCCCGTGCATTGTATGCGAGTGTCCCGTGCATTGTTTGCGAGAATCCCGTGCATTGTATGCGAGTGTCTCATGCATTGTATGTGAGTGTCCCGTGCAATGTATGCGACTGTCCCGTGCATTGTATGCGACTGTCACGTGCATTGTATGCGACTGTCCCGTGCATTGTATGTGACTGTCCCGTGCAT
Organism: Archivesica marissinica; assembly: GCA_014843695.1. Lineage (NCBI taxonomy): Eukaryota > Metazoa > Mollusca > Bivalvia > Venerida > Vesicomyidae > Archivesica > Archivesica marissinica. The sequence continues at coordinate 43,958,195 of CM026399.1, read as the reverse complement.
TGTATGTGTGCATTGTATGCAACTGTCCCGTGCATTGTATGTGTGCATTGTATGCGACTGTCCCGTTCATTGTATGCGAGGGTCCCGTGCATTGTATGCGACTGTCCCGTGCATTGTATGTAAGTGTACCGTGCATTGTATGTGAGTGTCGCGTGCATTGTATGCGAGTGTCCCGTGTATTGTATGTGAGTGTCCCGTGCATTGTATGCCTGCATTGTATGCGAGTGTCCCGTGCATTGTATGCGAGTGTCACGTGCATTGTATGTGAGTGTCCCGTGCATTGTATGCGAGTGTCCCGTGCATTGTTTGCGACTGTCCCGTGCATTGTATGTGTGCAGTGTATGCGAGTGTCCCGTGCATTGTATGCGAGTGTCACGTGTATTGTATGTGAGTGTCCCGTGTATTTTATGTGTGCAGTGTATGCGAGTGTCCCGTGCATTGTATTCGAGTGTCCCATGCATTGTATGCGACTGTCCCGTGCATTGTATGCGACTGTCCCGTGCATTGTATGTGTGCAGTCTATGCGAGTGTCACGTGTATTGTATGTGAGTGTCCCATGCATTGTATGTGTGCAGTGTATGCGAGTGTCCCGTGCATTGTATGCGAGTGTCCCGTGCATTGTATGCGACTGTCCCGTGCATTGTGTGTGTGCAGTGTATGCGAGTGTCACGTGTATTCTATGTGAGTGCCCCATGCATGGTATGTGTGCAGTGTATGCGAGTGTCCCGTGCATTGTATGCGAGTGTCCCGTGCATTGTATGCGAGTGTCCTGTGCATTGTATGCGACTGTCCCGTGTATTGTATGCGAGTGTCCCGTGTATTGTATGCGAGTGTCCCGTGCATTGTATGCGACTGTCCCGTACATTGTATGCGACTGTCCCGTGCATTGTATGCGAGTGTCCCGTGCTTTGTATGCGACTGTCCCGTACATTGTATGCAACTGTCCCGTGCATTGTATGCGACTGTCCCGTGCATTGTATGCGACTGTCCCGTGCATTGTATGCGACTGTCCCGTGCATTGTATGCGACTGTCCCGTGCATTGTATGCGACTGTCCCGTGCATTGTATACGACTGTCCCGTGCATTGTATGCGACTGTCCCGTGCATTGTATGCGACTGTCCCGTGCATTGTAAACGACTGTCCCGTGCATTGTATGCGACTGTCCCGTGCATTGTATGTGAGTGTCCCGTGCATTGTATGTGAGTGTCGCGTGCATTGTATGCGAGTGTCCCGTGTATTGTATGTGAGTGTCCCGTGCATTGTATGCGAGTGTCCCGTGCATTGTATGCGAGAATCCCGTGTATTGTATGCGAGTGTCTCATGCATTGTATGTGAGTGTCCCGTGCATTGTATGCGACTGTCCCATGCATTGTATGCGACTCTCACGTGCATTGTATGCGACAGTCCTGTGCATTGTATGTGACTGTCCCGTGCATTGTATGTGTGCATTGTATGCGACAGTCCCGTGCATTGTATGTGTGCATTGTATGCGACTGTCTCGTGCATTGTATGCGAGTGTCCCGTGCATTGTATGCGACTGTCCCGTGCATTGTATGTTAGTGTCCCGTGCATTGTATGCGAGTGTCACGTGTATTGTATGTGAGTGTCCCGTGCATTGTATGTGTCCAGTGTATGCGAGTGTCCCGTGCATTGTATGCGAGTGTACTGTGCATTGTATGCGACTGTCCCGTGCATTGTATATGTGCAGTGTATGCGAGTGTCCCGTGCATTGTATGCGAGTGTCACGTGTATTGTATGTGAGTGTCCCGTGTATTTTATGTGTGCAATGTATGCGAGTGTCCCGTGCATTGTATTCGAGTGTCCCATGCATTGTATGCGACTGTCCCGTGCATTGTATGCGACTGTCCCGTGCATTGTATGTGTGCAATCTATGCGAGTGTCACGTGTATTGTATGTGAGTGTCCCATGCATTGTATGTGTGCAGTGTATGCGAGTGTCCCGTGCATTGTATGCGAGTGTCCCGTGCATTGTATGCGACTGTCCCGTGCATTGTGTGTGCAGTGTATGCGAGTGTCACGTGTATTCTATGTGAGTGCCCCATGCATGGTATGTGTGCAGTGTATGCGAGTGTCCCGTGCATTGTATGCGAGTGTCCCGTGCATTGTATGCGACTGTCCCGTGCATTGTATACGACTGTCCCGTGCATTGTATGCGACTGTCCCGTGCATTGTATGTGAGTGTCCCGTGCATTGTATGTGAGTGTCGCGTGCATTGTATGCGAGTGTCCCGTGTATTGTATGTGAGTGTCCCGTGCATTGTATGCGAGTGTCCCGTGCATTGTATGCGAGAATCCCGTGTATTGTATGCGAGTGTCTCATGCATTGTATGTGAGTGTCCCGTGCATTGTATGCGACTGTCCCGTGCATTGTATGCGACTGTCACGTGCATTGTATGCGACTGTCCCGTGCATTGTATGTGACTGTCCCGTGCATTGTATGTGTGCATTGTATGCGACAGTCCCGTGCATTGTATGTGTGCATTGTATGCGACTGTCTCGTGCATTGTATGCGAGTGTCCCGTGCATTGTATGCGACTGTCCCGTGCATTGTATGTGAGTGTCCCGTGCATTGTATGCGAGTGTCACGTGTATTGTATGTGAGTGTCCCGTGCATTGTATGTGTCCAGTGTATGCGAGTGTCCCGTGCATTGTATGCGAGTGTCCCGTGCATTGTATGCGACTGTCCCGTGCATTGTATATGTGCAGTGTATGCGAGTGTCCCGTGCATTGTATGCGAGTGTCACGTGTATTGTATGTGAGTGTCCCGTGTATTTTATGTGTGCAATGTATGCGAGTGTCCCGTGCATTGTATTCGAGTGTCCCATGCATTGTATGCGACTGTCCCGTGCATTGTATGCGACTGTCCCGTGCATTGTATGTGTGCAATCTATGCGAGTGTCACGTGTATTGTATGTGAGTGTCCCATGCATTGTATGTGTGCAGTGTATGCGAGTGTCCCGTGCATTGTATGCGAGTGTCCCGTGCATTGTATGCGACTGTCCCGTGCATTGTGTGTGCAGTGTATGCGAGTGTCACGTGTATTCTATGTGAGTGCCCCATGCATTGTATGTGTGCAGTGTATGCGACTGTCCCGTGCATTGTATGCGACTGTCCCGTGCATTGTATGCGACTGTCCCGTGCATTGTATGCGACTGTCCCGTGCATTGTAAACGACTGTCCCGTGCATTGTATGCGACTGTCCCGTGCATTGTATGTGAGTGTCCCGTGCATTGTATGTGAGTGTCGCGTGCATTGTATGCGAGTGTCCCGTGTATTGTATGTGAGTGTCCCGTGCATTGTATGCGAGTGTCCCGTGCATTGTATGCGAGAATCCCGTGTATTGTATGCGAGTGTCTCATGCATTGTATGTGAGTGTCCCGTGCATTGTATGCGACTGTCCCGTGCATTGTATGCGACTGTCACGTGCATTGTATGCGACTGTCCCGTGCATTGTATGTGACTGTCCCGTGCATTGTATGTGTGCATTGTATGCGACAGTCCCGTGCATTGTATGTGTGCATTGTATGCGACTGTCTCGTGCATTGTATGCGAGTGTCCCGTGCATTGTATGCGACTGTCCCGTGCATTGTATGTAGTGTCCCGTGCATTGTATGCGAGTGTCACGTGTATTGTATGTGAGTGTCCCGTGCATTGTATGTGTCCAGTGTATGCGAGTGTCCCGTGCATTGTATGCGAGTGTACTGTGCATTGTATGCGACTGTCCCGTGCATTGTATATGTGCAGTGTATGCGAGTGTCCCGTGCATTGTATGCGAGTGTCACGTGTATTGTATGTGAGTGTCCCGTGTATTTTATGTGTGCAATGTATGCGAGTGTCCCGTGCATTGTATTCGAGTGTCCCATGCATTGTATGCGACTGTCCCGTGCATTGTATGCGACTGTCCCGTGCATTGTATGTGTGCAATCTATGCGAGTGTCACGTGTATTGTATGTGAGTGTCCCATGCATTGTATGTGTGCAGTGTATGCGAGTGTCCCGTGCATTGTATGCGAGTGTCCCGTGCATTGTATGCGACTGTCCCGTGCATTGTGTGTGCAGTGTATGCGAGTGTCACGTGTATTCTATGTGAGTGCCCCATGCATGGTATGTGTGCAGTGTATGCGAGTGTCCCGTGCATTGTATGCGAGTGTCCCGTGCATTGTATGCGACTGTCCCGTGCATTGTATACGACTGTCCCGTGCATTGTATGCGACTGTCCCGTGCATTGTATGTGAGTGTCCCGTGCATTGTATGTGAGTGTCGCGTGCATTGTATGCGAGTGTCCCGTGTATTGTATGTGAGTGTCCCGTGCATTGTATGCGAGTGTCCCGTGCATTGTATGCGAGAATCCCGTGTATTGTATGCGAGTGTCTCATGCATTGTATGTGAGTGTCCCGTGCATTGTATGCGACTGTCCCGTGCATTGTATGCGACTGTCACGTGCATTGTATGCGACTGTCCCGTGCATTGTATGTGACTGTCCGGTGCATTGTATGTGTGCATTGTATGCGACAGTCCCGTGCATTGTATGTGTGCATTGTATGCGACTCTCTCGTGCATTGTATGCGAGTGTCCCGTGCATTGTATGCGACTGTCCCGTGCATTGTATGTGAGTGTCCCGTGCATTGTATGCGAGTGTCACGTGTATTGTATGTGAGTGTCCCGTGCATTGTATGTGTCCAGTGTATGCGAGTGTCCCGTGCATTGTATGCGAGTGTCCTGTGCATTGTATGCGACTGTCCCGTGCATTGTATATGTGCAGTGTATGCGAGTGTCCCGTGCATTGTATGCGAGTGTCACGTGTATTGTATGTGAGTGTCCCGTGTATTTTATGTGTGCAATGTATGCGAGTGTCCCGTGCATTGTATTCGAGTGTCCCATGCATTGTATGCGACTGTCCCGTGCATTGTATGCGACTGTCCCGTGCATTGTATGTGTGCAATCTATGCGAGTGTCACGTGTATTGTATGTGAGTGTCCCATGCATTGTATGTGTGCAGTGTATGCGAGTGTCCCGTGCATTGTATGCGAGTGTCCCGTGCATTGTATGCGACTGTCCCGTGCATTGTGTGTGCAGTGTATGCGAGTGTCACGTGTATTCTATGTGAGTGCCCCATGCATTGTATGTGTGCAGTGTATGCGAGTGTCACGTGTATTGTATGTGAGTGCCCCATACATTGTATGTGTGCAGTGTCTGCGAGTGTCCCGTGCATTGTATTTGAGTGTCCTGTGCATTGGATGCGACTGTCCCGAGTATTGTATGCGAGTGTCCCGTGTATTGTATGTGAGTGTCCCGTGCATTGTATGCGAGTGTCCCGTGCATTGTATGCGAGAATCCCGTGTATTGTATGCGAGTGTCTCATGCATTATATGTGAGTGTCCCGTGCATTGTATGCGACTGTCCCGTGCATTGTATGCGACTGTCACGTGCATTGTATGCGATTGTCCCGTGCATTGTATGTGACTGTCCCGTGCATTGTATGTGTGCATTGTATGCGACAGTCCCGTGCATTGTATGTGTGCATTGTATGCGACTCTCTCGTGCATTGTATGCGAGTGTCCCGTGCATTGTATGCGACTGTCCCGTGCATTGTATGTGAGTGTCCCGTGCATTGTATGCGAGTGTCACGTGTATTGTATGTGAGTGTCCCGTGCATTGTATGTGTCCAGTGTATGCGAGTGTCCCGTGCATTGTATGCGAGTGTCCCGTGCATTGTATGCGACTGTCCCGTGCATTGTATGTGTGCAGTGTATGCGAGTGTCCCGTGCATTGTATGCGAGTGTCCCGTGCATTGTATGCGAGTGTCCCGTGCATTGTATGCGACTGTCCCGTGCATTGTATACGACTGTCCCGTGCATTGTATGCGACTGTCCCGTGCATTGTTTGAGTGTCCCGTGCATTGTATGTGAGTGTCGCGTGCATTGTATGCGAGTGTCCCGTGTATTGTATGTGAGTGTCCCGTGCATTGTATGCGAGTGTCCCGTGCATTGTATGCGAGAATCCCGTATGTATGCGAGTGTCTCATGCATTGTATGTGAGTGTCCCGTGCATTGTATGCGACTGTCCCGTGCATTGTATGCGACTGTCACGTGCATTGTATGCGACTGTCCCGTGCATTGTATGTGACTGTCCGGTGCATTGTATGTGTGCATTGTATGCGACGTCCCGTGCATTGTATGTGTGCATTGTATGCGACTCTCTCGTGCATTGTATGCGAGTGTCCCGTGCATTGTATGCGACTGTCCCGTGCATTGTATGTGAGTGTCCCGTGCATTGTATGCGAGTGTCACGTGCATTGTATGTGAGTGTCCCGTGCATTGTATGTGTCCAGTGTATGCGAGTGTCCCGTGCATTGTATGCGAGTGTCCCGTGCATTGTATGCGACTGTCCCGTGCATTGTATGTGCAGTGTATGCGAGTGTCCCGTGCATTGTATGCGAGTGTCACGTGTATTGTATGGAGTGTCCCGTGTATTTTATGTGTGCAATGTATGCGAGTGTCCCGTGCATTGTATTCGAGTGTCCCATGCATTGTATGCGACTGTCCCGTGCATTGTATGCGACTGTCCCGTGCATTGTATGTGTGCAATCTATGCGAGTGTCACGTGTATTGTATGTGAGTGTCCCATGCATTGTATGTGTGCAGTGTATGCGAGTGTCCCGTGCATTGTATGCGAGTGTCCCGTGCATTGTATGCGACTGTCCCGTGCATTGTATGTGTGCAGTGTATGCGAGTGTCACGTGTATTGTATGTGAGTGTCCCATGCATTGTATGTGTGCAGTGTATGCGAGTGTCACGTGTATTGTATGTGAGTGCCCCATGCATTGTATGTGTGCAGTGTATGCGAGTGTCCCGTGCATTGTATGCGAGTGTCCCGTGCATTGTATGCGACTGTCCCGTGCATTGTATGCGACTGTCCCGTGTATTGTATGCGAGTGTCCCGTGCATTGTATGCGAGTGTCCCGTGCATTGTATGCGACTGTCCCGTGCATTGTATGCGAGTGTCCCGTGCATTGTATGCGACTGTCCCGTGCATTGTATGCGAGTGTCCCGTGCATTGTATGCGACTGTCCCGTGCATTGTATGCGAGTGTCCCGTGCATTGTATGCGAGTGTCCCGTGCATTGTATGCGACTGTCCCTGCATTGTATGCGACAGTCCCGTGCATTGTATGGTGTGCATTGTATGCGACTGTCCCGTGCATTGTATGCGACTGTCCCGTGCATTGTATGCGACTGTCCCGTGCATTGTATGCGACTGTCCCGTGCATTGTATGCGAGTGTCACGTGCATTGTATGTGAGTGTCCCGTGCATTGTATGGACTGTCCCGTGCATTGTATGCGAGTGTCCCGTGCATTGTATGCGAGTGTCCCGTGCATTGTATGCGACTGTCCCGTGCATTGTATGTGTGCAGTGTTGCGAGTGTCCCGTGCATTGTATGCGAGTGTCACGTGTATTGTATGTGAGTGTCCCGTGTATTATGTGTGCTGTATGCGAGTGTCCCGTGCATTGTATGAGTGTCCCGATGTATGCGACTGTCCCGTGCATTGTATGCGACTGTCCCGTGCATTGTATGTGTGCAGTGTATGCGAGTGTCACGTGTATTGTATGTGAGTGTCCCATGCTTGTATGTGTGCAGTGTATGCGAGTGTCCCGTGCATTGTATGCGAGTGTCCCGTGCATTGTATGCGACTGTCCCGTGCATTGTATGGTGTGCATTGTATGCGAGTGTCCCGTGCATTGTATGCGACTGTCCCGTGCATTGTATGCGAGTGTCCCGTGCATTGTATGCGAGTGTCCCGTGCATTGTATGCGAGTGTCCCGTGCATTGTATGGTGTGTGCATTGTATGCGAGTGTCCCGTGCATTGTATGCGGTGTCCCGTGCATTGTATGCGATGTCCCGTGCATTGTATGCGACTGTCCCATGCATTGTATGCGAGTGTCCCGTGCATTGTATGCGACTGTCACGTGCATTGTATGCGACTGTCCCGTGCATTGTATGCGACTGTCCCATGCATTGTATGCGAGTGTCCCGTGCATTGTATGCGACTGTCACGTGCATTGTATGCGACTGTCCCGTGCATTGTATGCGACTGTCCCATGCATTGTATGCGAGTGTCCCGTGCATTGTATGCGACTGTCACGTGCATTGTATGCGACTGTCCCGTGCATTGTATGCGACTGTCCCATGCATTGTATGCGAGTGTCCCGTGCATTGTATGCGACTGTCACGTGCATTGTATGCGACTGTCCCGTGCATTGTATGCGACTGTCCCGTGCATTGAATGCGACTGTCCCGTGCATTTTATGCGAGTATCCCGTGCATTGTATGCGACTGTCCCGTGTATTGTATGCGAGTGTCTCGTGCATTGTATGCGACTTTCCCGTGCATTGTATGCGACTGTCCAGTGCATTGTATGCGACTGTCCCGTGCATTGTATGCAAGTGTCCCGTGCATTGTATGCGAGTGTCCCGTGCATTGTATGCGAGTGTCCCGTGCATTATATGCGACTGTCCCGTGCATTGTATTCGACTGTCCCGTGCATTATATGCGACTGTCCCGTGCATTGTATGCGACTGTCCCGTGCATTGTATGCGACTGTCCCGTGTATTGTATGCGACTGTCCCGTGCATTGTATGCGACTGTCCCGTGCATTGTATGCGACTGTCCCGTGCATTGTATGCGACTGTCCCGTGCATTGTATGCGACTGTCCCGTGCATTGTATGCGAGTGTCCCGTGCATTGTATGCTAGTGACCCGTGCATTGTATGCGAGTGTCCCGTGCATTGTGTGCGAGTATCCCGTGCATTGTATGCGACTGTCCCATGCATTGTATGTGAGTGTCCCGTGTATTGTATGCGACTGTCCCGTGCATTGTGTGCGACTGTCACGTGCATTGTATGCGACTGTCCCGTGCATTGTATGTGACTGTCCCGTGCATTGTATGTGTGCATTGTATGCGACTGTCCCGTGCATTGTATGCGAGTGTCACGTGCATTGCATGCGACTGTCCCGTGCATTGTATGTGAGTGTTCCGTGCATTGTATGTGAGTGTCGCGTGCATTGTATGCGAGTGTCCCGTGTATTGTATGTGAGTGTCTCGTGTATTGTATGTGAGTTTCCCGTGCATTGTATGTGTCCAGTGTATGCGAGTGTCCCGTGCATTGTATGTGACTGTCCCGTGCATTGTATGTGTGCAGTTTATGCGAGTGTCCCGTGCATTGTATGCGAGTGTCCCGTGTATTGTATGCGAGTGTCCCTTGCATTGTATTCGAGTGTCCCGTGCATTGTATGCGACTGTCCTGTGCATTGTATGCGACTGTTCCGTGCATTGTATGTGTGCAGTGTATGCGAGTGTCACGTGTATTGTATGTGAGTGTCCCACGCATTGTATGTGTGCAGTGTATGCGAGTGTCCCGTGCATTGTATGCGAGTGTCCCGTGCATTGTATGAGACTGTCCCGTGCATTGTGTGTGTGCAGTGTATGCGAGTGTCACGTGTATTGTATGTGAATGTCCCATGCATTGTATGTGTGCAGTGTATGCGAGTGTCACGTGTATTGTATGTGAGTGCCCCATACATTGTATGTGTGCAGTGTCTGCGAGTGTCCCGTGCATTGTATTTGAGTGTCCTGTGCATTGGATGCGACTGTCCCGAGTATTGTATGCGAGTGTCCCGTGTATTGTATGCGAGTGTCCCGTGCATTGTATGCGACTGTCCCGTGCATTGTATGCGACTGTCCCGTGCATTGTATGCGACTGTCCCGTGCATTGTATGCGAGTGTCCCGTGCATTGTATGCGACTGTCACTTGCATTGTATGCGACTGTCCCGTGCATTATATGCGACTGTCCCGTGCATTGTATGCGAGTGTCCCGTGCATTGTATGCGACTGTCCCGTGTAATGTATGCGAGTGTCCCGTGCATTGTATGCGACTTTCCCGTGCATTGTATGCGACTGTCCCGTGCATTGTATGCAAGTGTCCCGTGCATTGTATGCGACTGTCCCATGCATTGTATGTGTGCAGTGTATGCGAGTGTCCCGTACATTGTGTGTGAGTGTCAAGTGTATTGTATGCGACTGTCCCGTGCATTATATGCCACTGTCCCGTGCATTGTATGTGTGCAGTGTATGCGAGTGTCACGTGTATTGTATGTGAGTGTCCCATGCATTGTATGTGTGCAGTGTATGCGAGTGTCCCGTGCATTGTATGCGAGTGTCCCGTGCATTGTATGCGAGTGGCCCGTGTATTGTATGCGAGTGTCCCGTGCATTGTATGCGACTGTCCCGTGCATTGTATGCGACTGTCCCGTGCATTATATTTGTGCAGTGTATGCGAGTGTCCCGTGCATTGTATTCGAGTGTCCCATGCATTGTATGCGACTGTCCCGTGCATTGTATGCGACTGTCCCGTGCATTGTATGTGTGCAGTCTATGCGAGTGTCACGTGTATTGTATGTGAGTGTCCCATGCATTGTATGTGTGCAGTGTATGCGAGTGTCCCGTGCATTGTATGCGAGTGTCCCGTGCATTGTATGCGACTGTCCCGTGCATTGTGTGTGTGCAGTGTATGCGAGTGTCACGTGTATTCTATGTGAGTTCCCCATGCATGGTATGTGTGCAGTGTATGCGAGTGTCCCGTGCATTGTATGCGAGTGTCCCGTGCATTGTATGCGAGTGTCCTGTGCATTGTATGCGACTGTCCCGTGTATTGTATGCGAGTGTCCCGTGCATTGTATGCGAGTGTCCCGTGCATTGTATGCGACTGTCCCGTGCATTGTATGCGACTGTCCCGTGCATTGTATGCGAGTGTCCCGTGCATTGTATGCGACTGTCCCGTACATTGTATGCAACTGTCCCGTGCATTGTATGCGACTGTCCCGTGCATTGTATGCGACTGTCCCGTGCATTGTATGCGACTGTCCCGTGCATTGTATGCGACTGTCCCGTGCATTGTATGCGACTGTCCCGTGCATTGTATGCGACTGTCCCGTGCATTGTATGCGACTGTCCCGTGCATTGTATGTGAGTGTCCCGTGCATTGTATGTGAGTGTCGCGTGCATTGTATGCGAGTGTCCCGTGTATTGTATGTGAGTGTCCCGTGCATTGTATGCGAGTGTCCCGTGCATTGTATGCGAGAATCCCGTGCATTGTATGCGAGTGTCTCATGCATTGTATGTGAGTGTCCCGTGCATTGTATGCGACTGTCCCGTGCATTGTATGCGACTGTCACGTGCATTGTATGCGACTGTCCCGTGCATTGTATGCGAGTGTCCCGTACATTGTATGCGACTGTCCCGTGCATTGTATGTGAGTGTCCCGTGCATTGTATGTGAGTGTCGCGTGCATTGTATGCGAGTGTCCCGTGTATTGTATGTGAGTGTCCCGTGCATTGTATGTGTGCATTGTATGGGAGTGTCCCGTGCATTGTATGCGAGTGTCACGTGTATTGTATGTGAGTGTTCCGTGCATTGTATGTGTCCAGTGTATGCGAGTGTCCCGTGCATTGTATGGTGTAGTGTATGCGAGTGTCCCGTGCATTGTATGCGAGTGTCACGTTTATTGTATGCGAGTGTCACGTGTATTGTATGTGAGTGTTCCGTGCATTGTATGTGTCCAGTGTATGCGAGTGTCACGTGCATTGTATGCGAGTGTCCCGTGCATTGTATGCGACTGTCCCGTGCATTGTGTGTGTGCAGTGTATGCGAGTGTCACGTGTATTCTATGTGAGTGCCCCATGCATAGTATGTGTGCAGTGTATGCGAGTGTCCCGTGCATTGTATGAGAGTGTCCCATACATTGTATGCGAGTGTCCTGTGCATTGTATGCGACTGTCCCGTGTATTGTATGCGAGTGTCCCGTGTATTGTATGCGAGTGTCCCGTGCATTGTATGCGACTGTCCCGTGCATTGTATGCGACTGTCCCATGCATTGTATGCGAGTGTCCCGTGCATTGTATGCGACTGTCACGTGCATTGTATGCGACTGTCCCGTGCATTGTATGCGACTGTCCCTGCATTGTATGCGAGTGTCCCGTGCATTGTATGCGACTGTCACGTGCATTGTATGCGACTGTCCCGTGCATTGTATGCGACTGTCCCGTGCAATGTATGCGACTGTCCCGTGCATTGTATGCGAGTATCCCGTGCATTGTATGCGACTGTCCCGTGTATTGTATGCGAGTGTCTCGTGCATTGTATGCGACTTTCCCGTGCATTGTATGCGACTGTCCAGTGCATTGTATGCGACTGTCCCGTGCATTGTATGCAAGTGTCCCGTGCATTGTATGCGAGTGTCCCGTGCATTGTATGCGAGTGTCCCGTGCATTATATGCGACTGTCCCGTGCATTGTATTCGACTGTCCCGTGCATTATATGCGACTGTCCCGTGCATTGTATGCGACTGTCCCGTGCATTGTATGCGACTGTCCCGTGTATTGTATGCGACTGTCCCGTGCATTGTATGCGACTGTCCCGTGCATTGTATGCGACTGTCCCGTGCATTGTATGCGACTGTCCCGTGCATTGTATGCGACTGTCCCGTGCATTGTATGCGAGTGTCCCGTGCATTGTATGCTAGTGACCCGTGCATTGTATGCGAGTGTCCCGTGCATTGTGTGCGAGTATCCCGTGCATTGTATGCGACTGTCCCATGCATTGTATGTGAGTGTCCCGTGTATTGTATGCGACTGTCCCGTGCATTGTGTGCGACTGTCACGTGCATTGTATGCGACTGTCCCGTGCATTGTATGTGACTGTCCCGTGCATTGTATGTGTGCATTGTATGCGACTGTCCCGTGCATTGTATGCGAGTGTCACGTGCATTGCATGCGACTGTCCCGTGCATTGTATGTGAGTGTTCCGTGCATTGTATGTGAGTGTCGCGTGCATTGTATGCGAGTGTCCCGTGTATTGTATGTGAGTGTCTCGTGTATTGTATGTGAGTTTCCCGTGCATTGTATGTGTCCAGTGTATGCGAGTGTCCCGTGCATTGTATGTGACTGTCCCGTGCATTGTATGTGTGCAGTTTATGCGAGTGTCCCGTGCATTGTATGCGAGTGTCCCGTGTATTGTATGCGAGTGTCCCTTGCATTGTATTCGAGTGTCCCGTGCATTGTATGCGACTGTCCTGTGCATTGTATGCGACTGTTCCGTGCATTGTATGTGTGCAGTGTATGCGAGTGTCACGTGTATTGTATGTGAGTGTCCCACGCATTGTATGTGTGCAGTGTATGCGAGTGTCCCGTGCATTGTATGCGAGTGTCCCGTGCATTGTATGAGACTGTCCCGTGCATTGTGTGTGTGCAGTGTATGCGAGTGTCACGTGTATTGTATGTGAATGTCCCATGCATTGTATGTGTGCAGTGTATGCGAGTGTCACGTGTATTGTATGTGAGTGCCCCATACATTGTATGTGTGCAGTGTCTGCGAGTGTCCCGTGCATTGTATTTGAGTGTCCTGTGCATTGGATGCGACTGTCCCGAGTATTGTATGCGAGTGTCCCGTGTATTGTATGCGAGTGTCCCGTGCATTGTATGCGACTGTCCCGTGCATTGTATGCGACTGTCCCGTGCATTGTATGCGACTGTCCCGTGCATTGTATGCGAGTGTCCCGTGCATTGTATGCGACTGTCACTTGCATTGTATGCGACTGTCCCGTGCATTATATGCGACTGTCCCGTGCATTGTATGTGAGTGTCCCGTGCATTGTATGCGACTGTCCCGTGTAATGTATGCGAGTGTCCCGTGCATTGTATGCGACTTTCCCGTGCATTGTATGCGACTGTCCCGTGCATTGTATGCAAGTGTCCCGTGCATTGTATGCGACTGTCCCATGCATTGTATGTGTGCAGTGTATGCGAGTGTCCCGTACATTGTGTGTGAGTGTCAAGTGTATTGTATGCGACTGTCACGTGCATTATATGCCACTGTCCCGTGCATTGTATGTGTGCAGTGTATGCGAGTGTCACGTGTATTGTATGTGAGTGTCCCATGCATTGTATGTGTGCAGTGTATGCGAGTGTCCCGTGCATTGTATGCGAGTGTCCCGTGCATTGTATGCGAGTGGCCCGTGTATTGTATGCGAGTGTCCCGTGCATTGTATGCGACTGTCCCGTGCATTGTATGCGACTGTCCCGTGCATTATATTTGTGCAGTGTATGCGAGTGTCACGTGTATTGTATGTGAGTGTCCCATGCATTGTATGTGTGCATTGTATGCGAGTGTCACGTGTATTGTATGTGAGTGCCCCATGCATTGTATGTGTGCAGTGTATGCGAGTGTCCCGTGCATTGTATAGGAGTGCCCCGTGCATTGTATGCGAGTGTCCCGTGCATTGTATGCGAGTGTCCCGTGTATTGTATGCGAGTGTCCCGTGTATTGTATGAGAGTGTCCCGTGCATTGTATGCGACTGTCCCGTGTATTGTATGCGACTGTCTCGTGCATTGTATGCGAGTGTCCCGTGCATTGTATGCGACTGTCTCGTGCATTGTATGCGAGTGTCCCGTGCATTGTATGCGACTGTCCCGTGCATTGTCTGCGAGTGTCCCGTGCATTGTATGCGAGTGTCCCGTGCATTGTATGCGACTGTCCCATGCAGTGTATGCGACTGTCCCGTGCATTGTATGCTAGTGTCCCGTGCATTGTATGCGACTGTCACGTGCATTGTATGCGACTGTCCCGTGCATTGTATGCGACTGTCCCGTGCATTGTATGCGACTGTCCCGTGCATTGTACGCGAGTGTCCCGTGCATTGTATGCGAGTGTCCCGTGCATTGTATGCGAGTGTCCCGTGCATTGTATGCGAGTGTCCCGTACATTGTGTGCGACTGTCCCGTGCATTGTATGCGACTGTCCCGTGCATTGTATGCGAGTGTCCCATGCATTGTATGCGACTGTCCCGTACATTGTATGCGACTGTCCCGTGCATTGTATGCGACTGTCCCGTGCATTGTATGCGAATGTCCCGTGCATTGTATGCGAGTGTCCCATGCATTGTATGCGAGTGTCCCGTGCATTGTATGCGAGTGTCCCGTGCATTGTATGCGACTGTCCCGTGCATTGTATGCGACTGTCCCGTGCATTGTATGTGACTGTCCCGTGCATTGTATGTGTGCATTGTATGCGATTGTCCCGTGCATTGTATGCGAGTGTCCCGTGCATTGTATGCGACTGTCCCGTGCATTGTATGCGACTGTCCCGTGCATTGTATGCGACTGTCCCGTGCATTGTATGCGAGTGTCCCGTGCATTGTATGCGAGTGTCCCGTGCATTGTATGCGACTGTCCCGTGCATTGTATGCGAGTGTCCCGTGCATTGTATGCGACGTCCCGTGCATTGTATGTGAGTGTCCCGTGCATTGTATGCGACTGTCCCGTGCATTGTATGCGACTGTCCCGTGCATTGTATGCGACTGTCCCGTGCATTGTATGCGATTGTCCCGTGCATTGTATGCGACTGTCCCGTGCATTGTATGCGAGTGTCCCGTGCATTGTATGCGAGTGTCCCTTGCATTGTATGCGAGTATCCCGTGCATTGTATGCGACTGTCCCGTGCATTGTATGTGAGTGTCACGTGCATTGTATGCGACTGTCCCGTGCATTGTATGCGACTGTCACGTGCATTGTATGCGACTGTCCCGTGCATTGTATGTGACTGTCCCGTGCATTGTATGTGTGCATTGTATGCGACTGTCCCGTGCATTGTATGCGAGTGTCCCGTGCATTGTAGCGACTGTCCCGTGCATTGTATGCGACTGTCCCGTGCATTGTATGTTTGCATTGTATGGGACTGTCCCGTGCATTGTATGCGAGTGTCCCGTACATTGTATGCGAGTGTCCCGTGCATTGTATGCGACTGTCCCGTGCATTGTATGCGATGTCCCGTGCATTGTATGCGAGTGTCCCGTGCATTGTATGTGACTGTCCCGTGCATTGTATGCGATGTCCCGTGCATTGTATGCGAGTGTCCCGTGCATTGTATGCGAGTGTCCCGTGTATTGTATGCGAGTGTCCCGTGCATTGTATTCGAGTGTCCCGTGCATTGTATGCGACTGTCCCGTGCATTGTATGCGACTGTCCCGTGCATTGTATGTGTGCAGTGTATGCGAGTATGTATTGTCACGTGTATTGTATGTGAGTGTCCCATGCATTGTATGTGTGCAGTGTATGCGAGTGTCCCGTGCATTGTATGCGAGTGTCCCGTGCATTGTATGAGACTGTCCCGTGCATTGTGTGTGTGCAGTGTATGCGAGTGTCACGTGTATTGTATGTGAATGTCCCATGCATTGTATGTGTGCAGTGTATGCGAGTGTCACGTGTATTGTATGTGAGTGCCCCATACATTGTATGTGTGCAGTGTCTGCGAGTGTCCCGTGCATTGTATTTGAGTGTCCTGTGCATTGGATGCGACTGTCCCGTGCATTGTATGCGACTGTCCCGTGCATTCTATGCGACTGTCCCGTGCATTGTATGCGACTGTCCCGTGCATTGTATGCGACTGTCCCGTGCATTGTATGCGACTGTCCCGTGCATTGTATGCGACTGTGCCGTGCATTGTATGCGAATGTCCCGTGCATTGTATGCGAGTGTCCCGTGCATTGTATGCGAGTGTCCCGTGCATTGTATGCGAGTGTCCCGTGCATTGTATGCGACTGTCCCGTGCATTGTATGCGACTGTCCCGTGCATTGTATGTGACTGTCCCGTGCATTGTATGTGTGCATTGTATGCGATTGTCCCGTGCATTGTATGCGAGTGTCCCGTGCATTGTATGCGACTGTCCCGTGCATTGTATGCGACTGTCCCGTGCATTGTATGCGACTGTCCCGTGCATTGTAAGCGAGTGTCCCGTGCATTGTATGCGAGTGTCCCGTGCATTGTATGCGACTGTCCCGTGCATTGTATGCGAGTGTCCCGTGCATTGTATGCGACGACCCGTACATTGTATGTGCGTGTCCCGTGTATTGTATGCGACTGTCCCGTGCATTGTATGCGACTGTCCCGTGCATTGTATGCGACTGTCCCGTGCATTGTATGCGACTGTCCCGTGCATTGTATGCGACTGTCCCGTGCATTGTATGCGAGTGTCCCGTGCATTGTATGCTAGTGACCCGTGCATTGTATGCGAGTGTCCCGTGCATTGTGTGCGAGTATCCCGTGCATTGTATGCGACTGTCCCATGCATTGTATGTGAGTGTCCCGTGTATTGTATGCGACTGTCCCGTGCATTGTGTGCGACTGTCACGTGCATTGTATGCGACTGTCCCGTGCATTGTATGTGACTGTCCCGTGCATTGTATGTGTGCATTGTATGCGACTGTCCCGTGCATTGTATGCGAGTGTCACGTGCATTGCATGCGACTGTCCCGTGCATTGTATGTGAGTGTTCCGTGCATTGTATGTGAGTGTCGCGTGCATTGTATGCGAGTGTCCCGTGTATTGTATGTGAGTGTCTCGTGTATTGTATGTGAGTTTCCCGTGCATTGTATGTGTCCAGTGTATGCGAGTGTCCCGTGCATTGTATGTGACTGTCCCGTGCATTGTATGTGTGCAGTTTATGCGAGTGTCCCGTGCATTGTATGCGAGTGTCCCGTGTATTGTATGCGAGTGTCCCTTGCATTGTATTCGAGTGTCCCGTGCATTGTATGCGACTGTCCTGTGCATTGTATGCGACTGTTCCGTGCATTGTATGTGTGCAGTGTATGCGAGTGTCACGTGTATTGTATGTGAGTGTCCCACGCATTGTATGTGTGCAGTGTATGCGAGTGTCCCGTGCATTGTATGCGAGTGTCCCGTGCATTGTATGAGACTGTCCCGTGCATTGTGTGTGTGCAGTGTATGCGAGTGTCACGTGTATTGTATGTGAATGTCCCATGCATTGTATGTGTGCAGTGTATGCGAGTGTCACGTGTATTGTATGTGAGTGCCCCATACATTGTATGTGTGCAGTGTCTGCGAGTGTCCCGTGCATTGTATTTGAGTGTCCTGTGCATTGGATGCGACTGTCCCGAGTATTGTATGCGAGTGTCCCGTGTATTGTATGCGAGTGTCCCGTGCATTGTATGCGACTGTCCCGTGCATTGTATGCGACTGTCCCGTGCATTGTATGCGACTGTCCCGTGCATTGTATGCGAGTGTCCCGTGCATTGTATGCGACTGTCACTTGCATTGTATGCGACTGTCCCGTGCATTGTATGCGAGTGTCCCGTGCATTGTATGCGACTGTCCCGTGTAATGTATGCGAGTGTCCCGTGCATTGTATGACTTTCCCGTGCATTGTATGCGACTGTCCCGTGCATTGTATGCAAGTGTCCCGTGCATTGTATGCGACTGTCCCGTGCATTGTATGCGAGTGTCCCGTGCATTGTATGCGAGTGTCCCGTGCATTGTATGCGAATGTCCCGTGCATTGTATGCGAGTGTCCCGTGCATTGTATGTGAGTGTCCCGTGCATTGTATGTGTACATTGTATGCGAGTGTCCCGTGCAATGTATGTGAGTGTCCCGTGCATTGTATGTGTGCAGTGTATGCGAGTGTCCCGTGCATTGTATGCAAGTGTCCCGTGCATTGTATGCGACTGTCCCGTGCATTGTATGTGTGCAGTGTATGCGAGTGTCCCGTACATTGTATGCGAGTGTCACGTGTATTGTATGCGACTGTCCCGTGCATTGTATGTGTGCAGTGTATGCGAGTGTCACGTGTATTGTATGTGAGTGTCCCATGCATTGTATGTGTGCAGTGTATGCGAGTGTCTCGTGCATTGTATGCGATTGTCCCGTGCATTGTATGCGAGTGTCCCGTGCATTGTATGTGTGCGTGTATGCGAGTGTCCCGTGCATTGTATGCGAGTTCCCGTGCATTGTATGCGTGGTGCAGTGTATGCGAGTGTCACGTGTATTGTATGTGAGTGTCCCGTGCATTGTTGTGTGCATTGTATGCGAGTGTCACGTGCATTGTATGCGACTGTCCGTGCATTGTATGTGACTGTCCCGTGCATTGTATGTGTGCATTGTATGCGACTGTCCCGTGCATTGTATGCGAGTGTCCCGTGCATTGTATCGACTGTCCCGTGCATTGTATGTGACTGTCCCGTGCATTGTATGTGTGCATTGTATGCGACTGTCCCGTGCATTGTATGCGACTGTCCCGTGCATTGTATGCGAGTGTCCCGTGCATTGTATGCGACTGTCCCGTGCATTGTATGCGACTGTCCCGTGCATTGTATGTGTGCATTGTATGCGACTGTCCCGTGCATGTATGCGAGTGTCCCGTGCATTGTATGCGAGTGTCCCGCATTGTATGCGCGTCCCGTGCATTATATGTGTGGCATTGTATGCGACTGTCCCGTGCATTGTATGCGAGTGTCCCGTGCATTGTATGCGAGTGTCCGTGCATTGTATGCGTGTCCCGTGCATTGTATGCGACTGTCCCGTGCATTGTATGCGAATGTCCCGTGCATTGTATGCGAGTGTCCTGTGCATTGTATGCGACTGTCCCGTGCGTTGTATGCGACTGTCCCGTGTATTGTATGTGTGCATTGTATGCGACTGTCCCGTGCATTGTATGCGAGTGTCCCGTACATTGTATGCGAGTGTCCCGTGCATTGTATGCGACTGTCCCGTGCATTGTATGCGAGTGTCCCGTGCATTGTATGCGACGACCCGTACATTGTATGTGCGTGTCCCGTGCATTGTATGCGACTGTCCCGTGCATTGTATGCGATGTCCCGTGCATTGTATGCGACTGTCCCGTGCATTGTATGCGACTGTCCCGTGTATTGTATGCGACTGTCCCGTGCATTGTATGCGAGTGTCCCGTGCATTGTATGCAGTGTCCCCGTGCATTGTATGCGAGTGTCCCGTACATTGTATGCGAGTGTCCCGTGCATTGTATGTGAGTGTCCCGTGCATTGTATGCGAGTGTCCCGTGCATTGTATGCGAGTGTCCCGTGCATTGTATGCGAGTGTCCCGTGCATTGTATGCGAGTGTCCCGTGCATGGTATGCGACTGTCCCGTGCATTGTATGCGAGTGTCCCGTGCATTGTATGCGAGTATCCCGTGCATTGTATGCGACTGTCCCGTGCATTATATGCGACTGTCCCGTGCATTGTATGCGACTGTCCGTTCATTGTATGCGACTGTCCCGTGCATTGTATGCGAGTGTCCCGTGCATTGTATGCGAGTGTCTCGTGCATTGTATGCGAGTGTCCCGTGCATTGTATGCGAGTGTCCCGTGCATTGTATGCGAGTGTCCCGTGTATTGTATGCGACTGTCCCGTGCATTTTATGCGACTGTCCCGTGCATTGTATGTGTGCAGTGTATGCGAGTGTCACGTGTATTGTATGTGAGTGTCCCATGCATTGTATGTGTGCAGTGTATGCGAGTGTCACGTGTATTGTATGTGAGTGCCCCATGCATTGTATGTGTGCAGTGTATGCGAGTGTCCCGTGCATTGTATGCGAGTGTCTCGTGCATTTTATGTGACTGTCCCGTGCATTGTATGTGTGCATTGTATGCGACTGTCCCGTGCATTGTATGCGAGTGTCACGTGCATTGTATGCGACTGTCCCGTGCATTGTATGTGACTGTCCCGTGCATTGTATGTGAGCATTGTATGCGACTGTCCGTGCTTTGTATGTGTGCATTGTATGCGACTGTATCGTGCATTGTATGCGAGTGTCCCGTGCTTTGTATGCGATTGTTCCGTGTATTGTATGTGTGCATTGTATGCGATGTCCCTTGCATTGTATGAGAGTGTCCCGTGCATTGTATGCGAGTCCCGTGAATTGTATGCGCGTGTCCCGTGCATTGTATGCGAGTGTCCCGTGCATTGTTGCGAAGTCCCGTGCATTGTATGTGCGTGTCCCGTGCATTGTATGCGACTGTCCCGTGCATTGTATGCGAATGTCCCTTGCATTGTATGCGACTGTCCCGTGCATTGTATGCGAGTGTCCCGTGCATTGTATGCGAGTGTCCCGTGCATTGTATGCGAGTGTCCCGTGCATTGTATGCGAGTGTCCCGTGCATTGTATGCGAATGTCCCGTGCATTGTATGTGAGTGTCCCGTGCATTGTATGTGAGTGTCCCGTGCATTGTATGTGTACATTGTATGCGAGTGTCCCGTGCATTGTATGTGAGTGTCCCGTGCATTGTATGTGTGCAGTGTATGCGAGTGT
>CM026399.1:43856851-43936003 GCA_014843695.1 Archivesica marissinica | reverse complement strand
CACGGCCTGAGCGGGTCTCGAAGTCGTGACCATCAGTGATGATAGGTTACAGTGGTATACAGGTCAGCGAAGTTTTGAGTTTTGAATAGGAAATATATATGGGTGTGCTTAGACATGTGTACTTGGTTTTGTTGCAAGTTGTATGCTTTGGATAATACTTATATACATATTTTATATCAATGCGACCTAAACTTCCAGCCCCAATATAGTTTGAAATGTGTTAATGTACTGCTATATAATAACTTCTCAAACCGAAATATCTTTATTGTATGTGTACATTTCAGACTGTATTGCGTGTGCTATTCGCCATGGCGAGTAGAAACAATGCATGCGATGACTTGGAGGAAGGTGACGTAAGTAGTGTTATATATTATTGATAATGTTGAGTTGGATAAAGATATCTGGTTATTTACTATGTTATATATTGCACTGATGTCAAACAGGTGATAAAAACCTCATCATTTCATTGTATAATTATATACATTATATATATTATATAAGTTTATTCTGTAAATTAAAATAAGGGACAGGATATATTAAATTAAAGAGTAGTTTACTCAGTGCTTGAAATGATAAAAATAGGATCAATGTAAATAAAGATACGAATCCCAATATAACGTGGGAACTTATTAAAGACTCTATAAGAAAGCAAACTATTGATTATTGCAACATACAAACAAAGATTGAACTGAAGAGCCATTTAACATTAAATTGAATAATTAGTTTTAATAAGGACCACCTTTCGGAAGAAAGGTTTCAAATCCAGTTCGATACTCGTTATTCATACATTGGTACCGTAATCGTATAGCAGTTATGTTGGTGTCCAGTAAAGGTTCAACTAAACTCGAACATATTTCCTTTTCTTATAACAGGAGTACAATAAACATGCAATGGCACAAATTAAACTATTTTAGATATATATAATCACACACATTTATTTATTGTACAACGAGTGTTATACAAGCTTTAACAACTTATTAAATACTCTCATTTGTGCAGAATCGTATATGTAATCATTCATGTGGGAGGACACCGGAGTACCCGGAGAAAACACACTGACGAACAGAGTACTATCTCGCATACTTTCTGGCCCGACGTTCACACCCTGGTTGACCTCTTCTCTCTCCCTCATGGCGATGAAATCCACCAGTAATGAGTTCTTGGAAGCGATTAAACTAATGTTTCGCAATCGAGCTACACTAAATTTGTGAACACTATACAAAGGTGGATGCGACTAATTAACGTAACCTGTGGATGTAGAAAACACGATAAAAAAGTAACACATTGTAACTTGTGTGGGAAAGCCATGATTCATTTCTAGACTGACCTTTCTTCAATTTATTTTTCACACACCACAGTATCGATACAAGTTACGGTATGACAGATATTTACATGCCAAAATAGACGAAACCTCTGCATAGATAGACGAAGCTAGCACCAACACACGCACGTAGCACACGGCTCTCAGTAACTAAAATTTCAATCGAGATTCAAGATGGCATCCTTTCAGATTCAAGAAAGTTTTGGAATTGCTATAAAGTCCGAGGGCCAGGAATTGAAACGAGAGATCATGAGCTCGTTCCCTGTTTTCATATCTCCTCAACTGGACTAGACGAGCCACCTGATAGCAAACCGGAAATTTACGATATTTTGATAAGCAAAATATATATGGAATTTGGTGGTCGTGCACGTTACTGTAGAGGTGTCAATCCCGATGTTCGAGCTTCGCGAGAAAAACCTTGGATTCGATTCCCTATTAATTAAACTCTGAGCTCGCCACAAACCATCAACGCGATTAAGCAGCACACCCACCACAAGTTACCACTATGCTACACAATTTACCACTATGTTACACAAGTTACCACTACATTCCTTGATGGAATGTATGTGGATTTTATGTTACATTTAACATTTGTATATTTTACAGGCGTGTCATCCCACAAATGATAAGAAAGTGTGCATGTATAATAAGGGTTGTATCATGGACAAGGGCGAGGGTACAGTCAATGGGAATCCTATTAACTGTAAACTTCTGTGCACTGCTGTTGGTGAGTTATGATCATGTATTGTAATAAACATTTATCATATGACTGATCTTGACATTGTATATGATGGATGGTGTGATATTCTTAAAGAAATAAGACATGCAAACAATATAAACCCTGGTGGAACCAAGAGTTGTCTGACCTTTGGAAGAATCTCCAAACCGCTGAGCGTAATTGGTTGAGATGTAATACTAGAGCTTTAAAGATTACACTGAAACATTAATATATGCCATTTTACGTAAACGCTTTGATAGAGATGTACAGCGGTTGAAGCGTTTATATGTGTACAAAATGCAAAATGATATGTTAACAGATTTGGAGAATAATGATGTCCAGTTTTGGAAGACTATTGGTAAAACAGGTATTGTTTCAGGTCGTAATAAATGTATACCTATGCAAGTTGTGCTTGAAGATGGTAGTATTTCTGATGATGTCAAAACTGTTTTAAACAGATGGCAACAGGGTTTTTGATAAATACTAATAATAATTTGGCATTAGATGATAATTTGTTGAATAATAAAATTGTCAATGATGATTATCTAGATGCTAAGAACCTTGTTTTGGCGTAAATTAACCGATATTGGCATGACAGCCAAAATGCTCCCAGCAGTAACATCACTTTATAAAGATGTATCGGCATGTGTAGGTGTAAGTGGTCTCTATACGGACTTGTTTAATAATGCTTGCAGCAGTAACATCACTTTATAAAGATGTATCGGCGTGTGTACGTGTAAGTGGTCTATATACGGACTTGTTTAATAATGCTCGCAGCAATAACATCACTTTATAAAGATGTATCGGCGTTTGTGCGTGTAAGTGGTCTCTATACGGACTTGTTTAATATAGAGTCTGGACTGAGACAGGGATGTCTACAATACTATTTAACATCTTCCTTAATGACTTAACTGTGTTACTAAAAAAACATACATAAAGGAATTGATATTGGTGATGAAATTATATGTGTTTTGCTATATGCAGATGATATAGTTTTTATTGCAAAGGATGAAGCTGATCAACAAGAAATGCTATCTGTATTGAATAACTGGTGTGAGTTAAAACAGTATGTTCATTAAATTTGGTAAGAGTAATGTGGTTCACGTCAGACCTAATGCTGTACTAAAATCAGATTGTGAATATAAATGTGGAGAATGTACTATTGAATATGCTAGTAAATATATGTATTTGGGATTAACTCTGACTGAACACCTTGACTATAATATTACAACTAAAATGGTTGCTCAACGTGCTGGACGTGCCCTAGGACTTTTCATTGCCAAGTATAAATCCTTTGGCGGGTTACCTTACGAGGTCTACACAAAATTGTACAATCCATGTGTTGTGACTGTTATATCATATGCGTCTTCTGTTTTGGGGGTAAAATCGTTTTCATGTTTAAACGCGATTCATCACCGAGCAATGAGATTTTACCTAGGCACTGGCAAGCATACACCCACTGCGGTTATCCAAGGTGATATGGGTTGGAAGCCAATTATTATTGATCAATGGAAATATGTATGTAACCATTCGTCTTAATTATGATAACAATATAATTAATGAGAACATATTTGATTGGACATTGACAAAAGGAAATAGCAGATGTAAGAATTGGCCTTATACTGTACAAGCAAAATTAAATTCACTAGGTTTAGATACTTATATAATGATACAATGTGTAATGTACTGGTGAATATTCACAATGTTCAATGGGAACAGGATCTCAACCTCAACAGAGTGAACAGTCTTAATGGAAATGGGCGTAATAAGCTTAGAACGTATTGATTGATTAAGCATTGTTATGAGGCTGAACTATATTGTCAAGTGCAACTACCTTACTGCCATAGCTCTCTGGGAGGTTAACATACCGTCCTGAAGCTGGAAACAGGACGGCATCGTCCTTAGGCTGGCAACAGGACGGTATGTTAACATCCCCGAGGATCAGAGAACCTGCCCATTTTGTAATGATGTTGTCGAGTAAGAAATTCATGTTCTGTTAGACTGTCCTCTATATTTAGCTGGAAGAAATATTTTGTTTGCAAAAGACAGCTCTGTGGACAACACTTTTATTGCTTTAAATAGCATCGATAAGTTCATATTTATGTTTAGCCACCATGATATGGTTAGGATTTTAGCAAATACCTGTTGCAATATTTTAAATCATAGAAATAACACTCTGTATACTAGTAAAAATCTACAGTAGTAAGTAGTTGTATTCTCCAGTAATATTTTAACAACTGCATGTACATTGTTTTTAAATCACATGTCAGGGTAATTCTGCCAATCTATTCACTCCTAATCTGATTGGGGATGATATATGCTCGGTTAAGGTAATTCTGCCAATCTGTTCACTCCTAATCTGATTGGGGATGATATATGCTCTGTTAAGTTAAGTCTGCCAATCTGTTCACTCCTAATCTGATTGGGGATGATATATGCTCGGTTAAGGTAAGTCTGCCAATCTGTTCACTCCTAATCTGATACGGGATGATATATGCTCAGTTAAGGTAATTCTGCCAATCTGTTCACTCCTAATCTGATTGGGGATGATATATGCTCGGTTAAGGTAATTCTAACAATCTGTTCACTCCTAATCTGATTGGGGATAATATATGCTCTGTTAAGGTAATTCTGCCAATCTGTTCACTCCTAATCTGATCGGGGATGATATATTCTCGGTTAAGGTAATTCTGCCAATCTGTTCACTCCTAATCTGATTGAGGATGATATATGCTCTGTTAAGGTAATTCTGCGAATCTGTTCACTCCTAATCTGATTGGGGATGATATATGCTCGGTTAAGGTAATTCTGCCAATCTGTTCATTCCTAATCTGATTGGGGATGATATATGCTCTGTTACGGTAATTCTGCCAATCTGTTCACTCCTAATCTGATCGGGGATGATATATGCTCGGTTAAGGTAATTCTGCCAATCTGTTCACTCCTAATCTGAGTGGGGATGATATATGCTCGGTTACGGTAATTCTGCCAATCTGTTCACTCCTAATCTGATCGGGGATGATATATGCTCAGTTAAGGTAATTCTGCCAATCTGTTCACTCATAATCTGATCGGGGATGATATATGCTCGGTTAAGACCTTTTGTACATATGTGCTTATTATGCATCTTTCAAACTTCATTGTCAGTATTTTAGGTTATTGTCATATTAAATACGTTTGTAGGCACGCCATGTCATGATTGGCAAAATTCATCTGGCCTTTTATTATGTATTATAAGTTAGATGGTAATAATATGTTGAACAAGTATGTTGGTAATGCAGTCATGTCGTGGAAGGGCCGGCACGGTGACCGTGGGGGCGCATGGCGCGTGATGGTGCCTGTGGTACGTTGGGTCTGATATCATGTTCGGGAGTTGCTTGTAAGACTGCTGTCATGGTTGGCGTGCTACCGATGCTGTTCACGTTGTGGATTTTCTTGTTTATTATGTTTGTTCTCCTTCAGCATGACTAATATAATGGCTTGTAATTCTTTAATATAATGGCTATGTAATTTATAATTGTATTGTATATATTGTGCATAGATGAGACTCAAATAAATAAATATGTGCACGGGAATTGTGCATGCACGGTGACATAAATCACGTACCATGCGTAGCATTGAGGCATGGGGCATTGAAGGTACATACCTATCTATTGTATATAACAGATACTAATGTTCATAGTGACTAAGTACATACCTATATATTGTATATAACATATAATAATGTTCATAGTGACTAAGTACATACCTATCTATTGTATATAACAGACAATAATATTCATAGTGACTAAGTACATACCTATCTATTGTATATAACATATAATAATGTTCATAGTGACTAAGTACATACCTATCTATTGTATATAACAGATACTAATGTTCATAGTGACTACGTACATACCTATCTATTGCATATAACAGACAATAATGTTCATAGTGACTACGTACATACCTATCTATTGTATATAACATATAATAATATTCATAGTGACGTACATACCTATCTATTGTATATAACAGATAATAATGTTCATAGTGACTAAGTACATACATATCTATTGTATATAACAGATAATAATGTTCATAGTGACTAAGTACATACATATCTATTGTATGAAACTGTAGTATACGGAGAAACCGGTGACCACAGTACCATCTCACATACTTACCAGTCCGAGGATCGAACACGAATTGTATTTGCGAGATGCGAGTGTGCTAACCACTGCGCTAATCGGTGTAAAATAATAATATAATAGCTAAAGATGTCTTACATTACCATTATATATAAGCCTGGATTCCCAGTCTGTCGATTTTTCACTAATTTACTTCTGGCAAAATGACGATGATATTATAAGAAACTTAATACGGCTTAATTAATGGTTGAACATTTAGTTCCAGTTATGTGTGAGATACCCGTGATATCAGACCAGCATGTTGTATTGGACCTGTTTGTTGGCGAACTCGTTGTCGGAACTGAAATAACATACACGTGTATCCCGTGCACGTATTTCCCGCCGATAGGGGAAGGCATGATTGTGTGTCAGGCTGACGGTACTTGGAGCGTGCCAACATGTCTGTATGGTAATTGCATATTATATATATGATCTTAATGCTTCTGTGTTCCGAGCTCAATTCCAGCACAACGCCCATACAAGTTTTAAAGCAGTGATCCGTGAAGCTTGCTTTACGCGGACCTTCCCTTAAATAACTGAAATGGTTGTAAATCCTAAAAATAATCTACAAACTTCATAACTAAGTACATTGAACCAAAGAGTAGTTAGAAATAGATTATACAGATTTATTTGAGCTCAATTGCGAAACAATTTCTTACAACAGATATTAATAACTCTCGAGACCTCATTCCTGGTTGAATCCTTTGCCACGAGGGAGAGAGAAGAGGCAATGTGGAATTGAAATGCCTGAAATAACTGAAGGTTACAGCTGGGCTCGAACTCCAGGCCGTTCGCACCCGAAGCGAACAATCTACCACTGCGCTATCACGACTTCCACAGTTAGAAATAGCCATGTCTAGAGTCCTACACTGTTGACCTGTGCTGAATGTTTAAATGGCTTGAATTCATCTAATGTCATATTTTAACGTTGTTAGTTTTTCTTCGTTTTGCAGGTCCGGATGAAGGACATACATTTAGTGAGTATAATTGTTTAATTAGTGTATATTATTAATGTAGTTCCCTCGTTAACAGGTCATATACTATGACAACATCACTTGTATAAATAGGACATAAGCCATTGTTGTGTATGTATTATGTATTATGTTTCCACCGATATCAATCATCGTTATCATCGTTATGGTATAAAACGACACTGCATATTCAGATATAAGGATGCTCGCCTATATTATTCGCCGGTGGTGAGTGTATATAAGCTAAATCATATATAGTTATACTGAGACCTAGGCCCGATGTTGTAAATCTATTCTTAGATCTCAAACTCGAAATCAAGAAATTTGATTGGTTGATTGTGAGTTTCACACTCAGCTGAACCAATCAGAAGCTTGAGACTGAGTTTGAGATTGGAGAACAGTTTTATAATCTCCACCCATGGTTATATTTATAATAGAGAATAAGGCTTGCATTTATACCTAAACGGAATTATTCGGTATAATGTAGTATGGCATTACGTAAGGCAGGCATAACTCGTTTGTCCAATTTATTCAGTGGTTTGCACTATGTTTAACCCTTTCCTTCATAGAGATTTATGTTAATATACTATTATATCTCCATAGAAATGACAGGCATTTAGCTATCATGCAGTGGATAAGTAGTCGCCATATCTATCCCACCACCATAGATATTACTAGAACTACATGAGAGTGTCGCCTTTATTATGCACATTGGTTTGGCTACTACATTGTCAATGTATGTCGTATTTGTAAGAGGGAAAGAGTTAAGACATAATATTTGTCTTTCATTCATTTATTGGCGAATAAACTTGGTTTAATTGGAGTTCTGACGCGTCGGACTTAACCACGCACGTAAACGTGTTCTTTTCTTAGAGTGCGTAAATGACGTCACAAATCCACAACAGTGCTAGTAAAATGACGTCACACTTGACATGACTCGCAAAACAACGTATTATTGCAGATTTAAACACCGTAATTAGTTATTTGCGTATGCAGAAACAACGTATTATTGCAGATTTAAACACGGTAATTAGTTATTTGCGTATGCAGAAACAATGTATTATTGCAGATTTACACACGGTAATTAGTTATTTGCGTATGCAGAAACAACGTATTATTGCAGATCTAAACACCGTAATTAGTTATTTGCGTATGCAGAAACAACGTATTATTGCAGATTTAAACACGGTAATTAGTTATTTGCGTATGCAGAAACAACGTATTATTGCAGATTTAAACACGGTAATTAGTTATTTGCGTATGCAGAAACAATCATATTGGAATTATAAATAAAGGTCTTTGTTTGCATTTTACAGACGGTGTTTCAATTCCAAATGATGCAATAGGTAAGCTAATCATTATCATCATGCATATATCATCAACAGCAACAACATCAGCCACAACATCAGAAATTGTCCACACCAATAGCATCCGTATCGCATACAGTTTATTGCAAATGTACGGAAGACCGTTTTAAACGATTTCAACTACACGTAATTTCAACTACATATCAAATACCATAGCCAGCACCGAGCAGATAATATATGTAACCTGGGCCGCACAATTAATACCCAGGGATTACCTCCCGTGTCTCCGACCCAGAGTTGTCTTCTCGGAAGTTCACCTTTACGTTAATCTGCGCAGAAAAACAGAACACATGGACAACATGAATGTTCTGGGCTGATGCAGTAGACTGGAGATACTGCACTTGAATACTATTATGATGAAAAGAACCGCCTATGCTGAATCTATCTATTCCAATAGATCTTGGTAATTTGACTTCAGACCAACGTATATCCAACGATAGAGCGAAATAACTAGATTTCCACTTCTTCAATGATATGTGTACATCCCAAACCTGCTCAGAATACAATGGATACAACACAAGTATGTCGGGAGCAAGGACACACATTGAGACCAAACACCAACACAGTATACCTACCATTGATAGATAAACCTCCTGCAGATCCATCTACCATTGTGGCTGCTTTGGTGGAGGCAAATGTGTCCGGTGTCCGAAAGCACAAGTCAGGGATATGTTGTATTTATCGCAGATCAACAACTTTATTGGGTATCTGTACATGTTCTATGGGAGAACCAAACTAGATTTAGTAATGTTTACCTTCGACTTGGTGGTATGCATTTATTGATCAGCTATATCGGATGCCTATGGTATATGATTGACGACAGTTGCCTTAGTGTAGTTCTTAGTGAAGCATTTGGTGGTATGTTGAACATTCTAACTGGGTAAACGTTCCCTGAAAATGTGAGAGCTCTGCGAATGCTTGCTGATATAAAAACGCCTCAGACCAATGGTTTACAGAAATAACCGGGAATGCATGGATGACCTTCAACAGGAATTGCATCATACAACATCAAACAACAGAACAGCCAAGATCTGGATAAGTCGTTTGATCACACCAGTCCTTACCATAATGAAGTACATCCTAGCAGAGAGGGATGGAGATTGACCACTTTATATTGGCACCATCAGTGAAATGAAGGATCATGCCAACATTCGTTTGCTGCTGGGCATTCTAATTATGCCCGCTATGCTATGTACTATTTACGAACGATGGCATCATTGCCTGATGATATACAGCAACAGTTCATGAAAGGACAACCCACAATGCATCATAATCCAGGTCTCTGCAATGGAAACTGGAGTGATACGGCCATTGAAACAACCTACATGAGGTATTGACATGGGTATTGTGGTATAAGTGGAATCACTCTTAACCCAGATACATGGACATATAGTTTACATGCATGTAATACAGCTGTGAAGATTCTTGACCTCATGAGAGAACCTCCATCTCAATCGTCGCATCACATCTGACGGAAAAAATAGAATAGTTCTAAGAGAGAAACTAGAACTCTGCATCGATCCCATTAACATTGAGCCTAATCAAGATGTGCCTTTAATATAGTGACTGGTACAATTATGGCACATCCCTCTGTTAATGTGGACAATGTTGTTGAACTTGGACCCAAGCAGATGAGGACATTTGCAAAAAAGTTTGACCTGCCAATTGTCATGAGACAATCCATAAATGTGTTACAACAATGACATTATCATGTACACATATTAAAGTTGATAACAGTAAGATATATGACACAGAGATGATATATGTCAGAGCTATGGCTCTCCGATGTAGCTTCTGTAATTATGACACAAATATGTACAAATGACAATTGAAACATGAAGATCGCCAAGACCAAATCATCTCTTAAACATGAATTGAACAGTCCTTTGGGTAGTGCCGTGGCCAACATATGGCATTGTGCAAATCTTCCTCAACAACTTCTGCATACACATCGAGGGTCATCTTCAATCTAGTGATGTCTGCCTTATATTTGACATGTATATATTTACAAATGCAATACAAACTGTCCATATAGTCATGTTTCTTTTCACATATACAAGGTTGGAAGCATCCAGTAATCTGTAAGAAGTGATGGGACAAAGGAGCCAGTAGGTGTATACTATTTGTCCTGCAGGCAGACTACCACATCAGAAAGTTGAACACCAACAAGAAACAACTAATTGACTTGATCATAGCTGACCGTGTGTCTCATACGGATGTGTTGGAATGTACAATGGTTGTGACTGGTAATGACCTCACATGTCTATGATACAGTAACACATGAGGAGGCAGACACAATGATAATACAACATGTTGCTTCTGTTGGAGCAGATCACACACTTTTTGTAGCTGATGACACAAGATATATGCATGGTGCTATGTCATGTTGTGTGCAAGGATGATATCACTTGTCATGTTATGATGATTTCTCCTGTCAGAGGAAGGTCCACATTGACATTAGTGTTACTGTAGAACACCACGAAATAATTCTACATCTTTTAGCAGTGCATGGTCATACCGGCTGTGATAATATTGCTATATATCATGGCATTGGGAAATGTATAGCTCTAAAGGTTTTAAGATCAAACTAGTACAGTCTCTCTAAGGTTGATAACATTAATAGCTCTCTTCAGGAAGTAACAAGCAACACAATTCCTGTTATCATTCTATGGGCATCCATAGTGTGACTCGATGACTTGAGCCCGACAGAAAATATGGCCAACAATGGTGTCAACCAGTATTGGCAGTGCCCCAAAGCTCCAAACTCTCCCTCGAACAAATGGGGTATTCAGGAAACATGTGACCAGAGCACATCTGCAGATAGCTATATGGAGACATGCCTTGGAGTGCAACCTACCAGTCAGGAATCCTCTCATACACAGATGGACACGGTGTGATGGCTCAACATCATTGACGCCAACAGGTGTTGCCCCGAATGTTACGCACGTTCCTGTGGATATACTCAAAATGATCAAGTGTCCGTGTGACAGTTGCATGTCATGTAAGTAAAACATATGTGGATGGCACAATGCCAATATGCCATGTACAATGTACTTCATGCAAGTGCATACCAAGGTGGAGAAGGATGTTTCAGCAAGAATACGAGATAACGAATCCTGGCAGAAGATATTGATGATAGTGAGAATGGTGCACCTGTTGACATCTAATATGTACACACATGTACTGGTATAACTGACATTTATGCATCACATGTGGAACTATATACATACAATATTAACATAGTATCATAATGATTTAAAAAGTTATATAATTAGTAATATTTCATGTTATTCCAACATATTTATTTGATCATTATAGGAAGAAAAATATTCAGTCTGCCAATTGACCCACATTTATTAATAGTATTATTCTTTGGATATTAATTATAGAATTATTGTATACTAGTTGGGTCTACGCACAATTGGTAAGAGTGTACATGCCTCATTAGAGCATAATTATAGTGTTAAATCATTTTCAGATTGGCGGCCATTTTGAAAATCTTGAATATTTCAAATTACCCAAAGGTGAGAACTTCACACCCACCTGGATATCACTATATATGGCCCATAGATAAATAATCAACAGAGAAAAAACTTTATCCGGGAATTTCAGGTTATTGTGAAAACCGTTGTTTCACTGCTGGACTATAGTTAATTAATAAATGAAATACGTTATTTACATAAATGAATGTAAATTAAGTGTATTTGTTTTGATGCTTGGTAACTGTATTATGTGTATATGCCAACTTTTCTATTGACAGGTTGCATGTCGGCTAAGAGTACAACGTGTGCCTATGGTCGTATTGATGACGGTTTTAGATATGACGGAACGCTTAACTCTTGCTATTGTGATCAAATATGCTGTGCCTTCGGCGACTGTTGTTTTGATCACACATGTATGTGAAGATTTGCGAACTAATCAGGCTGTAAAAATGACAGGGAATCTTTTGATGCCCATTGAGTGTCTAATTTACAACCAATAATGTGTTTAATATGATTTGGATATGCCTGGGAACCTACTGAAATCTAGTGGGTTTTACTATCTAGGCACGAATAAACAAAATAAAATTAAAAATAAAGGTTTTCGTTGTGTGTCTTACATAAGCTAAAACTACACTATAATACTCATACCTTAAACGATATAAGTGACTTAGTCGGCTACAACTTATGTAGAAGATCTTTGTATTGGACCACCCATGGCTGTCATAATCAATTAATTTTAAGTAGATTTTCAACAATAAGAAATGTGGTGATGATGAACATGGGCTAACTTGCACAGCTCATTGGCAACACAATATATATCTGGACTCGTGCATGGTACTCTCCTAGTTTGATAATGTATTAACAAGGATCTTTGGAGATATGAAGGACATATTATGAGCTGCCAACATTTATCCGACAGACACTTACCCTTTTAACAGCCTTCCTTCTTTCTGTGTATTTCAAACTATCTCTCTTCCGTATGCATTCCCATTATAAGCCACTTACTCTAAATCAATATTAGTGACGGGGAATGCAATATGAACATATGTCTCCAGAATCTTGAAAACAATCTTCCTTTATCCCTGGAATTATGCTAGGGTATTAGAGGAAATTGCGGATAATCGTTTCTTGTCACCGTTATACAGTTATGTAGTTCTCCATTGTCAAGATACATGCAAGAGTCCAGCTTAGTTTAGTAAAATTAGTACATGTAGGAACATTATGACAGCAAACCCCCTAGCCATGGGAATAGTCTCGTCGCGAACAATGCGTGATGTCGGTCTATCTCCATAAAACCCATCATGAACAACGGAACCGGATTACTGCCATACGGGTTTTTGATTCGACAAGGATCTACGGTTATTATTTGTTTGGCTATTCCCTGTGTGATCTTTTTTAATGTAAATACTTAAACATTATTACAATGTTACTGGCTCTACTACTGGAATTGCCACGGAAGTGTTTTAACGTACTGATAATAAATAGTGTCACACAATTAATGATCCCAGTACACGGGTAAATATAAAACATGGGAGCAGGAATATGAGAAAACACAAAATCACATCCTCAGTCCTACTATGCTTCAAGTGAAAATGAACTTTCATTTATTGCAGCTTGCTGCAACGTCATATGGGTTTAGTTGTATATCTGTTTTTAAGGGTAACACATATTAGTTTGGTCATTCTTAAATATGTTTAAAAAGATCTCCAAACGACATAGTGGGCTGAAGATATGAATGTGATATGTAATTTATTTTATTAATTCCCATGTATATGGGAGATCTGTTATTACCGGCTAATTGTATTGTACATACAATATACATAATATGTTGTACATAGCATTTGTCTAAGATTCCGGTTATCAAACTGACAGACTGACAGATAATGTTTGTTCAATCAGTTTATGAACAATCTCAAATGTTTCCCACTCAAATGTAAGGGTTGGTGACCACATACCTTGAATAATAATGGATATGTCATGTGGTACCGTAACAATCCAGTACATGGGGACACATATTAAGAAACTTCAACAAAGGAATTTGAACACATGACTTGCCATTTGTAATTTCTATTGATGTCGATCTTCTGGAACGTTTGCATACATAAACACACAAAAAACAAACTAAGATCAATGTTATGGGTGTTACTATCAACATATAATGGTCATATTTCCCAGAGTAAGTTTGGTGGTGCTTCTGTAGTTGGTTTGCCATGATACACAAACGATGACACTACAATAACACATTGTGATCACCATTCAGTTTAGATAACAGTGTGTACACATATGAATGGGAAGGGTCAATGACTCAACGCAATTTGCCGAGTATACACCAGAGGATAACGGATATCAAGTTCTTGGAATATACTTTGGCATTGTATTCTAATGCGAACCAGTCCAACTTAGATAGTCTATATCTCTTTCACGTTAAATTAAGAATTTCAATCCCAGTCGTCAACATCGACAATTTATTTTATGATACGTATTCAACCTCAGAATCATTTTCAGATCGTGGTACCCTGTCCACTCTAAAATGAATGTTTTACATACAATACTGTAACGTTTGAAAAGTATATATCCTGTAATGTTCATGGTATCATTGTTTATAAGTAGTGCAGTAGCAGTCTTGATCATCTGCAAACCATTTGATTCTGCTCTCATGTTATAAATTATTTCAAAGATTGTAACACCCTGTGTAACTCTTCAAGCATAGCTCCATTCACGCATAGGACTAATTCGACTGAACCACTCACAATTCCGTATTGGGTTGGTTTTGCTGGAGGAACGAAAGACGATCCCGGAACTTTCCAAATAAGTGTTCAGTGGACCAGTACATAGCCGGCTGTGGACGTTTTAATGCAAGCTTAAATATTAGTTGTAAATATAGTTACACTATTTATAGCTAGTCATTCACACTCAATGTTTCACATGTAAAAATTATAAGAAACTAGTATACTAAGAACTTTCATGTAGTATACTCATGAACATGCTGAGCCAGGCCATCATTTACTCAGCAATAATCTCCCTCCATGTTGGACCAGGCTTCACTCTCTGTCTGAATCTGGCATTCAAATTTGTCTGGGAGACTATCATTTCTATGAGAAATATAAGACAAAATAGCTAAAAGAGCCCCACTCAGTAGAATCGGGACTAAGTCGACTGTCGGCCCAGGAGCTGGTTCAGAAAAAGTCGTTTCTGCAAATTTGGTCGGCGATTGTCCCAACTACTGTTGGTTTCATCGCCGTCCTCGCTTTCCTGACGCTGAAATCTCGCCGTCGGAACTGTCTTCACTATCGATGCTTACATCGAGTGAGTTCTGACACGACCGTATCGAACGTCCGTTAGGTAGTAACCGATTGACGAGAGGCGATGCAGGTTCATTTCAGTAGGAGACACAACAGTAGCAGAAACAACAGCAGGAGCAACAACAGTAGGAGCAACATCATTATAAGCAACAACAGCAGGAGCAACAACAGTAGGATCAACAACAGTATAGGCAACAACAGCAGGAGCAACAACAGTATAAGCAACAACAATATAAGCAACAACAGTATAAGCAACAACATTATAAGCAACAACAGCAGGAGCAACAACAGCAGGAGCAACAACAGCATAGGCAACAACAGCAGGAGCAACAACAGTATAAGCAACAACAATATAAGCAACAACAGTATAAGCAACAACAATATAAGCAACAACAGCAGGAGCAACAACAGTATAAGCAACAACAGTATAAGCAACAACAGCAGGAGCAACAACAGTAGGAGCAACAATAGTATAAGCAACAACAGTATAAGCAACAACAATATAAGCAACAACAGCAGGAGCAACAACAGCTGGAGCAACAACAGTAGGCGCAACAACAGTAGGCGCAACAACAGTATGAGCAACAACAGTATGAGCAACAACAGTATGAGCAACAACAGTAGGAGCAACAAAAGTAGGAGCAACAACAGCAGTAGCAATAACAGTAGGCGCATCAATAACAGCAGGAGCAACAAGAGTAGGAGCAAACAACAATATGCGCATTAACAATATGAGAACAAGGGTAGGAGCAACAACAATATGAACAAAAACATTAGGAGCAACAGCAGTAGGAGCAAACAACAGTAGGAGTAACAGCAGTAGGAGCAAACAGCAGTAGGAGCGACAACAGCAGGAGCAATAACAGCAGGAGCAATAATAATATGAGCAACACCAGTAGGAGACACAACAGTAGGAACAACAACAGTAGTAGCATCAACAGTAGGAGCAACGACAGCAGGAGCAACAACACTATGAGTAACAACAGTAGGAGCAACAACAGTATGGGCAACAATTGTAGGAACAACCTCAATAGGAGCAACAACAGTAGGAGAAACAACAATAGAAACAACAAATAGTAGGAGCAACACTAGTAGGATCAACAACAGTATGAGCAACACCAATAGGAGCAACAACAGTAGGCGCAACAACAGTAGGAGCAACAACAATAGGAGCAATAACAGTAGGAGCAACAATAGTAGGAGCAACAAAAGTAGAAGTAACAGCAGTAGGAGCAACACCAATAGGAGCAACAACATTATGAGCAACAAAAGTAGGAGCAACAACAGTAAGCGTATCAACAGTAGGAGCAACTACAGCAGGAGCAACAACAGTATGAGTAATAACAATAGGAGCAAAAACAGTCGGAGCAACAACAGCAGGGCAACAACAATAGGAGCAACAACAGTATGAGCAACAACAATATGAGCAACAATAGTATGAGAGCAAGAGTAGGAGCAACACAAATATGAGCAACAAAAGTATGAGCAACAACAGTATGAGCAGCAATTGTAGTAGCAACAAGAATAGGAGCAACAAGGTAGGAGTAACAAGAATAGGAGCAAACAACATTAGGAGCAACAACAGCAGGAGCAACAACAGTAGGCGCATCAACAACAGGAGCAACAACAGTAGGAGCAAACAACAATAGGCGCATCAACAGTATGAGAACAAGAGTAGGAGCAACAACAGCAGGAGCAACAACAGTAGGAGAAACAACAATAGAAACAACAAACAGTAAGAGCAACACTAGTAGGATCAACAACAGTATGAGCAACACCAATAGGAGCAACAACAGTAGGCGCAACAACAGTAGGAGCAACACCAATAAAAGCAACAATAGTAGGAGTAACACAAGTAGAAGTAACAGCAGTAGGAGCAACACCAATAGTAGGAGCAACAACAGTAGGCGCATCAACAGTAGGAGCAACAACAGCAGGAGCAACAACTGTATGAGTAACAACAATAGGAGCAAAAACAGTCGGAGCGACAACAGCAGGGCAACAACAATAGGAGCAACAATAGTAGGAGCAACAACAATATGAGCAACAACAATATGAGCAACAATAGTAGGAGCAACAACAATAGGAGCAACACCAATATGAGCAGCAACAGTATGAGAACAAGTGTATGAGCAACAACAATAGGAGCAACATCAGTATGAGCAACAATTGTAGAAGCAACAACAATAGGAGCAACAACAATAGGCACATCAACAGTATGAGCAACAACAGTAGGAACAACACCAGCAGGGCAACACCAATAGGAGCAAAACAGTATGAGCAACACTAGCAAGAGCAACAAGAGTAGGAGCAACAACAATAGGAGCAACACAAGTAGGAGCAACACACGTTTGAGTAATAACAATAGGAGCAACAACAGTAGAAGCAACACCAGTAGGAGCAACAACAGTAAGATAAATAACAGCAGGAGCAACACCAGTAGGAGCAATAATAATAGGAGCACCAACAGTAGGAGCAACAACATTAGGAGCAACAACAATAGGAGCAACAACAGTAGGAGAAACAACAATAGAAACAACAAACAGTAAGAGCAACACTAGTAGGAGCAACACTAGTAGGAGCAACAACTATAGGAGCAACACTAGTATGAGCAACAAAAGTAGAAGTAACAGCAGTAGGAGCTACACCAATAGTAGCAACACAGTAGGAGCAACACCAGTAGGCGCATCAACAGTAGGAGCAACAACAGTAGGAGCAACAACAGCTGGAGCAACAACAGTATGAGCAACAAGAGTAGGAGCAAACAAGAGTAGGAGCAACACCAGTATGAGCAACAAGAGTAGGCGTATGAACAGTAGGAGCCACAACAGTAGGAACAACAACAGTAGTCGCATCAACAGTAGGAGCAACAACAGCAGGAGCAACAACAGTATGAGTAACAACAGTAGGAGCAACAACAGTATGAGCAACAATTGTAGGAGCAACAACAATAGGAGCAACAACAGTAGGAGAAACAACAATAGAAACAACAAACAGTAAGAGCAACATCAGTAGGCGCATCAACAGTAGGAGCAACAACAGCAGGAACAACAACAGTATGAGTAACAACAATAGGAGCAAAACAGTATGAGCAACAACAATATGAGCAACAATAGTAGGAGCAACACCAATATGAACAACAACAGTATGAGTAATAACAATAGGAGCAACAACATTAGGAGCAACAACAGTAGGAGCAACAACAGCAAGAGAAATAACAGCAGGAGCAACAGCAGTAGGAGCAATAATAATAGGAGCACCAACAGTAGGAGCGACACCAGTAGGAGCAACAACAGTAGGAGCAAACACTAGTAGGAGCAACAACAATAGGAGCAAACACTAGTAGGAGCAACAACAATAGGAGCAACAACAGTATGAGTAACAACAATAGGAGCAACAACAGTATGAGCAACAATAGTATGAGAAACAACAATAGGAGCAACACCAATATGAACAACAACAGTATGAGAACAAGAGTAGGAGCAACAACAATAGGAGCAACACCAATAGAAGCAACAACAGTATGAACAACAATTGTATGAGCAACAACAATAGGAGCAACAACAGTAGGCGCATCAACAGTGGGAGCAACAACAGTAGGAGAAACACCAATAGGAGCAACAACAGTATGAGCAACACTAGTAGGAGCAACACGAGTAGGAGCAACACCATTATGAGCAATAACAATAGGAGCAACAACAGTAGGAGAAACAACAAAAGAAACACCAAACAGTAAGAGCAACACTAGTAGGAGCAACAACAGCATGAGCAACACCAATGTGAGCAACAACAGTAGGCGCAACAACAGTAGGAGCAACAACTATAGGAGCAACACTTGTATGAGCAATAACAGTAGAAGTAACAGCAGTAGGAGCAACACCAATAGTAGCAACAACAGTAGGAGCAACATCAGTAGGCGCATCAACAGTAGGAGCAATAACAGCAGGACCAACAACAGTATGAGCAACAAAAATATGAGCAACAATAGTATGAGCAACAACAATAGGAGCAACACCAATATGAACAACAACAGTATGAGAACAAGAGTAGGAGCAACAACAATAGGAGCAACACCAATAGGAGAAACAACAGTATGAGCAACAATTGTATGAGCAACAACAATAGGAGCAACAACAGTAGGAGCAACAACAGTAAGAGTTATAACAATAGGAGCAACAACAGTAGGAGCACCAACAGTAGGAGCAACAACAATAGTAGAAGTAACAGCAGTAGGAGCAACATCAGTAGGCGCATCAACAGTAGAGAACACATAGAGAAATAGGAAATAGAAACATGGGAGCAACAACAGTATGAGCAACAACAATATGAGCTAACACTAGTAGGAGCAACAACAATAGGAGCAACATCAGTATGAGAACAAGAGTAGGCGCATGAACAGGAGCAACAACAGTATGAGCAACAACAATATGAGCTAACACTAGTAGGAGCAACAACAATAGGCGCAACATCAGTATGAGAACAATAGTAGGCGCAACAACAGTAGGAGCAACAACAGCAGGGCAACAACAATAGGAGCAACAACAGTATGGGCAACAGCAATAGGAGCAACACCAATATGAGCAACAACAGTATGAGAACAAGAGTATGAGCAATAACAATAGGAACAACAACAATAGGAGCAACAACAGTAGAAGAAACAACAATATGAACAACAAACAGTAGTAGCAACACTAGTTGGAGCAACAACAACAGTAGGAGCAACAACATCAGTATGAGCAACAACAACAACAGTAGGAGCAACAACAACAGTATGAGCAACAACAGTAGGAGCAACAACAGTATGAGCAACAACAATAGGAGCAACATCAATATGGGCAAAATCAATAGGAGCAACACCAATATGAGCAACATCAGTAGGAGCAACAACAATATGAGCAACAACAATATGAGCAACAACAGTAGGAGCAACAACAATATGAGACATAGCAGTAGGAGCAACATCAGTATGAGTAACAACAATATGAGCAACAACAGTAGGAGCAACAACAGTAGAAGCAACACCAGTAGGAGAAACCACAGCTGGAGCAACAACAGCAGGAGCAACAACATCAGGAGCAATAACAGCAGGAGCAACATCAGTAGGAGCAACAACAATATGAGCAACAACAGTAGGAGCAACAACGATAGGAGCAACAACAATAGGAGACACATCAGTATGAGAACAAGAGTAGGAGCAACAACAATAGGAGACACAGCAGTAGGAGCAACAACAGCTGGAGCAATAACAGTAGGATCAACATCAGTATGAGCAACAATAATAGGAGCAACAACAGCTGGAGCAACAGCAGTAGGACCAACAACAGTAGAAGCAACAGCAATAGAGCAATAGAATAGAAGCAACAACAGTAGGAACAACAACAGTATGTACACAACAGTAGGAGCAACAACAGTAGGAGCAACAACAATATAAGCAACAACAGTAGGAGCAACAACAATAGGAGCAACAACAATAGGAGACACATCAGTATGAGAACAAGAGTAGGAGCAACACCAATAGGAAACACAGCAGTAGGAACAACAACAACTGGAGCAACAACAACAGGATCAACATCAGTATGAGCAACAATAATAGGAGCAACATCAGTAGGAGCAACACCAGTAGGAGCAAACAATTGTAGGAGCAACAACAGTATGAGAACAAGAGTAGGCGCATCAACAGTAGGAGCAACAACAGCTGGAGCAACAGCAGTAGGAGCAACAACAGTAGAAGCAACATCTATAGAGCAATAGCATAGAAGCAACAACAGTAGGAGAACAAGAATAGGAGCAACAACAATAGGAGCAACAACAGTAGGAACAACAACAGTAGGAACAACAACATTATGAGCAACAACAGTAGAAGCAACAACAATAGGAACAACAACAGTAGGAACAACAACATTATGAGTAACTACAGTAGATGCAACAACAATAGGAGCAACAACAGTAGGAGCAACAACAATAGGAGCAACAACAGTATGAGCAACAACAGTAGAAGCAACAACAATAGGAGCAACAACAATAGGAGCAACAACATGAGCAACAACAGTAGAAGCAACAACAATATGAGCAACAACAATAGGA
Organism: Archivesica marissinica; assembly: GCA_014843695.1. NCBI lineage: Eukaryota > Metazoa > Mollusca > Bivalvia > Venerida > Vesicomyidae > Archivesica > Archivesica marissinica. The sequence goes on along the minus strand of CM026399.1, from coordinate 43,914,586 downwards.
GCAACAACAGTAGAAGCAACAACAATAGGAGCAACAACATAGGAGCAACAACAATAGGCGCGCCAACAGTAGGAGCAACAACAATAGGCGCACCAACAGTATGAGCACAACAGTAGGAGCAACAACAATAGGAGCAACAACAGTAGGAGCAACAACAATATGAGCAACAACAGTAGGAGCAACAACAGTAGGATCAACAACAATATGAGCAACAACAGTAGGAGCAACAACAATAGGATCAACAGCAACAACAGCAACAGTAAATAACAGCAGCAACAACATCAGCAGCATAAACAACAACAGCAGTAGCAGCAGAAGCAGTTACAAGTATTGTGTGATATTTTGCGAAACTGACATGCTTTGCAAAGTCAGACATACCGTTGAACACAATGCATATCATTACCGTTATCATACATTTTGCATAAATTATGCTAATAAGGGAAACAATAATGTTTGTGCATAATTATTAAAACAAAGATTAATCGCTTTCGAAATCTCAATCCTGATGATATCCTACGTCATTATTAGTGTAAGATTGGAATTTCCACTAGTTGAACATATTCCGCTGATCAAGACAGGACATTAAATCCTACCTTACAATATTCAACACAAATCTTCTTTTTAGTTTATGATTTGAAACCGAGTGCACAATTCATGTCGTTTGCCATAGCAGTGTGAAACTGGGATGCATGTATATATAGGCAATACAATATGGTTAAACTACATAATAGGTGATATAGTGGATATCTGTGGAAATACACATTTCGGTGATCACTCGATGAAATAAAATCCTATCTTATACGAGTAAACACAAATCTTTTTCTTTTATGATTTCCCTAAATATGTTGGCTAATATAATATTTGTTTTCAAATTATATTCATTTTAACTGCTCTGCCTGGAGCCTCATTGCACTACAATACACAACCGCACAACCATTTTTGTTAGTGTGAACATACATCTAATAACATTTAATAAGAAATAGTTCCTGTATAATCTTCAAGTTAATTTCAGTTGCTGTCAAAATTAAAAGCTACAGACAAAACAAATTCATTACAATAGATTACTTAATAATTAGCTGTTCATGATTGTCAGAAAATAGCTAAAATACAAAAGTACATCTAACAGCTCAATAATACGAAAAGCATCCAGTGGCCGAAAAGATGCCATCTTTCACTATTTCAAAGCGGTATAAGATGGAGTTTTCATTCACCGAGAAAATTATTCATTTGGAAGCATAAAAGAAATTGAGTTTATGGTAAATTCTGACTACAATAGAAGAAGATTAAAACACGATAAGACGAGATATAATGCTCTTGGTTGACTATTAATCAAATTTAACATCTCACTGCACTTCGTGCCCTTATAAATATGTATTATATATCAACTTTAAAGTACCGTCCCCAGTTGAAATGATATTTTGTTAATAAAAACGGGCATAGAACGAAATTTGTGCTTGTTTGTTCTGGTTTGACGCCTTTATCAGCATAAGTTTGGGCTATATCACCGGCGAACAGCTTCCTTCATATGTCGACTCTCCAGCAAGTATTGGCGGAGGGAGAACCCGGGTGCCCCCATGAGCATTCTTGTAGGCACGGAAGAGCACACGGACGGCCTCACAAATGGGTGTATAAGTGGCTATTAAAATATTATATGCCCATTATTCCCCCCTGGTCGTGTGGTTAAGGTAGCTGACTTGCATACCATTGTAACCTATCATCACTGATGGTTATTGGTTCGAGCCCTGTTCAGACCGCCGTGTCTGTTTATATGAAAAAGTTGGCAGTTTCTTACAGAGGTTGGTGCACCAAGTACTGGTTCAGAGCTGGAGCCTCTCTATAGGAAATATGTTGTTAGGTAAACTGCCCGTCGCTCATATGGGCAACCGGTAGTGACGTTAAATAAGCTAAATAAATAATGGCCACTCCTCCAAGTATAATTATCCACACCGGGCACGTCAGGACCTATTGGCACAGCCCATAGCAGGAAAGTGGGTCAAGGGCTTCGTTGATGTCAGCCTCGTTATCGGATCAGTAGAAGCCGTATCGACTCAGTAATGAGTGACTTATACAAACTAAATTACTTGGCGGATAGCAGACGGACAGATAACGGTGGATAGCTGGCTGGCGAGTAGTTTTTATCCTATACTCATTTCTGGAGTCAGCGGGATGCGGTTTTTACCTGATGCGACATCGTGGAGGACCCAAGCGAAACAACCGGAACCATTCCTGTTGCTGTAAGCTGACAACTGGTGGAGTGGAGGATGTGACCATAAAAGCGACCGTATCGAACCCAGGACTTGCCATCATGAAGAGCAAGAAGATACCACATCGAGATGTGTTTTTATCGAACCCGGGACCGTTCGATTTTAAATCCGACGCTCTACCAGTTGACCACGGACGCCATAATTCATAGCCTAATACATATTTAGTTATGAACATCCTCCTTAGTACTTCAATTTAAGGGGGCCTCCGTGGCCGAGTGGTTAAGGTTGTCGATTTCAAATCACTTGCTTCTTACCGCTGTGGGTTCGAATCCATGTTCGAATTATTTCATGTTGAGGACTGCTCAGAGGGGCACCCGGGGTCATCTCCACCTAGCTGTTGGTGCATCTTCAAACCCAAACAATCAAACAGTCCACCGATGTTCATGTGTGACTATTAACCCTTTCAACACTACCTCTATCCAAGGACCCTCCCCCTCTTTTTAATAGAGGGGGTGTCCTAGGATAGAGGTACGAGACCTTTTGTGGCTTATGGATAAACTTTCAAGTTCCTGTGGTTTCATGAACAGCGACCAGGACAACAGCTTTCACGCGAACAGCCGATCTAAAATGACTAATCTCTTCAGGAGGCGTCGCTCATATGGCAACCGGTAGCGACGATAAATAAACGTAAAATACACACACAACTGTGCACTTTTATATTGAGCGTTACATTTTCATTACCAATTTACTATCATGATTGAAGATAATGATCATTCACGATGTTGCACTAATTTACTCAATAGTTCGCATATTTTGATACACAATTTGCCCATATTTTTTTCTTAAAGAATATACCTTTACGGCAAGTGCACAGTTTCTTTTTGGTGTCATTATAGTATGTACGTACATCGCAATGGCGGCTAATATATTTCACTGCCGAGACACCTAAGTGAGATCAAATAATCAGGGTGGACTCCGTCTGATCTTGCGAATCCGAATGGTTCCTTTCGTCTTGCAAAAATATATACGACTTCCTTAATGTCCATTCTCCAGTATCCGAATGGTTCTTTTACGTGCACGGTGTAAAGCACCGACAGGAGACCTCGGTTTAACGTCCCATCTGAATGACTGTTAATTTTATTATGGTCAGACGGGGGATCGAACCTGCGATCCCTGGATTACCAGTCCAGCGTGTTACCACTGGACTACATATACGTCTGTATACTCGACTAATCGTTAAGCACAAGGATTTAAGTGTGATCTAGTTTCAGCCGAGATAAAATGGTTTCCGAAATTAAGACAATGTATGTAACATTTCTCAGATTTCACCCAATCATTATTTATAATCATGTCATAGAGGAACGTATGTCCATCTACGAGGGAGTGCTTTAATCGTTCTTAGATAGTATAGAACCCTCATTTTCCAGCAGTGCTCAGACGGTCGCCGCTACCGGTTGCAACATTTGAGCGACGCCTCCTGAAGAGATTAGTCATTTTAGATTGTTGGTATAGAAAGACTGTTAATTTCAGTAATCCAGGGGTCGCAGGTTCGATCCCCGGTCTGACCCTCATACAATTAAAAGTCTTTCAGATCTTTTCAGTCAGGCTTTAAACCGACAAATGTCACCAGCGAGAGATTATAGAATCCTCATTTTTCAGCAGTGCAGTATACTTGAGGGCCATAACAGATTTTAACAATTTTAAAAATCAGTTGTCCTACTGGAATGGGAATAATTATAAATGTAAGGCATGCACAACCTTTTAATCTTTTAAATATCCACAATACTGGGCCATTGCAATCGTGTGCTATTTGATTATATGTTTGCTGGCTACTTTTATTGTCTTATTAAACATTGTCCATTTTAGTAATGTCATACAAATGACGTAAAATATGTCCACGTTCCATTGAAACTGCAAATATCTTTTATAATGATGAATATTATATATTTTTAAAAGATTGATGTTACTGTAAAAGATTATATTAATTTTACCATTTAAGTCATTGATTTACTAGGTTAATATTCTTTATGGCTAACAAGCACGTTTGTCTTACCTACATAACTTAGTTATATTTTAACATATTTCAGCATTTATCTTAGAAACAAATTAATAATAAATATGCATAACATATTATCAGGGATTCTAATTTTATAGCTGTTACCATTATTCTATGCTATATATAGTCTAATCAAATGTTCACCCAGAGCTTGTGTTGTACTGGTGCTATCTTGCCGACTCAAATAAAAGTTATCTTATCTTATTAAATACTATATCGTGTTGTAACTCAGGTGAGAAAATCATGCAGCCAGTCCCGAGGTTATAATACTTTTCTCCAATTTCAAACTCAGTCTCAAGCTTCTGGTTGGTTATGCTGAGTGTAAAACTCAGACTCAACCAATCAAATTACTTGAACTTGAGTTTGAGAATAGTTGTATAACCTCGGGTACTGGACTGTAATCTTGAATTCATGAGATTGAAAAGTGTACACTGGTGTCACCACCGGTCTTCCGTACATAAAATAAGATCGGTTGTTCGCATGAAAGCTGAACATGTCCTTGTCGCTGTTCATGAAACCATATAATATGCTATAATAATCATGATATCGTAGTAGAAGTTTTCAAATCAGTTGATATTAAAAAAGAGGGGGTGTCCTTGGATAGAGGTACGAGACCTTTGGTTGCTTATGGATAAAATTTCAAGTTCCTGTGATGAAACCATATATGATAATTGTGATATCATAGTAGAGTGTGTGTTTTACGTTTATTTATCGTCGCTACCGGTTGCCCATATGAGCGACGCCTCCTGAAGAGATTAGTCATTTTAGATGTTTGTAGAATAGTGCAATGATACAGAGAGAGACCCATTCCAGAATGTTCTCTGGTTCTTTTACGTGCACGGTGTAAAGCACCGACACGAGACCCCGTTTTAAAGTCCCATCTGAAAGACTGTTAATTTTATTAGGGTCAGGCGGGGGATCGAACCTGCGATCCCTGGATTACCAGTCCAGTGTGTTACCACTGGACTACAGATCCGCCTGTTCATAGTTGAAGTTTTCAAATCAGTTGATATAGGCAGTAATGATGTCAATGTGCTTGAAGTAAACTTGATTATCCTGCCAATGCCCGTAGGGAGAAAAGTGGATTTTCATGTTGTTTAATGCAAATCTAATTAGACTTGTTATGGACAAATTCAATTACCTTGTTTGTAAGACAGCAACTAATAATTTTTGTTCAATTATACATATATTTTCTTGAAACAAAGTTCTCGCATTGGAACTACAAGTTATTAACCCATTCTATACCAACTAACTGATATGGACTGTGCTGCATGCTATTTTTAGACCAATACATTAATAAGAAAATTACATTTGGACCAGTTCATTTATCAAAATGGGTAATTTTGTCTACAAATAGTAATATTATTGGCAAAAAAGTGTAGATCCAGATGAGCCGGCTCGTGACTGGCAAAACGTACAGATCCTGATGAGACGGCTCGTTGCGTGCCGGCTCATCTGGATCTACACTTTTTGTAAGTGTATTTGGAGGAAATGTAGGATAATTACATAAGCTGAAAACAGTAATGATATGCATTGTGTTCAACGGTATGTCTGACTTTGTAAAACATGACAGTTTCGTAAAATATCACACAATACTTGTAACTGCTTCTGCTACTACCGCTGTTGTTGTTTATGCTGCTGCTGTTATTTACTGTTGCTGTTGTTATTGTTCCTACTGTTGTTGCTCCTTCTGTTGTTGCTCCTACTGTTGTTGTTCCTACTGTTGTTGCTCCTACTGTTGTTGCTCCTACAGTTGTTGCTCCCACTGTTGTTGCTCCTACTGATGTAGCTCCTTCTGTTGTTGCTCCTGTTGTTGTTGCGCCTACTGTTGTTGCTCCTACTGTTGTTGCTCCTGCTGTTGTTGCAACTACTGTTGTTGCTCCTTCTGTTGTTGCTCCTACTGTTGTTGCTCCTACTGCTGTTGCTCCTGCTGTTATTGCTCCTACTGTCGTTGCTCCTAATGTCGTTGCTCATATTGTTGTTGCTCCTAATGTTGTTGCTCCTAATGTTGTTTGCTCCTACTGTTGTTGCTCCTACTGTTGTTGCTCCTTCTGTTGTTGCTCATACTGTTGTTGCTCATATTGTTGTTGCTCCTAATGTTGTTTGCTCCTACTGTTGTTGCTCCTGCTGTTGTTGCTCCTTCTGTTGTTGCTCCTACTGTTGTTGCTCCTAATACTGTTGTTGCTCATATTGGTATTGCTCCTGCTGTTGTTGCTTCTGCTGTTGTTGCTCCTACTGTTGTTGCTCCTACTGTTGTTGCTCCTGCTGTTGTTGCTCCTATTGTTGTTGCTCCTGCGGTTGTTGCTCCTATTGTTGTTGCTCCTGCTGTTGTTGCTCCTGCTGTTGTTGCTCCTAATAATGTGTTGCTCCTGCTGTTGTTGCTCCTACTGTTGTTGCTCCTAATACTGTTGTTGCTCCTATACTGTTTTGCTCCTGCTGTTGTTGCTCTGCTGTTGTTGCTCCTATTGTTGTTGCTCCTGCGGTTGTTGCTCCTATTGTTGTTGCTCCTGCTGTTGTTGCTCCTACTGTTGTTGCTCCTAATACTGTTGTTGCTCATATTGGTATTGCTCCTGCTGTTGTTGCTTCTGCTGTTGTTGCTCCTACTGTTGTTGCTCCTGCTGTTGTTGCTCCTAATACTGTTGTTGCTCCTGCTGTTGTTGCTTCTGCTGTTGTTGCTCCTACTGTTGTTGCTCCTGCTGTTGTTGCTCCTATTGTTGTTGCTCCTGCTGTTGTTGCTCCTACTGTTGTTGCTCCTGCTGTTGTTGCTCCTACTGTTATTGCTCCTGCTGTTGTTGCTCCTAATACTGTTGTTGCTCATATTGTTGTTGCTCCTACTGTTGTTGCTCCTATTGTTGTTGCTCCTACTGTTGTTGCTCCTATTGTTGTTGCTCCTACTGTTGTTGCTCCTACTGTTGTTGCTCCTGTTGTTGTTGCTCCTACTGTTGTTGCTCCTACTGTTGTTGCTCCTACTGTTGTTGCTCATACTGTTGTTGCTCCTATTGTTGTTGCTCATACTGTTGTTGCTCCTACTGTTGTTGCTCCTACTGTTGTTGCTCCTACTGTTGTTGCTCCTACTGTTGTTGCTCCTGTTGTTGTTGCTCCTACTGTTGTTGCTCCTACTGTTGTTGCTCCTACTGTTGTTGCTCCTACTGTTGTTGCTCCTACTGTTGTTGCTCCTACTGTTGTTGCTCATACTGTTGTTGTTCCTACTTTGTTTCTCCTGTTGTTGTTGCTCTACTGTTGTTGCTCCTACTGTTGTTGCTCTTTTTCTCCTACTGTTGTTGCTCCTACTGTTGTTGCTCCTACTGTTGTTGCTCCTACTGTTGTTGCTCCTACTGTTGTTGCTCATACTGTTGTTGTTCCTACTGTTGTTGCTCCTGTTGTTGTTGCTCCTACTGTTGTTGCTCATACTGTTGTTGCTCCTACTGTTGTTGCTCCTACTGTTGTTGCTCCTACTGTTGTTGCTCCTACTGTTGTTGCTCATACTGTTGTTGCTCCTGTTGTTGTTGCTCCTATTGTTGTTGCTCATACTGTTGTTGCTCCTGCTGTTGTTGCTTATACTGTTGTTGCTCCTGTTGTTGTTGCTCCTACTGTTGTTGATCCTACTGTTGTTGGTCCTACTGATTCGAACCCACATCGCCTCGTCAATCGGTTACTACCTAACGGACGTTTGATACGGACGGATCAGAACTCGATGTAAGCATCGAAAGTTTGAGTGAAGACAGTTCCGACGGCGAGATTTCAGCGTCAGGAAAGCGAGGACGGCGATGAAATCAACAGTAGTTGGGACAATCGCCGACCAAATTTGCAGAAACGACTTTTTCTGAACCAGCTCCTGGGCCGACAGTCGACTTAGTCCCGATTCTACTGAGTGGGGCTCTTTTAGCTATTTTGTCTTATATTTCTCATAGAAATGATAGTCTCCCAGACAAATTTGTATGCCAGATTCAGACAGAGAGTGAAGCCTGGTCCAACATGGAGGGAGATTATTGATGAGTAAATGATGACCTGGCTCAGCATGTTCATGAGTATACTACATGAAAGTGCTTAGTATACTAGTTTCTTATAATGTTTACATGTGAAACATTGAGTATGAATGACTAGCTATAAATAGTGTAACTATATTTACAACTAATATTTAAGCTTGCATTAAAACGTCCACAGCCGGCTATGTACTGGTCCACTGAACACTTATTTGGAAAGTTCCGGGATCGTCTTTCGTTCCTCCAGCAAAACCAACCCAATACGGAATTGTGAGTGGTTCAGTCGAATTAGTCCTATGCGTGAATGGAGCTATGCTTGAAGAGTTACACAGGGTGTTACAATCTTTGAAATAATTTATAACATGAGAGCAGAATCAAATGGTTTGCAGATGATCAAGACTGCTACTGCACTACTTATAAACAATGATACCATGAACATTACAGGATATATACTTTTCAAACGTTACAGTATTGTATGTAAAACATTCATTTTAGAGTGGACAGGGTACCACGATCTGAAAATGATTCTGAGGTTGAATACGTATCATAACATAAATTGTCGATGTTGACGACTGGGATTGAAATTCTTAATTTAACGTGAAAGAGATATAGACTATCTAAGTTGGACTGGTTCGCATTAGAATACAATGCCAAAGTATATTCCAAGAACTTGATATCCGTTATCCTCTGGTGTATACTCGGCAAAGTGCGTACACACTGTTATCTAAACTAAAAGGTGAGCACAATGTGTTATTGTAGTGTCATCGTTTGTGTATCATGGCAAACCAACTACAGAAGCACCACCAAACTTACTCTGGGAAATATGACCATTATATGTTGACAGTAACACCCATAACATTGATCTTAGTTTGTTTTTTGTGTGTTTATGTATGCAAACGGTCCAGAAGATCGACATCAATAGAAATTACAAATGGCAAGTCATGTGTTCAAATTCCTTTGTTGAAGTTTCTTAATATGTGTCCCCATGTACTGGATTGTTACGGTACCACATGACATATCCGTTAGTATTCAAGGTATGTGGTCACCAACCATTACATTTGAGTGGGAAACATTTGAGATTGTTCATAAACTGATTGAACAAACATTATCTGTCAGTCTGTCAGTTTGATAACCGGAATCTTAGAAAAATGCTATGTACAACATAGTATGTATATTTTATGTACAATACAATTAGCCGGTAATAACAGATCTCCCATATACATGGGAATTTATAAAAATAAATTACATATCACATTCATATCTTCAGCCCACTATGTCGTTTGGACATCTTTTTTAACATATTTAAGAATGACCAAACTAATATGTGTTACCCTTAACAACAGATATACAACTAAACCCATATGTCGTTGCAGCAAGCTGCAATAAATGAAAGTTCATTTTCACTTGAAGCATAGTAGGACTGAGGATGGGATTTTGTGTTTCCTCATATTCCTGCCCCCATGTTTTATATTTACCCGTGTACTGGGATCATTAATTCTTATAAAATAACAACTATTCCCCTGTGTGACAATATTTATATATCAGTACGTTAAAACACTTCCGTGGCAATTCCAATTGTCACCTTAGTAGAGCCAGTACAATTGTAATAATGTTTAAGTATTTACATTAAAAAACGTCACACAGGGAATAGCCAAACAAATAATAACCGTAGATCCTTGTCGAATCAAAAACCCGTATGGCAGTACCCGGTTCCGTTGTTCATGATGGGTTTTATGGAGATAGACCGACATCACGCATTGTTCGCGACGATACTATTTCCATGGCTAGGGGGTTTGCTGTCATAATGTTCCTACATGTACTAATTTTACTAAACTAAGCTGGACTCTTGCATGTATCTTGACAATGGAGAACTACATATAACGGTGACAAGAAACGATATCCGAAATTTCCTCTAATACCCTAGCATAATTCCAGGGATAAAGGAAGATTGTTTTCAAGAATCTTGAGACATGTGTTCATATTGCATTCCCCGTCACTAATATTGATTTAGAGTAAGTGGCTTATAATGGGAATGCATACGGAAGAGAGATAGTTTGAAATACAAAGATAGAAGGTAGGCTGTTAAAAGGGCACGTGTCTGTCGGAGAGATGTTGGCAGCTCATAAGATGTCCTTCATAAAAGATCCTTGTTATTACATTATCAAACTAGGAGAGTACCATGCACGAGTCCAGATATATATTGTGTTGCGAATGAGTTGGGCAAGTTAGCCCATGTTCATCATCACCACATTTCTTATTGTTGAAAATCTACTCAAAAGTAATTGATTATGACAGCCAGTCCAATACAAAGATCTTCTACATAAGTTGTAGCCGACTAAGTCACTTACATCGTTTAAGGTATGAGTATTATAGTGTAGTTTTAGTTTATGTAAGACACACAACGAAAACCTTTATTTTTAATTTTATTTTGTTTATTCGTGTCTAGATAGTAAAACACCACTAGATTTCAGTAGGTTCCCAAACATATCCAAATCATATTAAACATGATACTCTCGACACCCAATACTGAGTATGACTGGGAGGCGCTTGTCAGGGACAGTGGTTAAACATCTCATTCATTAGTTTATACACATTTATTTTAGCTCGATTGCGAAACATTCTCGAGACCTCATTCATGATGGAATCCATCGCCACGAAGGAGAGAGAAGAGGAAAGGGCACACTCGTAATTGCTCTGGTGTGTATGGGGGGGGGGGGTCGAGCTACAGAGAGTGTTAATGTATTGTTATTTATGTGTAAAAATACAATTTTGTTTGCATTGTAATATGCCTCACGACATAAATACATGAAGATTTGTAAATTTAAAAAAAAAATATATGTCATACGCTTTCATCCGCGCCAACGAGAGTGATTAATATTAAGTTGTTAAAACTTGCTTCGCAATCGTTGTAAAATAAAAAAAGGTTAAAGAATGTCATAGCACATGAAAACAGCGTTTCTTTTACTAAAGGCATGTTTACACATACACTTAACGAAACTTCTAACGCCCCTTTGTTCAATATTGAATATCTCTTTAATTACTTGTTATATGGTATCGAAATGTTATACATAGCAGTTTCGTTAAAGCAACATTGTGTGTGTGTGTGTGTGTGTGTGTGTGTGTGTGTGTGTGGGCGTGCGTGCGTGCGTGGCGTGCGTGCGTGCGTGTGCGTGTGCGTGCGTGCGTGCGTGCGTGCGTGCGTGCGTGCGTGCGTGCGTGCGTGCGTGCGTGCGTGCGTGCGTGCGTGCGTGCGTGCGTGCGTGCGTGCGTGCGTGCGTGCGTGCGTGCGTGCGTGCGTGCGTGTGTTTACAAAAATCGAAATAGTCGCTCAGAAACGATAAAATTCCAATAAATTTAAACCGTCGTATACGCGAATTTGTTCATCAACACACGGAATATAAACACGCACAATGCGCATGCGTGAAACAACAGAGGATGTAGAAAACAACGTATATATTTTGAACATGAAAGACTATCTTTCTATCTTCCTCTACTGTCGAACCACTCGCGGGGATGTAGAAATGTCCCTATAAAGACTTAGCTAACAGAGGTATGAATCAACATATCAAGTAATTTAGTTAAAAAAGATAACGTGGGACAAATGGGGACGATACATTCCGAATGTAAACAAGTGCGGACGATGCGTTCCGGTTGTAAAGAAGTGCGTGACCGATCGACTCGGAAAGTGCTACTTTCGGTTTCGAGTTTGTTTTATCGCAAAAAACACTGTTTACCAAATGAACATAAGTATACAAAGTATAATGTTAGAATGTGTAGCAGCATTGCTACCCATACGTAAACAATTGAATTTTTCAAATATCTTTTATTTCATACGATGTAATGCTGCTTTAAGTGTATATTGCACATGTTATATCATTTGAATACACAATGTTTACATCAAGGGAGGACATTTGACTTATGTGCAGTATGTGTGTAATGGTTATGGGATCATGCCCAAGTATAGATTGTTGTGTCCCATGCTTTGTTTAGAGGCTCAGTGGTTCAATACTGTCGGAATTTCATTTCAGGTTAGTTATACATTGTATTATACTATGACTCTGGGAAGCGCATTGATCGGATAGCCAAATATGTATCACCACAGTGTACATGGGGATCGGCCCAATGCTCACAGAGATTAAAAATCTACAATTGTGAACACAATTCATTCCCAAGGTAGAACGTTGGGCTGGTATATATTACGTGTGTAGCGGTTGTGGGTCCACCTCCTGTGCATAGATGTGGTTATTGTTGGGCTGGTATATATTACGTGTGTAGCGGTTGTGGTCCACCTCCTGTGCATAGATGTGGTTATTGTTGGGCTGGTATATATTACGTGTGTAGCGGTTGTGGGTCCACCTCCTGTGCATAGATGTGGTTATTGTTGGGCTGGTATATATTACGTGTGTAGCGGTTGTGGGTCCACCTCCTGTGCATATATGTGGTTATTGTTGGGCTGGTATATATTACGTGTTAGCGGTTGTGGGTCCACCTCCTGTCATAGATTGTTTGTTGGGCTGGTTTATTACGTGTGTAGCGGTTGTGGGTCCACCTCCTGTGCATAGATGTGGTTATGTTGGGCTGGTATATATTACGTGTGTAGCGGTTGTGGGTCCACCTCCTGCATAGATGTGGTTATTGTTGGGCTGGTATATATTACGTGTGTAGCGGTTGTGGGTCCACCTCCTGTGCATAGATGTGGTTATTGTTGGGCTGGTATATATTACGTTGTAGCGGTTGTGGTCCACCTCCTGTACTAGATGTGGTTATTGTTGGGCTGGTATATATTACGTGTGTAGCGGTTGTGGGTCCACCTCCTGTGCATAGATGTGTTATTGTTGGGCTGGTATATATTACGTGTGTAGCGGTTGTGGGTCCACCTCCTGTGCATAGATGTGGTTATTGTTGGGCTGGTATATATTACGTGTGTAGCGGTTGTGGGTCCACCTCCTGTGCATAGATGTGGTTATTGTTGGGCTGGTATATATTACGTGTGTAGCGGTTGTGGGTCCACCTCCTGTGCATAGATGTGGTTATTGTTGGGCTGGTATATATTACGTGTGTAGCGGTTGTGGGTCCACCTCCTGTGCATAGATGTGGTTATTGTTGGGCTGGTATATATTACGTGTGTAGCGGTTGTGGGTCCACCTCCTGTGCATAGATGTGGTTATTGTTGGGCTGGTATATATTACGTGTGTAGCGGTTGTGGGTCCACCTCCTGTGCATAGATGTGGTTATTGTTGGGCTGGTATATATTACGTGTGTAGCGGTTGTGGGTCCACCTCCTGTGCATAGATGTGGTTATTGTTGGCTGGTATATATTACGTGTGTAGCGGTTGTGGGTCCACCTCCTGTGCATAGATGTGGTTATTGTTGGGCTGGTATATATTACGTGTGCTAGTAGCGGTTGTGGGTCACCTCCTGTGCATAGATGTGGTTATTGTTGGGCTGGTATATATTACGTGTGTAGCGTGTGGGTCCACCTCCTGTGCATAGATGTGGTTATTGTTGGGCTGGTATATATTACGTGTGTAGCGGTTGTGGGTCCACCTCCTGTGCATATATTTGGTTATTACCACATATGTCGATCAATAATAATGTAATTTTTCTGAAATTGCATAGTAATATGAAACAACCCCTTAAATTGGGTATCTAACCCTAATATACAAAGTTGGGCTTATGTGTGCTGTGTGTCTACTGGATACAGACTCACACCCATGCATAGACAGTGGTGTCACATTCCCTATTTAATGCCACTGGGCCGTTCATCAATGTCGAATTACGACTATTAATTCTGAAATTACATAGTGATATGGAAGAGCCAATAAATTGGGTAGCAAAATCCAAGGTATAAAATTGGGCGTATGTGTAATGTGTGTCTGTTGGATGCAGGCTTATATCCATGTATAGTCAGTGGTGTCACATACCCTAATTAGGGTACCAGGGGCCGTTCATCAAGGTCGAATGTCGACTTATTTCTGAAATTACATAGTGATATGGAAGAGCCCATAAATTGGGTATCCATCTCCAAGATAGACAGTTTTGCGTATGTGTAGTGTGTGCATATTTGACCCGGGATCATACCCATGCATAGTCAGTTGGGCTGGTGAATAAATGTCGGCTGTTTGTTTCATATATATTTTTACTGCAAATAGTGGCATTAGAGAAGGCCCATAATTTGGGTATCCATCCCCAAGGTAGAAACTTATCCGTGTATGGTTTGTGTTTGTATTGGTTGGGTCCAGGTATATGCATAGTCACTGGTGTCACATTCCCTATTTAGAGGCCCAGGGGCCGTTCATCAAGGTCGAATTTCGACGTTTATTTGTGAAATTACATAGTGATATGGACGAGCCCATAAAATGGGTATCCATCCCCAAGATAGAAACTTATTTGTGTATGTAGTATGTGTGTATTGCTTGTGGGTCCCTGACTATGGGTAGTCACTGGTGTCACATTCCTTATTTAAGGCCCAGTGGGCTGGTGAATAAATGTCGGCTATTTGTTTCATATATATTTTACTGCAAATAGTGGCAATAGTGCGAAAACATAAATATTTCAAACAGCTCTGTCCCGAGCCTGGACTCCTTCGAAACTTCAAATTCCTTCGCCAACCTTCAAACATGAGCAATGTATCCTTTTCCATGGCCCAAACGTCCACTCCCAAGCGAAACCCCCATAAGTCCAAAACAGGTCAAAAAAATAACATAAAGAGGTCACTAAAAGTCCAAATCATCAACTGCAGGTCAATAGTAGACAAAAAACTCGAATTTAACAATCTCATCAGTTCATCAAAACCGGATATTGTAATAGGTACTGAGTCCTGGCTTAAACCTAAGCATTATACCAGTGAAGTGTTTGACCCAGACCTAGGTTACTCCATTTTCCGTCGTGACCGTATCAATCAGGCAGGCGGAGGTATATGTATTGCTATAAGGGACTGCTTAACAGCCCAGGAAATGCCGGACCTACAGTCTGAATGTGAGGACCTATGGGTAAAATTAGACCTTGTAGGAAATAAGTCTCTTGTTATTGGAGCTTATTACAAACCTCATGAGCTTGATATAGACAGTTTCATTAAATTCTGTAAGTCTATTGAAAAGGTTAATAAACGTTTCTCCAACATCTGGGTGGCTGGGGACCTAAACCTACCAAAGATGGACTGGTACACTACCAGCCCATCCACCGACTGCAAACACCCATCCTTCTATAGGCAGGTCATTGAAACGTTTAATGATACAAACCTCACCCAAATGGTTAACCTCCCCATCCGTGAAAACAACATCCTGGATTTATTCCTTACAACTAACCCCAGTTTAGTAAACCAGGTCAATATTCTACCTGGCATCAGTGATCATAATGTAGTCGAAATAAAAGTCAACACACCCGCAAGGATATGTTATCAAAAGCCTCGCAGGATTCCACTCTATAAGAAAGCAAACTGGCAGGCCATTAAACAGTCATTATGTGACTATCACCAGGTTATGACCAACGAATGTAAATATACCGCACTAAACACTGAAGAGCTATGGGAATATTTCTCTCATGCTCTAAACACCCTTACAGATAAATGGATTCCATCCAAACAGTCATCGTCAAGAGATCACCTACCCTGGGTCAATCAGAGTGTTAAGCGAATGATTAGAAGGCGAAATAGGGCCTTTTAAAATACTAGGAAGTCAAGAACGCCTTCAAATCGCAAGAAATTCCTGGATCTAAAACATTTAGTGCGGAAAGAGGTCAAAGAGGCTTATCATCAATACCTAGAAAACATCCTAAATCTAAACAGTGCTGATGCCTCCCATCCTTACAGACCAAACACCAAGAAACTTTATTCCATCCTTAAGCATTCCAAGCAAGATTCCAAATCAATGCCACCCCTAAAGCATGAAAACAAATTCCATCATGAAGAAGCTGCTAAAGCCACAGCACTGAACAAACAGTTTCAGTGTGTCTTCAGCTCCAAATCCCCACTAAGACTTACCTCCATTTGTAAAATGAAAATTCAGGACACATATGGAAACCTGAATGGTCAATCCACGCCAAACATGAATGAGATCACAGTAAGCTCAAATGGCATAGAGAAACTTCTCAATAACCTGAACCCCCACAAGGCTAGTGGTCCTGACCTAATTAAGCCAATCATACTTAAAACCCTGTCTAAAGAACCCTCACCTATCCTTGAAGTCTTATTCCAAAAATCCCTCAACGAAGGATCACTGCCTGCCCAGTGGAAGTCAGCAAATGTTGCTCCCATTTACAAAAAAAGGGGACAAGTCAAACCCCGCCAACTATAGGCCTATCTCACTGACATGTGTTCTATGCAAGGTACTTGAATATATAGTTTCCTCCTCGATAGCAAAACACTTCACTAACCACAATATTCTGTACCATTTGCAGCATGGTTTTAGAGAAAAACGGTCATGCGTGACCCAATTAGTAATGCTAGTCAATGACTTGGTTACCTCTGTCTACAATAAGCATCAGGTAGATCTCATCCTATTAGACTTCAGTAAGGCTTTCGATAAGGTCAATCACGAGAAAGTACTACTAAAAATGCATGATTATGGAGTCAGATGTCAAACATTAAGGTGGATTAAGAGTTTTCTAGATAATATACTCCAGTCAGTTGTCCTTAATGGTACTAGTTCAGAGGCCATTCCGGTGTCCTCTGGAGTCCCACAGGGATCCGTACTTGACCCCTGCTTTTCCTAGCCTACATAAACGACCTCCCACAAAACATCAGTTCCAAAGTCCGCATCTTTGCAGATGATACTGCAGTATATCTATCACTGACATCTGCAAATGAATCGGTCACACTCCAAAATGATCTTAAGAGATTAGAAGAGTGGGAGTTGGAGTGGGACATGGAATTTAACCCCTCCAAATGTCAAGTTATCCACGTCACCAGAAGGAAGCATCCTATTCCCAGCAAATATAAACTCCATGGAGTCCTACTTGAGTCGGTCACCTCAGCCAAATACCTTGGCGTGGATATCTCAAGTAACCTGTCGTGGGACACCCACATAAAAAGGTCAACAAAGAAAGCAAACCAAACATTAGGATTTCTACGTAGAAACCTCCAGGTCAAATCAGAACCCCTTAAGACCATGGCTTACCAGACACTAGTGAGACCCCAGCTTGAATATGGCTCCGAGATCTGGTCGCCCCATACCCAAACATTGATAGACCAACTTGAAGGTGTCCAGCGGAGAGCATCCCGTTGGATAAAGGCGGACTTCTATCGTACCTCTAGTGTTACAGACATGCTATATTCCCTAAATCTACGCAGACTAGATCAACGGCGTATTGACAATAGGTTATCCCTTATATATAAAATTCATAATGATCTTGTTGCTATTCCCATTGAAAATTACCTAGTTCCTCTCTCCCGTCCTACTCGCCATTGCCATTCCTTAAGTTATAGGTTAATTACAGCAACTACAGACTACTACAAGTTTTCCTTCTTTCCAAGAACAATCTATCATTGGAACCACCTCCCTCCTGACATTGTCCATCTCCCTACCATAGAGCAATTCAATACGGCAGTTTGCCATATTGAACATGCCAGTCCCTAGTTGTTCTGCGTAGCTGCTTTTAAACTGTTACCACAACTTATTTTCATACATTCTTAAATTATACTTTTATCTACTCATACTTTTAACTTCTTTGCGGTTTTTGACGCGCAACATGTCTACCACCCCGCGAGGGGTTCGACATTAAAAGAAGATAGATAGATAGATTAGAGAAGCCCATATTTTGGGTATCCATCCCCGAGGTATAAACCTATCGGTGTATGTATTATGTGTGTATTGCTTGGGGGCCATGCCTATGCATATTCACTGGTGTCACATTCCTTATTTAAGGCCATCAATATCGAATTTCTGAATTAAGATAGTGATATTAAAGAGCCCTTAAATTGGGTATCCAATCCCAAGGTAGAAAGTTGGGCTTGTGTATTATGTGCATACTGGATATGGACTCACACCCATCCATAGTCAGTGGTGTCACATTCCTTATTTGTGGCTCAAAATGCCGTTAACCTGTACTGTGATATTCTCAATTTATTTCTCTTATTGCTTCCTAGAGGTACGCATTCACAAACGGATAACCGTATTTTACTCTATTGCATTTCCTTATTGATTGGGTAAAAGTGGTTATCGGGTAAAAGTGGTTATCAAGTGAACGAGTTTGAACATCTAAAACAGTTGCTGCAATATTAACCTAGTAAGCTCTAGTATAGCTAAGCATAAACCATATAAAACATGTCCATGACCCTCCGTCGTATGCAAAACTTTTAAATGAATTTGACAGCAGAATCGCTATGCTTGCGAGTCGATTCGTTCCTAAGTCAGCTCGTACGGAAAATGGGAAATTGTCAATAGTATAATTTATTAGTAAGCACAAAATGAACATGTGCGGTTCATTTGGATTTATTCTGATATCACCGATATTAAGGTCATTGGGGATACTATATATTATTCCAAATATTTAGACTTGAACAATGTGATATTTTACTACTATCTAGAAATTTTTCAAAATAACATTTTTTATGTATAGCCTATAGGTCTTATATATAGGACTATATGTAACCCAACACATGTAATTAAAATCAATTAGCATGATACCATTGATATGGGGTCATTCTGGAACTGTGTTCCAATTTAACAGTATTTTTCAGTAATTATCATGGTAGTAAAGTGACCAAGCAAAGACTCGCACACTAGTCGGACATCTCTATCAACTAACATCTTTTTTGCTTTGGCATGAAGCACCAGTATTATATCTCGTTGTGCACACAGGGATTCGGCACGTTTGGGGGTACTAGTATATATATTTAAGTACAGGGATTCTACTCTGTGGGATGTCAGATTTCGCATTGATCAGTAAAATGGCCCTATCTGAAACAATTGTGTACAAAAAAGTCTGTCCAAATCTAACGCCTATCCCGAGTCTTATATATGTCTTCAAAAAAAAAAAAAAACACACAACTTTAAGCTGCATGCGTATACTTTGCAACAATTGCCACTACATTCGGCCATAGCAGGTCACATGTCAATACTAGGCCACGGGTTCTGTCAGCTCAAAAAAAAATCTTCGACGGGAGAGTTTTAACTGTGAATAACATTATCAATAAAATGTGTTTCCACTAACCTGTATGTATATTCGGCAAAAATGTACGTCAAAAAGAGATTTCGTAGCATTTTCAATTTGTTTTGAAAAATTCTGAAGCGGCGCAATTCGTGTTGAAACGAGCGTTGAAACGAGCGTTCTGATTGGATTATGATTGTTCTTCATATATAAAAAACGGGTCTGCCTAAAGTGCGGAAATGACGGAAATCACTTTCTCAAAGTCATTTCCGCGGAAATGACATTGACTAAACAGCGGAAATGTATATGTAATATTCAACTCGGCTCAGATATGGTCGGTATATATATTTGGTGGTTTATTGTAATTTATTATGCATGTAGCATGGTAGTTAGTTAACCAAATTATCATCTCTAACAAAATAGCGAAAATGGCATTGAACTCATTTCCGCTGTTTAGTCAATGGCTTTTAAAGTGCGGAAATGACTCGACGTGTTTATAAACAGCGGAAATGAGTTCAATGTCATTTTCGCTATTGGGTGAATTATATTTGTAATCAATTTCGCTGTTCGTTTTATTAATATTGAAAATAAAATACTGTTTATTTATCGTAACTGGTCGATCTGGTAAAAGTATTTGTGTGCAAGATATACTTTATTACTGTATCTCAATAAGGAAATCACGGAAATGACTTTCTCCAGGTCATGGCGGAAATGACATTAACTAAACAGCGGAAATGAGTCTAATGTCATTTTCACTAGTGTCTGTAAGGGTCGACATGTTTATAACGTCATTTCCGTAAAAATGAGAAAAGACTAACCAGCATACTATTTCACAGAACAGAGGACCTTATTAATTAATCAAATCAGCATATTCCATGGCTCATTGTAGATCTGTCTACCATCATCGGGATTTGAAGAAC
Source organism: Archivesica marissinica (assembly GCA_014843695.1). Taxonomy (NCBI): domain Eukaryota; kingdom Metazoa; phylum Mollusca; class Bivalvia; order Venerida; family Vesicomyidae; genus Archivesica; species Archivesica marissinica. The sequence goes on along the minus strand of CM026399.1, from coordinate 43,894,335 downwards.
CATTATCAGTGTTCTAATGACAAATAGTGAATGACGAATAGCGATATTGAATTGTTTATTCGTCAAATCGACCTTATGAATTCTCGATACCAGCATAACTTTGTGATTTCAGCGATAACAATGGAATTATGAATGGACCAAAACACAAAATATGAGTATTCAAAGAGGTGAAGAATTTATTACATGTGCTATAAAAACATGGCATTTCATAATATAAACTGTTTCTATATATAATCTACACATAGAGCTCCGGATAGGCTGTTTTTAACACAACATGGTGGTTTAGTATTTTCTTTAGGATTGTCGTGACGAACCTGGAGAACACCAAATTTCTGTCTTAAAATAAAAAAGTGAGAGAAAAAACCCGGCTTATCTGGAGCCCTGTACATATGCATGCATGCGATTATGTTTGTCCTGTCTCTATTTCAATTGCATACGTTCCACATCTAACATTTAATTAGCCGTCGTTTGGAATTTGGTGTAACTGACCGTTCGGCTCTTTTACGTTTTACTTGATGTGGTTTTTTGCCTGCTGTTGGTGTTTTCAATAATGTTCTGGTTCTGTCTGTGGAAATCACCAAGTTAGGGTTTGATTTCCCTTTGTCCGTCATAAATCGTCTTTCCCGCCGTGCCTGTTGTTCATCCGTCAAGTTGGTCCAATGGTCGATGTCAACGAGGTGGTGGATAAATTTTGTGTCCAAAACATAATTACCGGAATCTCTGATTGCACGAAGCTTTTCCATTTGTTCATTTAAAATAATGTTTTCTAGGGTCGAAATAAATTTGGGTAGGTCCTGTAATTTCCAGTTAGTTGCTGACTTTATAACATGGTTCACACTTTCGGAATTGTTATTCGTCCAGTTGGTTGTTACTTTCACTTTTCTAGCCGGTTCGATAACATGTTTTTCTAAAAGGGGCAGTAATTTTTCGTCCAAATAAGGCCGGAATTTTTTTTCATTTTTATCTTTGGCATCCACCATGTCTCGTAGCCTAGTAACACGTGTGGTATAAGTATCGATATCTCTTGCAGAAACTATACCATCATCTCCAAATATTTTATTTAAAATTTCCTGTCTGTCTTTCATCCAACCTTATCCTCCATTTGTTTATTTGCATTTTGTTTTAAATGTCGCGCTGACGTTAATTGTAGAAGTTGGTGGCGCGACCGTTGGTAGCGCGTTGACTTTGACCGTAGACGAAGACGCTGATGGCACGACGTTAACGAGTGGAACAAAATGATTCGGGTACCATTCTTTCTTGGTCGGTGCTTTTCGAACGAAGGAGTTGGCGGGCGGTTGTCTCGTGTTTGTCCACATTATTGTTATTCTACCCTTCTCCGGAGCCGCAAATGGTGGTCGGAACGTGACGTTTAACGACTTAAAATATATATTTCTAGTGCCATTAACTGCTGGAAACACTGAGTCAACTGGAATTTTGAGGTGATTGGACAATGCCATAATTCGCCAAACAGATGAAAAACTGCCTGATTTAGTACACTGTACACAGTCCGCGTCATAGTCTGGCGACATCTGATCCAGTTTATGGAATGCACGATGACGATGAACTTTTTCAGGGCACGATACCATTTCTACACAACAGCGATACCTCATTTCAACACTGCGCGACTCATCCCCCGTCAAACAAATTGAAAACGCGTTAAAAAGACAGTCACCATCGGCAGATGTTAGAAGAGCTACTTTGCCCGTGGTATGATACATTGTACGAGTAGAATTCGCTACAACATCGTGCATATGTTGGGCGAAATCTTGGTGTAGTGACGAGTTTAGGTCCGTTTTCTTCAAGAATAATTCTTCTCTCTGCACTGCTGTCTGTAACTTCTGCAGACCAAATTGCGCGGCCTGAAAGTATAGACTCTCGTAGTATATAAAGGTAGGCTAATATCCTATATACTTTAGAAGATATCTTATATAGTTTAGGAGATATATCATTGCAGGAAATATTTATATAAGATATCCCAAAAACGGCCAAAGTCTGAACGATAGTAGATATCTCATGTAATATAATGCATCTCCTTTAAATTAGTATATAAGCTATCTCATAAAGTATACGAGATATAATATAAAGTTAGGGGATAACTGTATTAATATGGGATTTAACGTATATATATTATTTATTTCTTCGCATGGTGGTAATAACAGTATTTTCCCCATTATTTTGGAAATATCGTCAACATCGAATTCTTATACGATACGATATATTTTATTATAGTGACACGTGGGCATTTAATAGTAACATATGCTCATTCGTAAACAGGGATGGACAGACAGACTGTCGTCGCGGGGGCCTGTTTAACTAGTATGTTTATTTGCTGTTCATTCCGGTATTATTCCAAGTGAAGACAGGCTATCGCATCTTGGTAAATATTCTTTCCACTATAATTATTTAATTGGTATTGATGGTTACTTTACCTCGTTCAAACGATGCAAGCCCATCTTGTAGTCGAAGGCATCAGTTTCGTCCGTTCGGCAGTCAGTACATATGTACCCCAGTGGTACATTCTGCCATTCGCGTGACTCGTCGCGGTTGATATCTTCGCACGCAAAATGCATCCAATTGCCACACATCTGTAATCAAAACCATAAATGTTACATATTCATAATACTGTGTAGTTGTATATTTTACATATAAGTTGCAATAACATGTTCTTGCTCTTCATATTAAACTGAGGAGAAATAAACAAACAAAAACACGAAGATAAAATAATACGCTTATCTTGTGCAATTATCTGGTGCGATTATCTGGTGCATGTGGACAAGCCCCCTGTTGCGATCAGTCGATGCTGGCACGCGTCAACTTGCTAATTACTGACCGCAATCGCGGATATTCAGATGTATATTGACTTAAATAAATATATTACCTGGCAGTAAATACAATCCGACACACATCGCAAATCACACGTTGTACAAGCATAACGTTTCCCCATTGTGAACAATGTGAAAATGTACATTGCTGTGATTTCACGGTCTATAAATATTGGCTCCACGAATTAATTACTTCCAATTATGTACTCCGCCAAGTTTCAACGCCATGATGATTAAAGCAGTTTGGTGCCGATTGATGATCTTGATTGGCATAGTTGAATCATCGTGATTAAATAATTTAATTTTCTTACGACTGCCGCTTTTAATTGAGTAGTTGCGCTAAGCCACCATCGCTAACATCGTACTAGTCAAATACTTTGATGATCACCGGCCACTAAATAATTCTATTGTTCACGGAAATCACTTTATAAACACGTCGACCCTTACCGACACTGATAAAAGGAACCAGTCCGCTAATTATTACAATGCCGATCAGGAAAATAGCTAACGTTAACATTACTACAGAAATGCATGCATACATCTCACTAAATCCGTTACCGTACTCACACAAATTCATAATTCGTTTATTTGCCTGTTAAAAAAGTCATTTTCGTAGTGAAAATAACATTGTCCTCATTTCCGCTGTTTAGTCATAGCTCATTTTCACGGAAATTACTTTATAAACACGTTCGACCCTTACCAACACTAGCGAAAATGACATTAGACTCATTTCCGCTGTTTAGTCAATGTCATTTCGTGAATTACGCAGGAACAATGAGGCGTCATTCCGTGTCATTTCCGCACTTTAAGCATACCGTAAAAAAACATCTTGTTACATTCTAATAATCCAATCAGAACGCTCGTTTCAACGCGAATTGCGCCGCTTTAGAAATTTTCAAAACAAATTGAAAATGCTATGAAATCTCTTTTTGACGTACATTTTTGCCGAATAAACATACAGGTTAGTGGAAACACATTTTATTGATAATGTTATTCACAGTTAAAACTCTCCCGTCGAAGATTTTTTGTTGTTGCTGACAGAACCCGTGTCCTAGTATGGAAATGTGACCTGCTATGGCCAATGTATGTGGCAATTGTTTTCAAAGTATACATGCATGCAGCTTAAAGTTGTGTTTTATTTGAAGAACAATATAAAGACTCGGGATAGGCGTTATATTTGGACAGCATTGTACAAAATTGTTTCAGATATGGCCATTTTACTGATCGATGCGAAATCTGACATCCCACAGAGTAGAATCCCTGTACTTAAATATATATACTAGTACCCCCAAACGTGCCAAATCCCTGTGGTTGTGCACACAGGCACCAGACACAAACAATTTTATTTTTTTTGGCCTATGGTCATATAGTAAGTAATATATAATATTATATATTACTTACTATATGACCATCTATAGGCAAAAAATATAGGTTTGTCCATGTACTTTATATCCAAAACATCATAAAACTACTACGTATGACTGTTTATTTATTGCAATTGCTTCATCATAATATTATACCTTGCACCTATTTTTGAAAGTCTATTTTCACAGTTGAAATATTATTTATACAGGTAAATTAATATTTATTCATGATTGATAGGAAATTTGTGAAATAATACAAAAAAATATGTCCATTGAGAGCTTTCCAACAATGTATTTTATGAAGAAATCAAAATTACGCTACTATATATTATATATAATATCTGATTAACATTACCAATCAAAATGGCAGCCACAGTAGGAATGATGACATCACACAGGAACTAGGTATGTATAGAGAGTCTGGAGACATGTGTTTTTTCAAAACTAATTTCTATTTATCATACGTTAGTTAATGTTTACCAGCAGAATGTTATTTAAGATATGTATAAATTTATCATATTCCAATACATTTATTGTATGCTCGTCGTGGGTATAAACTGTGAGGCTTGCTTTCTAAATTCACTGGGAATCTCTGTAACACAGTGAAACATGCTTGAGAGCAGGGCTCACTCTAGAGATTTTGTTCTCATAATTTCCATACAAAGTTTTGTCCATTAAGATACACTGGCCCATCAGAAAGCACTCCATATATTCAAATGTCATATTTAATAGTGATACTGTGTATTTTAACCCCATTTTCTTGACATTTATTTAATAACACTATTTAAAGACGAGTGACCACCATGTCTAGTAAGATGAATTGGTTGAAATGACAACAGCCTTACATGTACATGTATCTTAAAAAACTAAGCCAAACAAACACGAATCTTTTCAGAATGAGAGGATGGTAGATGCAGTATGTCATACAAAATATAGCTTCGATCGCAGGTGGACATGCAACGTCAGTGTGAGGATTCTGAACTTTGTGGCAATCGTGCACATGAGAACAAAGATAACCTTGATTACTTAGCTGAAGATTGCGCGTCTATGAAGGAAAATATTGGTCCATCTTTGGAAAATTCAGGACGAACTACCGGTAATAATTCTGTATTTGATGATAACTTAGAATTCGATGAGTTGGACAAGATCGAAAGCCTTGTAGAATTCAGCAAGAAATTAAGAATACAATGAAAAGAATGAAAAGAAAAACGCTTATTACAAAATCGTTTCACATGAAAACAGCAAATAGCTGTGAAGATACAAGAGTAGATGATAGTTGGTCAGAAACACCACATGAAGAAGTGGCAGTCACTGATCTGTTGATCAAGAACACATTTAAGCAAATAGAGCAGATGAGACTATATAGGAAGCTTAGAAAAGCAGCTGTGTCAAAGGAATACGCATATAATTGTAATAACAATAACACAAGTTTAGGAAGTCTTGAGATGCGTTGTACAGCCACAGTTTCAGACAGAAAAGCCCGTACCTATTGTAAAAACAACAAAAGTGTTGGTTCATGTTCTAATGTTTCAGTGTCAGATCAAAATACTCGTACCAGTAGAAAAAACAAAAGTTTAGATTTGTGTCGTGAAGAACCAAAGTCAGAGCGAAATACTCGTACCAGTAGAAAAAACAAAAGTTTAGATTTGTGTTGTGAAGAACCCAAGTCAGAGCGAAATACTCGTACCAGTAGAAAAAACAAAAGTTTAGATTTGTGTTGTGAAGAACCCAAGTCAGAGCGAAATACTCGTACCAGTAGAACAAACAACGGTTTAGATTTGTGTCATGAAGAACCCAAGTCAGAGCGAAATACTCGTACCAGTAGAACAAACAACGGTTTAGATTTGTGTCGCGAAGAACCCAAGTCGGAGCGAAATACTCGTACCAGTAGAAAAAACAACGGTTTAGATTTGTGTCGCGAAGAACCCAAGTCAGAGCGAAATACTCGTACCTGTAGAAAAAACCAAAGTTTTGATATGTGTCATGGAACACCCAAGTTGGAGCTAAATACTTGTAACTATAGAAGAAATAAGAAAGGTTTAGATATGTGTCATGGAGCACCAGTGTCAAAACGAAATACTAATATCTGTAGTGAAAACAACAAAAGTTTAGATATATGTCATAAAGCCGCTACATCAGAGGGACGTGCCAGTAATTATTGTGAATATACGGGTTTGGCCGAGTGTTTTACAAAAGAACTTCATTCCAGAACTGGACAACAAGATTGGCGTGAGGAACTTTTGTTTCATGAAATGTCATATGACCTTACTGCCGATGTAGCCAATAAAATGAATGGATGTGCTGCTGATGACAGAACTGATGAGTGCGATACTCCAACTGATTTAGTACATAGTGTAGGCTATGCAATGAAAGATGTAGCTTTAGAAAGGGCTGAGAAAGTAAATGCAAAGAAGCGAAGTGCTGCTGATGCACTTGGAGTATGTAGAGATAAAAAGAAAGTGAAGAAATGTAAGTCAAACTTCACTGCAAATAGAGATGTACAAAATATCAGAAAGACTGCAGGCAGTAAATTAGAAGAAAAAACAGTGATAGATGCTGCTGCCAATTGCTGTGCAGAGCTTGAATTAACTACTCTATGTGGTTCAAGTGCTAAAGAATATGACTCTGATTCAAGTACCATTTCAGTTAATGATTTTGTGTTACCTTTAAGTATGTTCATTAATACCTCCACACCATGTGTTAAAGTTAAACGGAGGAGAAAGAGGAAATACAACAAAAAAGTTAATAATTTCAAAAGAAAAGTGGATGCGAGTTCATCTACAACTAATCCGGTAGCATTAACTTCAGATGAAAGTGCGAGAGATTTGTCCATGTTAAACCTGTCTTTACCCACACCTAGACCACCGAGAGTTGCTTCAGTGTCACCAAAAAGGTAACGTTATCTCCCTACATATACACAGACCACCAACACTTACACCAGCTACGTGTACATGTACAGTCAAACCTGTCTTAAGCAGCCAACCAAGGTAATCTCAAAGTGGCTGCTTAGCACAAGTGGCTGCTTAATAGAGGTCAAATGTATAATAAAGCAATATATTGGAAATCTGGAAACTGGTTGCTACAAGTTGACTGCTTAATGGAGGTGACCACTAACACAGGTTTGACTGTACATGATTGTATAGGTGCAATTTGTAACAACAATATGATTGAATGTTAAAAACCATTTCCTCCTGGATTACGAAATTTACCATGCTATTCATTTATCTAGAACAATTTGCTAATATACTCGATCAACACTGATGCCTATACAAACCATGTAGTACAATAATGAAACGTTGTTCATTGTTAAAGTAATATCCCTGAAAGTGTGCAATATATTATGTATATACATACACGATATATATACAATGTAATTTGTAAAGCATATATTTTTAAGAATTATATTGTTATCTGTGAAAAAACTTATACATGTAGCTTTGATATTTTGTGTCTCGGCCGGATGAAAGGACTTTCAAACAGCATGGCACAAAATATTTAATGTTCACTATATGACGACGATATTTAGATCACAACTTCTAGGACGCAATCTGATTATCTTGCGTGACTCGCAACTTCTCCCAAAGCCTAGAATGAGCGCTTTCTGATAGTGTCTTTAATGATCATGCTGTATATGCATGTACTGTCATTCAGGGTTAATTTAATAATACTGTCTATCAAGGATAATTTAATTATGATTATTGTAGAGCCCATATTAACCCTTTCAACACCACAGACCTCTAAATAGGCTTACAAAAAAGTGTAGATCCAGATGAGCCGGCTCGTAACGAGCCGTCTCATCAGGATCTGCACTTTTTTCAAGTAATATAACCATTTTTAGAAAAACATTTACCCATTTTGATAAATGAACTGATCCAAATGTAATTTTGTTATTAATTTATTGGTCTAAGAATATCATGGACCAGTCCATGTCAGTTACTGTTGAATGGGTTAACTGCACATGTCACTTCAAGGTCACGGTCACACTTGCTGGTCAGAGATCTAGTAGCTATGTCTATCTTATAATCTATTACGATAGTGTCTGCTCTGTATGTGGTAAATCACTGAAGGGATATTCATGAAACATGGGGTACATGTAAATGTTGATAGCATAGAGACAGGACCCATATTTCATTTATTGAGACAGGACCCATATTTCAGTTATTGAGACAGGACCCATATTTCAGTTATAGAGACAGGACCTATTTGCAGTTATTGAGACAGGACCTATTTGCAGTTATTGAGACATAACCTATATTTCAGTTATTGAGACAGGACCCATATTTCAGTTATTGAGACAGGACTCTATTTCAGTTATTGAGACAGGGCCTATTTGCAGTTATTGAGACATGGCCTATTTGCAGTTATTGGGACATGACCTATTTGCAGTTATTGAGACAGGACCTATTTGCAGTTATTGAGACAGGACCTATTTGCAGTTATTGAGACAGGACCCATATTTCAGTTATTGAGACAGGACCTATTTGCAATTATTGAGACATGACCTATTTGCAGTTATAGTTCATGACCGCCTTCTTATCAAGGCATCCTTATATTAACAGTTCACCTACAGAACCATAGCAACAGCTAACATGTTATGAATGTTTTTATTGTAAAATGTTTTAAATGTACTAATATTTGACCTTGCAGTGTATCATATGATGCAAATATTGATAAAGATATGGCTGGCTCATCCAGTGACTCAGATGAAGATTTGCCGGTTGGTTTGACTCCAATTAAATTAGGTTAGTGTGTATTACATTGTAATTTGTCATACTGGGCAGGGGTGTGTGCAATGTGCATATGCACTCCTTTTCCGCTCGATCAGAACGTACACTTGTAAATGTTAAAATATTATTACCACACTGCCATAAATACGTTTTCGCTGTGACGGAGCCGCGGATACCGTATCATTCTCCACTATTTGTTATTTTCTCTATCCTTATTCTGAGGCAAATACACGTGTAAATATACTTCCCAGAATGCATGAAAACGCATCTCCAGCATTGTAGTTTAAAAAAAAATTCAGGACCCCACTAGCAACCCTTCAGCCCATCGATATATTACTCACCCCCTTACAAAAGTTGCTGCCTACGGGCCTGCTGGGTGAATGAATATTTGAAGACGTAACCTGGTCATTTTCCTCCATTTATTTATAGATCAAAGAATATTATACATGTATACCAGGCCTCAAGGTTATAAAACTTTTCTCCGCTCTCAAGCTCAAGTGATCTGATTGGTTGATTTGGAGTGTTACTGTCAGCTGAACAAACCAGACGATTGAGACTGAGTTTTGAGATTGGAGAAAAGTTTTATAACCTCCAGGCCTTGTATGTTATATTAAAAGTGGCATCCTACACACAATTTTGGGGAAACGGTTAAGAGCCCAATAATTATGTTTAATTAAATCATTAATGGAGCTAATACTGTGTAGAGTGTGTGGTTGTAAAATATGCAGATTTATTTATGCTGTCCAATGAAATGTACACATTTATCAGTGAAATAGTGTGTGTTATTCCAATGGTTGAACGCCTTTGCACATGGGGTACCTGCATGTTGAAATGTTGTTAAAGTGAACATTTTCGGACTTTATTCATCATTATATTTACAGAGAACAGCTTTTCTGAAAATGACGTTGTCTGGGTGAAGTGGAGAAAGTGCGTACATGTACCAGCTCTAGTAAGTCATTATCTGAATTACCGTACCGCAAGTACTGCGCATCAGCTCTAGTAAGTCATTATCTGAATTACCTTACCGCAAGTACTGCGCACCAGCTCTAGTACGTCATTATCTGAATTACCGTACCGCAAGTCACTAGCTCTAGTAAGTCATTATCTGAATTACCTTACCGCAAGTACTGCGCACCAGCTCTAGTAAGTCATTATCTGAATTACCGTACCGCAAATACTGTGCACCAGCTCTAGCAAGTCATTATCTGAATTACCGTACCGCAAATACTGCGCACCAGCTCTAGTACGTCATTATCTGAATTACCGTACCGCAAGTACTGCGCACCAGCTCTAGTACGTCATTATCTGAATTACCGTACCGCAAGTACTGCGCACCAGCTCTAGTACGTCATTATCTGAATTACCGTACCGCAAGTACTGCGCACCAGCTCTAGTACGTCATTATCTGAATTACCGTACCGCAAGTACTGCGCACCAGCTCTAGTACGTCATTATCTGAATTACCGTACCGCAAGTACTGCGCACCAGCTCTAGTACGTCATTATCTGAATTACCGTACCGCAAGTACTGCGCACCAGCTCTAGTAAGTCATTATCTGAATTACCGTACCGCAAGTACTGCGCTCCAGCTCTAGTAAGTCATTATCTGAATTACCGTACCGCAAGTACTGCCTACCATGAGGAATAGAAAAGAGGCAATGTGGAATTTCAATGCCTTGCCTAAGGGCACAATCGTAACGGTTCCAGCGGGGCTCGAATTCCGGGCCTTTAGCACCTGAAGCTACATACCGATAATATGGTATTACTTATCTAATTTCATTTCAAGAAATACTATATGTAGAAATCGAAAGTTTATTATGTTGTTGAGTATACATGTATAACATTGTGGGAGTTAGCTTATTATAATGTGATATTGGAATATAACGGTGTCTGTTTACTCTTTCAGGTTACGAAGGTGTATAAGAAAAAGAAAAGATTAACGTATGTTCCATTTGGCCCCACTGGACCGATGGAGAAGTAAGTTGCCATTCTCAGTTTGGTATTTCTTAATGTTGGAACAGGGAGACTGGGTGATGTGTAGTTGATGTGTAGTTGATGTGTAGGTGGTGTGTAGGTGATGTGTAGGTGGTGTGTAGGTGATATGTAGATGGTGTGTAGGTGGTGTGTAGATGGTGTGTAGGTGATGTGTAGGTGATGTGTAGGTGGTGTGTAGATGATGTGTAGGTGATATGTAGGTGGTGTGTAGGTGATGTGTAGTTGATGTGTAGGTGGTGTGTAGGTGAAATATGTTACATCTCAGTTTCCACTCTGTCTGGATATGTGGTGTGAGTCACAGGCACAAGACACAATTATTTTTTCTCTATGGTCATACAGTAAGTAATGTTTACAGTAATCATTACTTACTGTATTTCCCATAGGGCAAAAAGAAAAAAAGATTTGTGTCTGTGGTGTGCGTGGAACAACTGTTTATGTTCAATTTACATTGTACTATACCCCAACGATAACGTGATTCCCGCGAAAAAGATAGCACAGGCTAATATTATTATAACGGGTAAAAAGAAGTTTATTATCATTTATGTATGCATTACTTGGCACACAGGATTATTTATTACACCCTACGTATTGATTTGGCTTATTCCAAACCTATTTATAGTAATGCTTGTAAATAACACGTTATCGTTGGGCCATAGTACCAAGCTTACATAAAATATGGCACATGGTAGAATATCTGACGTTCCAGTATATAACCAGTACACATGTATGTGGATTCCAGCGGATGTCTATGGTTTTTTATAGAGTGGAATGGCAGATTGCCTCGCCCTGCCCTTTTAGCCCCACCCTTTAACTTTTATTTATACATGTATAAGACTCAATAGACGAGTGCCTTTGGACGTGCAAACCTATACAAGTGAGAACTTGTATGCCCTTTTTACCAACATGCCTTACTTACTGCCTGTTTGATCACTCACCTTAAGTTACCAAAATGTTCTAGGGCATAACCCCAAAATACTGCCTCCTGCACCATACATGTATATTGTGGCTCAAAATGCACCCTGCCTCTTTTCTGACCCACCCTGCCTCTTTTCTGACCCACCCTGCCCATTTTCTGACCCACCCTCCTCTTTTCTGACCCACCCTGCCTATTTTCTGACCCACCCTGCCTATTTTCTGGCCCACCCTGCCTCTTTCCTGACCCACCCTGCCCCTTTTCTGACCCACATTGCCCGTTTTTCCACTCTAGAATAACCCCTACATGTGAGCTCATAGTTCTCAAGGTGGGCTATTGTGATTGGTATGTGTTTCTTTTCTGTGCATGCTTGCATCTATCTGTCAGCTGTCAGATTAGCGCAGTGGTTCGAGCGCTCGCCAGTGCCACTCAGGTTTGGTATGGTATGGTGGTCACCAGATCTTACAAGTGGGTTTTCTCCGGGTACTCCCACACGAATGACCAAATTTAGTGATTAAAGTAGTAGTTGTTAAATTGTAAAATTGAATAACGTTTATACTTATCTATCAGTTACTGCATGCGTCTGTCCCCCATACTAGTGTCATTTGCCTGGTCACAGTTAATAAAATCTAGTATAGAGCATTTTGTCAACTGTATCTCTGACTCAGGCCGTCAGTTACGTGGTTTGTGACGCCCGTCATTTTTGTTCATCTAAACACGGCTCTCTAGAGTGCCATTTAGTGCACGGGTGCATCGTTTTCTATCATAAAAGCTTTTTCAGCCTTTGTTTGCTTAAGTGAATTATCGAATAATATTTCATTTATGAACATAGAAAGCTATAGTGGCTAGCGTCACTCCTGATATAATGCTTTCAATGTTCATTCAGTGAAATATAATTCGATCATACACTGAAACAAACAAATATCGTCTTAATCTTCCGTAGATGTCAAACCCCTCGCAGGTATGTAGTCATATTTCTTCTATAATGTCTATTTCAGTAATTGATTTTTTGACTTCAACCCTTTATTGGGTTTCCCCGTTGATAGTTGATGCCTATTCTGTATTAGCTTGTATGGTTGCAGTTTTACTATGGGGTATGGCAATCCTGGCACTGTGCTGTCATTCTGTGATCCGAAGAAGGATGAGATACTGGTAACATCACATTATTGAATTATGCCGTAACTAATCTATTAGGGGAGGAATATAGCGGTGGTATATGTCGGAGGAATATAGCGGTGGTATGTGTCTGCGGAATATAGCGGTGGTATGTGTCTGTGGAATATAGCAGTGGTATATGTCTGCGGAATATAGCGGTGGTATATGTCTGCGGAATATAGCTGTGGTATATGTCTGCGGAATATAGCGGTGGTATGTGTCTGTGGAATATAGCGGTGGTATATGTCTGCGGAATATAGCGGTGGTATATGTCTGCGGAATATAGCGGTGGTATATGTCTGCGGAATATAGCGGTGGTATATGTCTGCGGAATATAGCGGTGGTATATGTCTGCGGAATATAGCGGTGGTATATGTCTGCGGAATATAGCGGTGGTATATGTCTGCGGAATATAGCGGTGGTATGTGTCTGCGGAATATAGCGGTGGTATGTGTCTGTGGAATATAGCGGTGGTATATGTCTGCGGAATATAGCGGTGGTATATGTCTGCGGAATATAGCGGTGGTAATATGTCTGCGGAATATAGCGGTGGTATATGTCTGCGGAATATAGCGGTGGTATATGTCTGTGGAATATAGCGGTGGTATATGTCTGCGGAATATAGCGGTGGTATATGTCTGCGGAATATAGCGGTGGTATATGTCTGCGGAATATAGCGGTGGTAATATGTCTGCGGAATATAGCTGTGGTATGTGTCTGCGGAATATAGCGGTGGTATATGTCTGTGGAATATGTCTGCGGAATATAGCGGTGGTATGTGTCTGCGGAATATAGTGGTGGTATATGTCTGCAGAATATAGCGGTGGTATATGTCTGCGGAATATAGCTGTGGTATATGTCTGCGGAATATAGCGGTGGTATGTGTCTGCGGAATATAGCGGTGGTATATGTCTGCGGAATATAGCGGTGGTATGTGTCTGCGGAATATAGCGGTGGTATGTGTCTGTGGAATATAGCAGTGGTATATGTCTGCGGAATATAGCGGTGGTATATGTCTGCGGAATATAGCTGTGGTATATGTCTGCGGAATATAGCGGTGGTATGTGTCTGTGGAATATAGCGGTGGTATATGTCTGCGGAATATAGCGGTGGTATATGTCTGCGGAATATAGCGGTGGTAATATGTCTGCGGAATATAGCGGTGGTATATGTCTGCGGAATATAGCGGTGGTATATGTCTGTGGAATATAGCGGTGGTATATGTCTGCGGAATATAGCGGTGGTATATGTCTGCGGAATATAGCGGTGGTATGTGTCTGTGGAATATGTCTGCGGAATATAGCGGTGGTATATGTCTGCGGAATATAGCGGTGGTATATGTCTGCGGGATATAGCGGTGGTAATATGTCTGCAGAATATAGCGGTGGTATATGTCTGCGGAATATAGCGGTGGTATATGTCTGCGGAATATAGCGGTGGTATATGTCTGCGGAATATATCGGTGGTATATGTCTGCGGAATATAGCTGTGGTATATGTCTGTGGAATATAGCGGTGTCTGTGGAATATAGCGGTGGTATATGTCTGCGGAATATAGCGGTGGTATATGTCTGCGGAATATAGCGGTGGTAATATGTCTGCGGAATATAGCGGTGGTATATGTCTGCGGAATATAGCGGTGGTATATGTCTGTGGAATATAGCGGTGGTATATGTCTGCGGAATATAGCGGTGGTATATGTCTGCGGAATATAGCGGTGGTATATGTCTGCAGAATATAGCGGTGGTAATATGTCTGCGGAATATAGCTGTGGTATGTGTCTGCGGAATATAGCGGTGGTATGTGTCTGTGGAATATGTCTGCGGAATATAGCGGTGGTATGTGTCTGCGGAATATAGTGGTGGTATATGTCTGCAGAATATAGCGGTGGTATATGTCTGCGGAATATAGCTGTGGTATATGTCTGCGGAATATAGCGGTGGTATGTGTCTGCGGAATATAGCGGTGGTATATGTCTGCGGAATATAGCGGTGGTATGTGTCTGCGGAATATAGCGGTGGTATGTGTCTGCGGAATATAGCGGTGGTATGTGTCTGTGGAATATAGCGGTGGTATATGTCTGCGGAATATAGCGGTGGTATATGTCTGCAGCTATACATGTATATTAGCGTTTTTATGTCCCAGCGTTCGTTCATGCATGCGAGACCACCACTCTGCAATTATACATGTACTGGGTATACCGGTATGAGCGATTTATGTCCCAGCGTTTGTTCATGCATGTGAGACCACTACTCTTGTCCTTTGTTAAAGCAGCACTATATATTATGAAATAAAAGATATTTGAAAAATTCAAATTTTACATATGGGTAGCAATGCTGCTACGCATTCTTACATTATAATTTTTAATTGATTATGTTCAATTAGTAAACAGTATTTTTTTAAATCGAAACCGAAAGTAAGACTTTCCGAGTTGGTTGGTCACGCACTTGTTTACAATCGGAATGCATTACGTCGATTCATACCTCTGTTATCTAAGTCTTTTAGGGACATGTCTACATCCCCACGAGGGGTTCGACATTAGAGGAAGATCTATAGATAGTCTTTCATGTTCAAAATATGTTGACATTCCAACATCCTTTTCTACATCCGCTGTTGTTTTCACGCATGCGTGCTATGCATGTTTACATTTTGTGTGTTGATAAACAATTCTCGTATATGACGGTGTATATTTATTGGATTTTTAGTGTTATGATTTTTGTAAACACACATACATTAGTATTTATATTTTACCAAAAAACATGATTTATTACGATATAGTGCTGCTTTAACCCTTTCAACCCCACAGGCCTCTAAATAGGCTTATGAAAAGTGTAGATCCAGATGAGCCGGCTCGTGACGAGCCATCTCATCAGGATCTGCACTTTTTTGCCAGTACTAATTATTACTATTTTTAGATAAAATTACCCATTTTGATAAATGAACTGGTCCAAAGGTAATTTTCTTATTAATTTATTGGTCTGAAAATATCACGCACCAGTCCATGTCAGTTACTTGGGGTTGAATGGGTTAAGTAATACGACCTATGTATCTCTGGATTTATATATGTTTAGAACTTTGTGTAGCATAAAACAATTGATCATTATGGGATACCCGTTTTGACCTTAAATGAACCTCACCATTCGTGGAATGGATTGGACCTTACATCGACTACCACCATATAGGGCAAATAGACTAGTTATATTTTCCCCCAAAAATGTGCCTATTTTAACAGTGTGTCTGTCCTATTTGCCAATGTCAGTTCTTAGCTTGACCTAATTTAGGGTCAATGTTGTACGACATTTTGTGCAATGTTGGGCTTCTTGTTGTTTGTTCGATTATGTAACTGTAAGTCAGTGTAGAGAAAACAAAACCTGACCATTTTGACATCGGCCATTAACATGATCTATGTGAAACAAAGTCAAGTGACTTTAACCCTTTCCCTCATAGAAGCACCTCTTGGCACCATTACCAATATGACATACATTAACCCTTTCCCTCATAGAAGCACCTCTTGGCACCATTACCAATATGACATACATTAACCCTTTCCCTCATAGAAGCACCTCTTGGCACCATTACCAATATGACATACATTAACCCTTTCCCTCATAGAAGCACCTCTTGGCACCATTACCAATATGACATACATTTTCTGCTTTCTCTTCTTGGATGTTGGTGTCTCTTCTAGATTGTTCTCATCAGAACAATCAGACAAGGGCTTTGATTGGTTTTCTGCCTCGTCAAACTTGTCTGAAAAGTTATCGACATTAATTACATTTATTATAACAATATGACCATTCAATACGACATACATTGACAATGTAGTAGCCAAACCAATGTTCATAATAAAGGCCAGAATCTCATGTAATATCCAGAGTTGTATGATTTAAATCACTTGATTTAAATCATTGATTTAAATCATGATTTAAATCACCTGAAAAAAATCATGATTTAAATCCAAAAAAATATTGGTGTTAAAAACAATGGATTAAACTATTTATCACGGATTAGATAATTATAAGCCGGTCACAGTTAGTATAGAGGTAAGTGTCCACACATGTCTTTGGTTTTGGTAATTGGGGGCATGCTTTGAAGGTAATTATTTGCATTGTAATGATTGTATTAAAGAAAGTAAGTAGTACAGAGTCATTTATGCTTTGAAGCTATTCAAAACTATTCAATTAGTTCCCATGACTCATTTCAGTAATGACCATTGGCCTAAAATAGATCTATTTATCTATAATTATTTAAAATGGCTAATAGACTATATATATATACACTGTAGATGTATCTATTTCAAATTTGACCTAATATTGATATGTTCAAAAACTTCAGTTAATAAGAAGCAACTTTGTTGATCAGTATTATAATAAAGGGAAGTTGCACATCAATCTTCACAATGTCTGGTAGAAAAAAAGATTGTGTATGGTTGTATTTTGACAAGTTTACTGTTCATGGAAAGTCTGGATGTAAGGCTAAATGTAAAAAGTGTGCGAAACAAATGCAGGGACTGGTCTCTCCTATGAAGCAACATGTTCAAGATTGTAACAGTAACACTACTAGTATGTGCGACCTGATCACTGCCGACAGTCGCGACACTGAGCAGCAAGCGCATGATGCTATTCCAGACTCTCCAGCTACTCCACATACTACATCTACTCCGACTACTCATACACATGATGAGGAGAACCTCTCCATATATATTTAAATCATCTTATTCTAAACTATGTGTAATGTATATATTTAAATCATAAATGCATTGAAATTACCTTTGTGTTTTATTTTAGTATCACTATATATTTTAAAATAACTACCGGTACTATTAAAATCAAAAAAATCAATTAAAATCAAAAAAATCGATTTAAATCAATAAAATCCGATTTATATCAACCCTGGTAATATCTATGGAGGTGGGATATATATGGTGACTACTTATCTATTAACCCTTTCCCTCATAGAAGCACCTCTTGACGCCATTACCAATATGACATACATTAACCCTTTCCCTCATAGAAGCACCTCTTGACGCCATTACCAATATGACATACATTGACAATGTAGTAGCCAAACCAATGTTCATAATAAAGGCCGGAATCTCATGTAATATCTATGGAGGTGGGATATATATGGTGACTACTTATCTATTAACCCTTTCCCTCATAGAAGCACCTCTTGACGCCATTACCAATATGACATACATTGACAATGTAGTAGCCAAACCAATGTTCATAATAAAGGCCGGAATCTCATGTAATATCTATGGAGGTGGGATATATATGGTGACTACTTATCTATTAACCCTTTCCCTCATAGAAGCACCTCTTGACGCCATTACCAATATGACATACATTGACAATGTAGTAGCCAAACCAATGTTCATAATAAAGGCCAGAATCTCCTGTAGTCCCAGTAATATCTATGGAGGTGGGATAGATATGGCCACTACTTATCCACTGCATGATACATGTAGCTAAATGGAGATATAATATGGAGATATAATAGTATATTAATAGTATATTAACCTAAAGCTTGAGTCAGAGTTTGAGATTCGAGAAAAGTTTTATAACCTCGGGCCTGGTTACCTCGTCAACTTGTCAAGTATTAGATTATTTAGGATTCAATTATATTTGTACTGTGTTTATGTATGTGTGAACCATGTTTATCAAATTGCACATTTAATAAACCACCCGTGTCATTTTAAATAAACAACATTGATTTTGATACCCGTCTTGTACTTGCAGGCATCTGTGGGCGAAATGGATGAGGAATCACAGAAGGTGTTCAAGGCAAGCGTGACACATGCGGAGACTTACTTGACACGAGAGGCCTTGAAGAGACTTGGAGATGCTGGATTGTTTAAAGGTACACAGTCCGCCTCCGTGGTCGATTGGTTAAG
This sequence comes from Archivesica marissinica, assembly GCA_014843695.1. NCBI lineage: Eukaryota > Metazoa > Mollusca > Bivalvia > Venerida > Vesicomyidae > Archivesica > Archivesica marissinica. Next base: position 43,875,465 of record CM026399.1, on the reverse strand, counting down.
GTCCCTGACTTGTATACCACTGTAACCTATCATCACTGATGGTCACGGGTTCGAGTCCCGCTCAGACGTGTCTCATTTATATGAAAAAGTTGGCGGCAGTTTCTTACGGAGGTTGGTGCACCCAAGTACTGGTTAACCGCTGGAGCCTGCCCAGGAAAGGTGTTGTTAAGTAAACTGCCCGCTGGCGATATAGCCCGAAGTGGTGCTGATGCAGGCGTAAAACACGAAATATAACATAAAATTAAAGGTACACAATAGAACAATCTGTTCGCTGCTTGGGTGTTGTTGTTCCCCGCCTTATTAAGGAAGAGTTAGGAGATATCGTAAGTTCTCTCCGTCCGTCCATAGTACACGTCCGATCACTAACTTGAGTAATTATTTTCCTGACTTAACCCTTTCCTTCATAGAGATTTAGGTTAATATACTACTATATCTCCATACAAACGACAGCCATTTAGCTATCATGCAGTGGATGAGTAATCGCCATATCTATCCCACCTCCATAGATATTACTGGGACTACATAGAGATTTAGGTTAATATACTACTATATCTCCATACAAACGACAGCCATTTAGCTATCATGCAGTGGATGAGTAGTCGCCATATCTATCCCACCTCCATAGATATTACTGGGACTACATAGAGATTTAGGTTAATATACTACTATATCTCCATACAAACAACAGCCATTTAGCTATCATGCAGTGGATGAGTAGTCGCCATATCTATCCCACCTCCATAGATATTACTGGGACTACATGAGATTTAGGTTAATATACTATTATATCTCCATACAAACGACAGCCATTTAGCTATCATGCATTGAATTATTAGTCGCCATATCTATCCCACTTCCATAGATATTACTGGGACTACATGAGATTCTGGCCTTTATTATGAACATTGGTTTGGCTACTACATTGTCAATGTATGTTGTATTGGTAATGGCGTCAAGAGGTGCTTCTATGAGGGAAAGGGTTAATAGATAAGTAGTCACCATATATATCCCACCTCCATAGATATTACATGAGATTCCGGCCTTTATTATGAACATTGGTTTGGCTACTACATTGTCAATGCATGTCGTATTGAATGGTCCTATTGTTATGTAATTATTGTCGATAACTTTTCAGACAAGTGTGACGAGGCTAACCAATCAAAACCCTTGTCTGATTGTTCTGAGAACAATCTAGAAGAGACACCCACATCCAAGAAGAGAAAGCAGAAAATGCATGTCCTATTGTTATGTAATTATTGTCGATAACTTTTCAGACAAGTTTAACGAGGCTAACCTATCAAAACCCTTGTCTGATTGTTCTGATGAGAACAATCTAGAAGAGATACCCACATCCAAGAAGAGAAAGCAGAAAATGAATAATATAAAATGCATCAGCACAAAGGTGAAAAAATCCAAACATTGCCTGTCTAAGCAGGGACAAAAACGGTACGTCTCTTTGAATGTTGATGTATGTATTCACCTACAAGTGTGCCCTAACATTAGTCGAGGGGCGGTTTGGGGTTTTAGGTGAGGTATACGAGTAATTAATGTCTAGCCATTAATGGAGACTGCAATTTTCATTGCGTCTTAGTCCAAGGCCAATAAAATATACAGTCAAATATGTGTTAGTTGTCACATCCATTAAGCACCCAATCTGTATTATGTATAAAGCAGCCAGTTTCCATATTCCAAGTATGATGTTTTTTGGATGATGGAGGTTTCTGTTTTGTTGTTATTGGGTGAGGGAGGTTTCTGTTTGGTTGTTATTGGATGATGGAGGTTTCTGCTTGGTTGTTGTTATTGGATGAGGGAGGTTTCTGTTTGGTTGTTGTTATTGGATGATGGAGGTTTCTGTTTGGTTGTTGTTATTGGATGATGGAGGTTTCTGTTTGGTTATTGGATGATGAAGGTTTCTGTTTGGTTGTTGTTATTGGATGATGGAGGTTTCTGTTTGGTTGTTGTTATTGGATGATGGAGGTTTCTGTTTGGTTATTGGATGATGAAGGTTTCTGTTTGGTTGTTGTTATTGGATGATGGAGGTTTCTGTTTGGTTATTGGATGATGGAGGTTTCTGTTTGGTTGTTGTTATTGGATGATGGAGGTTTCTGTTTGGTTATTATTGGATGATGGAGGTTTCTGTTTGGTTGTTGATATTGGATGATGGAGGTTTCTGTTTGGTTATTGGATGATGGAGGTTTCTGCTTGGTTGTTGTTATTGGATGCTGGAGGTTTCTGCTTGGTTGTTGTTATTGGATGAGGGAGGTTTCTGTTTGGTTATTGGATCACGAGGTTTCTGTTTGGTTATTATTGGATGATGGAGGTTTCTGTTTGGTTGTTGTTATTGGATGATGGAGGTTTCTGTTTGGTTATTATTGGATGATGGAGGTTTCTGCTTGGTTGTTGTTATTGGATGCTGGAGGTTTCTGCTTGGTTGTTGTTATTGGATGATGGAGGTTTCTGTTTGGTTGTTGTTATTGGATGATGGAGGTTTCTGTTTGGTTGTTGTTATTGGATGATGGAGGTTTCTGTTTGGTTGTTGTTATTGGATGCTGGAGGTTTCTGCTTGGTTGTTGTTATTGGATGAGGGAGGTTTCTGTTTGGTTATTGGATCACGAGGTTTCTGTTTGGTTATTATTGGATGATGGAGGTTTCTGTTTGGTTATTATTGGATGATGGAGGTTTCTGTTTGGTTGTTATTGGATGATGGAGGTTTCTGTTTGGTTGTTGTTATTGGATGATGGAGGTTTCTGTTTGGTTGTTATTGGATGAGGGAGGTTTCTGTTTGGTTGTTATTGGATGATGGAGGTTTCTGTTTGGTTGTTATTGGATGATGGAGGTTTCTGTTTGGTTGATATTGGATGATGGAGGTTTCTGTTTGGTTGATATTGGATGATGGAGGTTTCTGTTTGGTTGTTATTGGATGATGGAGGTTTCTGTTTGGTTGATATTGGATGATGGAGGTTTCTGTTTGGTTGTTATTGGATGATGGAGGTTTCTGTTTGGTTGATATTGGATGATGGAGGTTTCTGTTTGGTTGTTTGTTGTTGGATGAGGGAGGTTTCTGTTTGGTTGTTGTTATTGGATGATGGAGGTTTCTGTTTGGTTATTGGATGATGGAGGTTTCTGTTTGGTTGTTATTGGATGATGGAGGTTTCTGTTTGGTTGTTGGATGATGGAGGTTTCTGTTTGGTTGTTGGATGATGGAGGTTTCTGTTTGGTTGTTGGATGATGGAGGTTTCTGTTTGGTTGTTATTGGATGATGGAGGTTTCTGTTTGGTTATTGGATGATGGAGGTTTCTGTTTGGTTATTGTTATTGGATGATGGAGGTTTCTGTTTGGTTATTGGATGATGGAGGTTTCTGCTTGGTTGTTGTTATTGGATGATGGAGGTTTCTGTTTGGTTGTTATTGGATGATGGAAGTTTCTGTTTGGTTGTTATTATTGGATGAGGGAGGTTTCTGTTTGGTTGTTATTGGATGATGGAAGTTTCTGTTTGGTTGTTATTGGATGAGGGAGGTTTCTGTTTGGTTGTTGTTATTGGATGAGGGAGGTTTCTGTTTGGTTGTTATTATTGGATGAGGGAGGTTTCTGTTTGGTTGTTATTGGATGATGGAGGTTTCTGTTTGGTTGTTATTGGATGATGGAGGTTTCTGTTTGGTTGTTGTTATTGGATGATGGAGGTTTCTGTTTGGTTGTTGTTATTGGATGATGGAGGTTTCTGTTTGGTTGTTTGTTGTTGGATGAGGGAGGTTTCTGTTTGGTTGTTGTTATTGGATGATGAGGTTTCTGTTTGGTTGTTTGTTGTTGGATGAGGGAGGTTTCTGTTTGGTTGTTGTTATTGGATGATGGAGGTTTCTGTTTGGTTGTTTGTTGTTGGATGAGGGAGGTTTCTGTTTGGTTGTTGTTATTGGATTATGGAGGTTTCTGTTTGGTTGTTTGTTGTTGGATGAGGGAGGTTTCTGTTTGGTTGTTGTTATTGGATGATGAGGTTTCTGTTTGGTTGTTTGTTGTTGGATGAGGGAGGTTTCTCTTTGGTTGTTATTACTGGATGATGGATTTTTTTAAATTTTATTTTAATTTTTGGAGTCGCAGCCAAAAATATTGTCTGTCGAGGAACCCATAACTCTTGGTACTTTTGTTTTTGGCTTTAATTGGATGACCTGTAGACGAGAACTTCCATATTTCCTGTCAGTTACTGTCAATGCAAAGTGGAACAACCAACACAAAATTATCTGTTTGGTAGTAATATTGCCTGTAATGCCACTATTTTTCAGGATTAACATAAAGATGTTGAGATAAACCACTGGTGAAATGACACTATTTCGGAGCACACCTGGAATATATTCCAATCTTACACTGAAAAACATAAATATCCGCTTAATCTTTCCACTCTAAAACCTCCCTTTTTATCAGATTATAGGATAAAAAGAATACACGTGTTGTCATTGTTCTATAAATATAAATTGATTAGGTTGCCTCCCACAATGCATACAATGATCGGCAGATCCTCACCGTGTACCGGTATATATTCTCCAACTCACCTAATCAGTTAAAATTTATAATACATTAATCAAATATTCCCCATTTATCCTACTAACCCTATGTTGTATTCGGCCGTAAGTTTCGGTGATAAAATGTCTTTGGCGGGTATATATATTTGGTACCAAAATGGCGTTTTCAAATCTTTAAGATTAATATACTATTATATCTCCATACAAATGACAGCCATTTAGCTATCATGCAGTGGATAAGTAGTCGCCATATCTATCCCACTTACATAGATATTACTGGGACTACATGAGATTTAGGTTAATATACTATTATATCTCCATACAAATGACAGCCATTTAGCGATCATGCAGTGGATAGGTAGTCGCCATATCTATCCCACCTCCATAGATATTACTGGGACTACATAGAGATTTAGGTTAATATACTATTATATTATCTCCATACAAACGACAGCCATTTAGCGATCATGCAGTGGATAGGTAGTCGCCATATCTATCCCACCTCCATAGATATTACTGGGACTACATAGAGATTTAGGTTAATATACTATTATATCTCCATACAAACGACAGCCATTTAGCTATCATGCAGTGGATAAGTAGTCGCCATATCTATCCCACCTCCATAGATATTACTGGGACTACATAGAGATTTAGGTTAATATACTATTATATCTCCATACAAACGACAGCCATTTAGCTATCATGCAGTGGATAAGTAGTCGCCATATATATCCCACCTCCATAGATAGTACTGGGACTACATGAGATTCCGGCCTTAATTATGAACATTGGTTTGGCTACTACATTGTCAATGTATGTCGTATTTGTAATGGCGTCAAGAGGTGCTTCTATGAGGGAAAGGGTTAATTCCTGACTATAAATTAACTCCTGTATAATGTCTGACTGTTAGCATCCTGTTCATTATCGGTATACATCTATATGCGGCTTCTCTACTTTCAGTATTGAGAAGATGACAGAGAAAACGAGGCCACTCACTGAATTCCTGATATCCGACACTACAAAGGTACGTTGCTTACTGTACTACTAAGAGAGAAGAACTATATAAGTTTTCTTTCGTTCTAATCCCTTTCAGTCTACTGCTGTTAAATTATATGTAAAATGTTCATTTCTTGATTACATGTACAAATACTGAAATAAATAATGTTTAAACTAATGGAACCTTTCCCTTGTTGCACATGTATGAATGTGGAATTGCAATTCAATAAGTTTAAAACTTTATTTATTTTACAACGATTTCAAAGCAAGTTTTAACAACTTATATTAGTCACTCTCGTTGGCGCGGATGAAAGCATATATGTGGTCATTCGTGCGGGAGGAAACCGGAGTACCCGGAGAAAATTAACCTGTCCGATCTGGCGACCACCGTACCATCTCACATATTTCCCGTCCTAGGATCGAACGAGGGATGCATTGGTGAGAAGCGAGCGCGCTAACCACTGCGCTAATCGGACAGCCTATTCAATATTACACATTTGCCTTCAAGTGAAATAAGTAGGAGACAAAAATTGAAAGAATTTTGTTTTGTACAAATATTAATTTTTGCTGCACTAATATCCAATTACTGAATGAACACTTGTATGTTTTGTGGAAACATTTCCACCTTAACCTTTGTATGGGTGGGAGGATGGAGGGCAAATGTTCACTAGTGCATCTGTGCACTGTTCGGCAAATGTCCGGATACCAGTTTCGTCTTTCACTGTATCACATAGTCCTCAAACAATGTTTGACTGAAATATTCAACTTCATTCTTGTTTGAGAAATTGTATGTTTGTGGCATTACATGTCTATAAAAGTTTGGGCCACTTGTCAAATGTTTTTGGTATTTTTTGTGTGTAAATTATGAGATTTTAGCTGGTCTAATTTGGAAAGTAGTATTATAAAACAATATTCAATTCAGCCAATTTCACTAATAAAAATTGCGATTTGTTTTTATCTTGTATGTTCGCAGCAGTTTTAGCATGGTTCAAGCTTCCAACCATAAATGGATTTTGACTTTTGATGCAAGGGTCACAATACATTATCTTTACTTCTTTGTCAAATCGAACCCATGGATTAGCATCTCTCTAAGACTCATAATAGTTTCTAACTGGTGACATTTTGGCAATATTAGGTGGTTGACATGAATCGGACGTTTAGAACCAAATGTAACAGACGGATCTGTAGTCCAGTGGTAATAAACTGGACTGGTAATACAGGGATTGCAGGTTCGATCCCCCGTCTGACCCTAATAAAATTAACAGTCTTTCAGATGCGACGTTAAACCGAGGTCATGTGTCAGTGCTTTACACCGTGCACATAAAAGAACCAGAGAAGACTCTGGAATGGATATCTGTCTGTATCATTGCACTATCCTTCAAAAATCTAAAATGACTAATCTCTTCAGGAGGCGGCTCTCATATGGGCAACCGGTAGCGACGATAAATAAACGTAAAACACACAAACCAAAAGTAGCCACCTTGACACGTGGTGATAGGGAGTTTCATTCACTTTTTATAGTCGAGGACACAAAAATCGTATATTTCACAACTACTAACTATCACAATGCAAATAATTATTACCTAATTACATACAGTCATCTGGTACATTGTGGATGGATAATGGCCGAGCACTATTCATAGAATATTACAAATCATGTTCTGAAGCCTGCCACAGAATGTATCTCCCTATTTATTCAGGAATATCTCACTAAGATATATCGTGGAGATATTCCAAGTGAACTTCACAGCAGATTCCTTTCGGGTACCATCCGGGAACGTGCACAGATGAAACATAGAGGTTTCGGCCCCATAGACTGTGACAAGCAGGTAATGCAGTATGTCTTTATCTTTCAGTTTTATTTGAGATTCCACCCCTCCACACACAACATGACCTGCCTTACAGGTGCCATAAGATAGTGCAGTTGTTTATGAAGGACCACTTCTTCATGAAGGGCCTCTAGTTGTATATGAAGGACCATTTCTTCATGAAGGGCCTCTAGTTGTATATGAAGGACCATTTCTTCATGAAGGGCCTCTAGTTGTTTATGAAGGACCATTTCTTCATGAAGGGCCTCTAGTTGTTTATGAAGGACCATTTCTTCATGAAGGGCCTCTAGTTGTTTGTGATGGACCACTTCTTCGTGAAGGGCCTCTTGTTGTTTATGAAGAGCCTCTAGTTGTTTATGAATGACCACTTCTTCATGAAGGGCCTCTAGTTGTTTATGAAGGACCATTTCTTCATGAAGGGCCTCTTGTTGCTTATGAAGGACTACTTCTTCATGAAGGGCCTCTTGTTGTTTATGAAGGGCCTCTAGTTGTTTGTGAATGACCACTTCTTCATGAAGGGCCTCTAGTTGTTTATGAAGGGCCTCTTGTTGTTTATGAAGGGCTTCTAGTTGTTTATGAATGACCACTTCTTCATGAAGGGCCTCTAGTTGTTTATGAAGGACCATTTCTTCATGAAGGGCCTCTAGTTGTTTGTGATGGACCACTTCTTCATGAAGGGCCTCCAGTTGTTTATGAAGGACCATTTCTTCATGAAGGGCCTCTAGTTGTTTGTGATGGACCACTTCTTCGTGAAAGGCCTCTTGTTGTTTATGAAGAGCCTCTAGTTGTTTATGAATGACCATTTCTTCATGAAGGGCCTCTTGTTGCTTATGAATGACCACTTCTTCACAAAGGGCCTCTTGTTGCTTATGAAGGACTACTTCTTCACGAAGGGCCTCTTGTTGTTTATGAAGAGCCTCTAGTTGTTTATGAAGGACCATTTCTTCATGAAGGGCCTATTGTTGTTTATGAAGGACTACTTCTTCATGAAGGGCCTCTTGTTGTTTATGAAGAGCTCTAGTTTTTTATGAATGACCACTTCTTCATGAAGGGCCTCTAGTTGTTTATGAAGGACCATTTCTTCATGAAGGGCCTCTAGTTGTTTGTGATGGACCACTTCTTCATGAAGGGCCTCTAATTGTTTATGAAGGACCATTTCTTCATGAAGGGCCTCTAGTTGTTTGTGATGGACCACTTCTTCGTGAAGGGCCTCTTGTTGTTTATGAAGAGCCTCTAGTTGTTTATGAATGACCACTTCTTCATGAAGGGCCTCTAGTTGTTTATGAAGGACCATTTCTTCATGAACGGCCTCTAGTTGTTTGTGATGGACCACTTCTTCATGACGGGCCTCTAGTTGTTTATGAAGGACCATTTCTTCATGAACGGCCTCTAGTTGTTTGTGATGGACCACTTCTTCATGAAGGGCCTCTAGTTGTTTGTGATGGACCATTTCTTCATGAAGGGCCTCTAGTTGTTTGTGATGGACCACTTCTTCGTGAAGGGCCTCTTGTTGTTTATGAAGAGCCTCTAGTTGTTTATGAATGACCACTTCTTCATGAAGGGCCTCTTGTTGCTTATGAATGACCACTTCTTCATGAAAGGCCTGTTGTTGCTTATGAAGGACTACTTCTTCATGAAGGGCCTCTTGTTGTTTATGAAGAGCCTCTAGTTGTTTATGAATGACCACTTCTTCATGAAGGGCCTCTTGTTGCTTATGAAGGACTACTTCTTCATGAAGGGCCTCTTGTTGTTTATGAAGGGTCTCTAGTTGTTTATGAAGGACCATTTCTTCATGAAGGGCCTCTAGTTGTTTACGAAGGGCCTCTAGTTGTTTATGAAGGACCATTTCTTCATGAAGGGCCTCTAGTTGTTTATGAAGGACCACTTCTTCATGAAGGGCCTCTAGTTGTTTATGAAGAGCCTCTAGTTGTTTATGAAGGGCCTCTAGTTGTTTATGAAGGGCCTCTAGTTGTTTATGAAGAGCCTCTAGTTGTTTATGAAGGGCCTCTAGTTGTTTATGAAGGGCCTCTAGTTGTTTATGAAGGACCATTTCTTCATGAAGGGCCTCTAGTTGTTTGTGATGGACCACTTCTTCGTGAAGGGCCTCTTGTTGTTTATGAAGAGCCTCTAGTTGTTTATGAATGACCACTTCTTCATGAAGGGCCTCTTGTTGCTTATGAATGACCACTTCTTCATGAAGGGCCTGTTGTTGCTTATGAAGGACTACTTCTTCATGAAGGGCCTCTTGTTGTTTATGAAGAGCCTCTAGTTGTTTATGAATGACCACTTCTTCATGAAGGGCCTCTTGTTGCTTATGAAGGACTACTTCTTCATGAAGGGCCTCTTGTTGTTTATGAAGGGTCTCTAGTTGTTTGTGAAGGACCATTTCTTCATGAAGGGCCTCTAGTTGTTTACGAAGGGCCTCTAGTTGTTTATGAAGGACCACTTCTTCATGAAGGGCCTCTAGTTGTTTATGAAGGACCACTTCTTCATGAAGGGCCTCTAGTTGTTTATGAAGGGCCTCTAGTTGTTTATGAAGGGCCTCTAGTTGTTTATGAAGGTCCTCTAGTTGTTTATGAAGAGCCTCTAGTTGTTTATGAAGGGCCTCTAGTTATTTATGAAGGGCCTCTAGTTGTTTATGAAGGGCCTCTAGTTGTTTGTGAAGGGCTTCTAGTTGTTTATGAAGAGCATCTTGTTGTTTATGAAGGGCCTCTGGTTGTTTATGAAGGGCCTGTTGTTGATTACATTGATCATGTCTGAGATTCTCTTGTTCTAACAACCAACTGCACTGAAGAATCTTCTTTAATTTGCCGGGTTACGTATTGAAATTATATTTTATCAGTAATACTGTATGTCTATAGGTTACTGTTTTATCTTCCAGATTGAGAAACTGTTAGATACATTTATCAAATGGATTTCAGAGATCAATAAGAAACCAATACATGAAATCCATTATGTCTTTGATGTTTGGGTGCCAGAGGTAAGCACTTTACACATTTTATGCTTATTTACGGTTTTATCTGGATTTGACTATTGAGATTAAAGCAGCATTACATCGTAATAAAGGATGTTTTGGGTAAAATGTAAATACTAATGTGTGTGTGTTTACAAAAATCAAAATAGTCGCTCAGAAACGATAAAATTCCAATAAATTTAAACTGTCGTATACGCGAATTTGTTTATCAACACACGAAATGTAAACACGCACAGCGCGCATGCGTGAAACAACAGAGGATGTAGAAAACAACTTATATATTTTTAACATGAAAGACTATCTATCTATCTTCCTCTAATGTCGAACCCCTCATGGGGATGTAGACATTTCCCTAAAAGACTTAGCAGGTATGAATCAACATATCAAGTAATTTAATTAAAAAAGACAACGTGGGACAAATGGGGACGATGCATTCCGAATGTAAACAAGTGCGGACGATGCGTTCCGGTTGTAAACAATTGCGTGACCGTTCGACTTGGAAAGTCCTACTTTCGGTTTCAAGTTTGTTTTATCGCAAAAAAACACTTTACCAAATGAACATAAGCATACAAAGTATAATGTAATATAAGTTGTTAGAGCTTGTTTCACAATTGTTGTAAAATAATTAAACGTTTATGCAGTCAAACCGGTGTTATCATAATCAGTCATACACCTGTAATAAGCAGCCAATCTGTATTAAGCTGCCAGATACAACAACAATATGTTTAATAATTAACCTCTATTGAGCTGGCACCTTGACATTTTGTGTGAATAACTTTGATTTAATCTCAGTGTGTGTTAGATGCATGCTTACTCTTGGATCTGTTGCCTAGTTTGTGTAGCACACCACATTACTTCAATATTACCCAATTGTTTGCTTTGGTTATTTCACCATACTTTGGTATGAACAGATATCCAATATTACCAACTTGCATGACCTTGACCAGCTCTCATGACCTTGACATTTAAAAGATTAAAGTAGACCAATTAAGTTTTTTTTGTTTTCATTTAATCTTTTTGTGGGTCAAGATCACTCATTTTATTAAATGGACAAAAATATGCAGACTTTGTTATTGATACAAGTAACAACTATACAACATCAATGGTCAAGGTCACAGTTCATGAAAGGTCAATGGTTGAAAAGATTTGCATCACATTGTTCATTGCTAATTGCCAGCTGTCTGCTGTACGGAAAGTATGGGAAGTAACTCCCACAGGCAATGAAGTGAGTAGTACAGTACTGTCTGTTGTTAAGGGAAATAACTCCTGCAGGTAATGAAGTAAGTAGTTCAATTCACAAAACTGTCTGCTGTGTAGGGATGTAACTCTGAGAGGCAATGAATTTAATAGTACAGTTCACGAAACTATCTGCTGCTAAGGAAGTAACTCCCGAGAGGCAATGAAGTTAATAGTACAGAATACGAAACTATCTTCTGATAAGGGAAGTAACTCTGACAAGCAATGAGGTAAGTAGTACAGTTCACAAAACTGTCTGCTGTTAAGGAAAATAACTCTGACATGCATAGAAGTGATAAGTATAGTTCATGAAACTGCTGTTAAGGGAAATAACTCCCAGAGGCAAATAAGTTAGTAGTACAGTTCACGAAGCTGTCGGCTGTGTATATAGTGGACATATATTTTACAGGCAGTCGTGTTCGGTCTCAAGAAACAGAAAGGGTACAGCAGGAAGAAGGCATGGGAGCACTTTAATAAAGGTTATTGTTATCGTTTGTCCTCGGTTAATGTTCTTATTGACCCGGCTAATGTTCTTATTGACCCGGCTAATGTTCTTATTGACCCGGCTAATGTTCTTATTGACCCGGCTAATGTTCTTATTGACCCGGCTAATGTTCTTATTGACCCGGCTAATGTTCTTATTGACCAGGCTAATGTTCTTATTGACCCGGCTAATGTTCTTATTGACCCAGCTAATGTTCTTATTGACCCGGCTAATGTTCTTATTGACCCGGCTAATGTTCTTATTGACCCGGCTAATGTTCTTATTGACCCAGCTAATGTTCTTATTGACCCAGCTAATGTTCTTATTGACCCAGCTAATGTTCTTATTGACCCAGCTAATGTTCTTATTGACCCGGCTAATGTTCTTATTGACCCGGCTAATGTTCTTATTGACCCGGCTAATGTTCTTATTGACCCGGCTAATGTTCTTATTGACCCGGCTAATGTTCTTATTGACCCGGCTAATGTTCTTATTGACCCGGCTAATGTTCTTATTGACCCGGCTAATGTTCTTATTGACCCGGCTAATGTTCTTATTGACCCAGCTAATGTTCGTATTGACCCGGCTAATGTTCTTATTGACCCGGCTAATGTTCTTATTGACCCGGCTAATGTTCTTAGTTGTCATGGATTAATGTTCCTAGAGTTCCGCCTCCGTGGTCGAGTGGTTACGGTCGCTGACTTGTATACCACTGTAACATATCATCACTGATGGTCACGTGTCTCATTTATATGAAAAAGTTGGCAGTTTCTTACGGAGGTTGGTGCACCCAAGTACTGGTTAACCGTTGGAGCCTGCCCAGGAAAGGTGTTGTTAGGTAAACTGCCCGCCGGTGATATAGCCCAAAATGGTGCCGATGCAGGAGTAAAACCCGAAATATAACATAACATAATAACATATAATGTTCCTAGATGTCCCTGGTTAATGTTCTTAGATGGGTTGTTTTACAATCAGGGTACACAACTAGTCTCATAAGGGTGCAAAATTGAAGTGTATCATATAGCTTAAAAATTATTTTTATTTCATAGCAAACTGGTTAAATGTGATTACGTGAACAAATTTAGGCGTCAATGTTGCCGATGTTGATTTTTTGGCCTAAAACATATGTTCACAAGTAATGAGCCAATGTTGTATTTCTCAGAGAGGACATTTTTTGACGGAATCAGATACCCATCTTTTGGCCCACATTACAACTAAAACGGCAGAACTTGTATACAAAATGATTCATGCAACTTCATGTAATATTTCTGTAGATTATTTATTTTAAAAAATGCGTCCATATCATTCTTGATGAGAATGGAAAATGGAGGACATTTCGGAGAGGACATATTTTGACGGAATCTGTATCATATTTTCGGATCACATACACAAATAAAATTTTCACAATCTTGCGAAGTTTATTTTGATTACATTCCAAAACATTTATATGCTTGATTATTCAGCTTTTATTACCAACTAATGGTGGTTTTAGGGGAGTGAGCCTACTCAAATATTATAATTAGTCAAATGAGACTGATGTTTATTGTCCAAAACTTGCCATTTTGCCATATTTCAGTCGTTAATAGAATAATTTTTTCGCTATGGTAGACATATACAACAGGACTGAATGCTTTAACATACTTAGTTGCTAGTATAAGTACAGATAATTACCCATATTATTTAATTGTGTGGCACTACATGTACCCTGATTGTAAAACAACCCAGATGTCCCTGGTTAATGTTCTCCATGGAACATGTTCTTAGTTTTTCTGGTTAATGTTCTTAAATGTCCCTGGTTAATGTTTTCCAGGGAACATGTTCTAAGTTGTCCCAGTTAATGTTCTTAAATGTCCCGTGTTAATGTTCCTAGTTGTCCTAGATTAATTTGGATTCCAGTTCTCATTTGTCCGGGGTTACTATTCCCCAGTATTCTCGTATATCCCAGGTTACTATTCTTGTATATCCCCAGTATTCTCGTATATCCCAGGTTACTATTCTCGTATATCCCAGGTTACTATTCTGGTATATCCCAGGTTACTATTCTTGTATATCCCCGGTATTCTCGTATATCCCCGGTATTCTTGTATATCCCAGGTTACTATTCTCGTATATCCCAGGTTACTATTCTCGTATATCCCCGGTATTCTCGTATATCCCCGGTATTCTCGTATATCCCAGGTTACTATCTCACATATCCCAGTTACTATTCTGGTATATCCCAGGTTACTATTCTCGTATATCCCAGGTTACTATTCTCACATATCCAGTTACTATTCTGGTATATCCCAGGTTACTATTCTCGTATATCCCAGGTTACTATTCTCACATATCCCAGGCTATTCTCGTATCCCAGGTTACTATTCTCGTATATCCCAGGTTACTATTCTTGTATATCCCAGGTTACTATTTTTGTATATCCCCGGTATTCTCGTATATCCCAGGTTACTATTCTCGTATATCCCAGGTTACTATTCTCGTATATCCCCGGTATTCTCGTATATCCCAGGTTACTATTCTCGTATATCCCCGGTATTCTTGTATATCCCAGGTTACTATTCTCGTATATCCCCGGTATTCTCGTATATCCCAGGTTACTATTCTCGTATATCCCCGGTATTCTTGTATATCCCAGGTTACTATTCTCGTATATCCCCGGTATTCTTGTATATCCCAGGTTACTATTCTCGTATATCCCAGGTTACTATTCTTGTATATCCCCGGTATTCTCGTATATCCCCGGTATTCTCGTATATCCCCGGTATTCTTGTATATCCCCGGTATTCTTGTATATCCCCGGTATTCTCGTATATCCCCGGTATTCTTGTATATCCCCGGTATTCTTGTATATCCCAGGTTACTATTCTCGATATCCCAGGTTACTATCTTGTATATCCCAGGTTACTATTCTTGTATATCCCAGGTTACTATCTTGTATATCCCAGGTTACTATTCTCGTATATCCCAGGTTACTATTCTTGTATATCCCAGGTTACTATTCTTGTATATCCCAGGTTACTATTCTTGTATATCCCAGGTTACTATTCTTGTATATCCCAGGTTACTATTCTTGTATATCCCAGGTTACTATTCTTGTATATCCCAGGTTACTATTCTTGTATATCCCCGGTTACTATTCTTGTATATCCCAGGTTACTATTCTCGTATATCCCAGGTTACTATTCTTGTATATCCCAGGTTACTATTCTTGTATATCCCAGGTTACTATTCTCGTATATCCCAGGTTACTATTCTCGTATATCCCAGGTTACTATTCTTGTATATCCCAGGTTACTATTCTTGTATATCCCAGGTTACTATTCTTGTATATCCCAGGTTACTATTCTCGTATATCCCCGGTATTCTTGTATATCCCAGGTTACTATTCTTGTATATCCCAGGTTACTATTCTTGTATATCCCAGGTTACTATTCTCGTATATCCCCGGTATTCTTGTATATCCCAGGTTACTATTCTCGTATATCCCAGGTTACTATTCTTGTATATCCCCGGTATTCTTGTATATCCCCGGTATTCTTGTATATCCCCGGTTACTATTCTCGTATATCCCCGGTATTCTTGTATATCCCCGGTATTCTTGTATATCCCCGGTATTCTTGTATATCCCAGGTTACTATTCTCGTATATCCCCGGTATTCTTGTATATCCCCGGTATTCTCGTATATCCCCGGTATTCTCGTATATCCCCGGTATTCTTGTATATCCCAGGTTACTATTCTCGTATATCCCAGGTTACTATTCTTGTATATCCCAGGTTACTATTCTTGTATATCCCAGGTTACTATTCTTGTATATCCCAGGTTACTATTCTTGTATATCCCAGGTTACTATTCTTGTATATCCCAGGTTACTATTCTCGTATATCCCAGGTTACTATTCTTGTATATCCCAGGTTACTATTCTCGTATATCCCAGGTTACTATTCTCGTATATCCCAGGTTACTATTCTTGTATATCCCAGGTTACTATTCTTGTATATCCCAGGTTACTATTCTTGTATATCCCAGGTTACTATTCTTGTATATCCCCGGTATTCTTGTATATCCCAGGTTACTATTCTTGTATATCCCAGGTTACTATTCTTGTATATCCCCGTTACTATTTCTCGTATATCCCCGTATTCTTGTATATCCCAGGTTACTATTCTCGTATATCCCAGGTTACTATTCTGTATATCCCCGTATTCTGTATATCCCCGGTATTCTTGTATATCCCCGGTTACTATTCTCGTATATCCCCGTATTCTTGTATATCCCCGTATTCTTGTATATCCCGGTATTCTTGTATATCCCGGTTACTTCTCGTATATCCCGGTATTCTGTATATCCCCGGTATTCTCGTATATCCCCGTATTCTTGTATATCCCCGGTATCTCGTATATCCCGGTATTCTCGTATATCCCCGGTATTCTTGTATATCCCCGGTATTCTTGTATATCCCCGTATTCTCGTATATCCCCGGTATTCTCGTATATCCCAGGTATTCTTGTATATCCCCGGTATTCTTGTATATCCCAGGTTACTATTCTCGTATATCCCAGGTTACTATTCTTGTATATCCCAGGTTACTATTCTTGTATATCCCCGGTATTCTTGTATATCCCCGGTTACTATTCTTGTATATCCCCGGTTATTCTTGTATTCCCCGGTTACTATTCTTGTATATCCCCGGTATTCTTGTATATCCCCGTATTCTTGTATATCCCCGGTTATTCTTGTATATCCCCGGTATTCTTGTATATCCCAGGTTACTATTCTCGTATATCCCAGGTTACTATTCTTGTATATCCCCGGTATTCTTGTATATCCCCGTATTCTTGTATATCCCCGTATTCTTGTATATCCCCGGTATTCTTGTATATCCCCGGTATTCTTGTATATCCCGGTATTCTTGTATCCCCGGTATTCTTGTATATCCCCGGTATTCTCGTATATCCCCGGTATTCTTGTATATCCCCGGTATTCTTGTATATCCCCGGTATTCTGTATATCCCCGTATTCTTGTATAATCCCCGGTATTCTCGTATATCCCCGGTATTCTTGTAGTATCCCCGGTATTCTCGTATATCCCCGGTATTCTTGTATATCCCCGGTATTCTTGTATATCCCCGGTATTCTTGTATATCCCAGGTTACTATTCTTGTATATCCCCGGTATTCTTGTATATCCCAGGTTACTATTCTCGTATATCCCCGGTATTCTTGTATATCCCCGGTTACTATTCTTGTATATCCCAGGTTACTATTCTTGTATATCCCGGTTTTTTGTATATCCCCGGTATTCTTGTATATCCCCGGTATTCTTGTATATCCCAGGTTACTATTCTTGTATATCCCAGGTTACTATTCTTGTATATCCCAGGTTACTATTCTCGTATATCCCCGGTATTCTTGTATATCCCCGGTTACTATTCTTGTATATCCCAGGTTACTATTCTTGTATATCCCCGGTATTCTTGTATATCCCAGTTACTATTCTCGTATATCCCCGGTATTCTTGTATATCCCAGGTTACTATTCTCGTATATCCCCGGTATTCTTGTATATCCCCGGTATTCTTGTATATCCCCGGTATTCTTGTATATCCCAGGTTATATTCTTGTATATCCCCGGTATTCTTTGTATCCCAGGTTACTATTCTTGTATATCCCCGGTATTCTCGTATATCCCCGGTATTCTCGTATATCCCCGGTATTCTTGTATATCCCCGGTATTCTTGTATATCCCCGGTATTCTCGTATATCCCAGGTTACTATTCTTGTATATCCCAGGTTACTATTCTCACATATCCCAGGTTACTATTCTTGTATATCCCCGGTTACTATTCTTGTATATCCCAGGTTACTATTCTCGTATATCCCAGGTTACTATTCTTGTATATCCCAGGTTACTATTCTTGTATATCCCAGGTTACTATTCTCGTATATCCCGGTTACTATCTTGTATATCCCAGGTTACTATTCTTGTATATCCCAGGTTACTATTCTTGTATATCCCAGTTACTATTCTTGTATATCCCGGTTTTTGTTTAGGTTACTATTCTTGTATATCCCAGGTTACTATTCTCGTATATCCCAGGTTACTATTCTTGTATATCCCAGGTTACTATTCTTGTATATCCCAGGTTACTATTCTTGTATATCCCAGGTTACTATTCTTGTATATCCCAGGTTACTATTCTTGTATATCCCAGGTTACTATTCTCGTATATCCCAGGTTACTATTCTTGTATATCCCAGGTTACTATTCTTGTATATCCCAGGTTACTATTCTTGTATATCCCAGGTTACTATTCTTGTATATCCCAGGTTACTATTCTTGTATATCCCAGGTTACTATTCTTGTTTCGGTTTTTGTATATCCCAGGTTACTATTCTTGTATATCCCAGGTTACTATTCTTGTTTGGTTTTGTTTGGTTTTTTGTTTGGTTTTTTGTTTGGTTTTCGTATATCCCAGGTTACTATTCTCGTATATCCCAGGTATTCTTGTATATCCCAGGTTACTATTCTTGTATATCCCCGGTATTCTTGTATATCCCCGGTATTCTTGTATATCCCCGGTATT
>CM026399.1:43824203-43855851 GCA_014843695.1 Archivesica marissinica | reverse complement strand
TAAACCTCCAAGTCAACCAATGAATCTATAAATCTCCAATGTCAACCAATGAATATATAAACCTCCAAGTCACTCAATGAATCTATAAACCTCCAAGTCAACCAATGAATCTGTATACCTCCAAGTCAACCAATGAATCTATAAACCGCCAAGTCAACCAATGAATCTGTATACCTCCAAGTCAACCAATGAATCTATAAACCTCCAAGTCAACCAATGAATCAGTATACCTCCAAGTCAACCAATGAATATTTATACCTACAAGTCAACCAATGAATCTATAAACCTCCATGTCAACCAATGAATCTGTGTACCTCCAAGTCAAACAATGAATCTATAAACCTCCAAGTCAACCAATAAATATATAAACCTCCAAGTCAACCAATGAATCTGTGTACATCCAAGTCAAACAATGAATCTATAAACCTCCAAGTCAACCAATGAATCTATAAACCTCCAAGTCAACCAATAAATCTATAAACCTCCCAAGTCAACCAATAAATCTATAAACCTCCAAGTCAACCAATGAATAGATAAACCTCCAAGTCAACCAATAAATCTATAAACCTCCAAGTCAACCAATGAATCTATAAACCTCCAAGTCAACCAATAAATCTATAAACCTCCCAAGTCAACCAATAAATCTATAAACCTCCAAGTCAACCAATGAATATATAAACCTCCAAGTCAACCAATAAATCTATAAACCTCCAAGTCAACCAATGAATATATAAACCTCCAAGTCAACCAATAAATCTATAAACCTCCAAGTCAACCAATGAATCTATAAACCTCCAGGTCAACCAATGAATCTATAAACCTCCAAGTCAACCAATAAATATATAAACCTCCCAAGTCAACCAATGAATCTATAAACCTCCAGGTCAACCAATGAATCTATAAACGTCCAAGTCAACCAATGAATCTATAAACGTCCAAGTCAACCAATGAATCTATAAACCTCCAAGTTAACCAATGTATCTATAAACCTCCAAGTCAACCAATGAATCTATAAATCTCCAATGTCAACCAATGAATATATAAACCTCCAAGTCACTCAATGAATCTATAAACCTCCAAGTCAACCAATGAATCTGTATACCTCCAAGTCAACCAATGATTCTATAAACCGCCAAGTCAACCAATGAATCTGTATACCTCCAAGTCAACCAATGAATCTATAAACCTCCAAGTCAACCAATGAATCAGTATACCTCCAAGTCAACCAATGAATATTTATACCTACAAGTCAACCAATGAATCTATAAACCTCCAAGTCAACCAATGATTCTATAAACCTCCAAGTCAACCAATGAATCTTTATACCTACAAGTCAACTAATGAATCTATAAACCTCCAGGTCAACCAATGAATATATAAACCTCCAAGTTAACCAATGTATCTATAAACCTCCAAGTCAACCAATGAATCTATAAATCTCCAAGTCAACCAATGATTCTATAAACCTCCAAGTTAACCAATAAATATATAAACCTCCCAAGTCAACCAATGAATCTATAAACATCCAAGTCAACCAATGAATCTATAAACCTCCAAGTCAACCAATAAATCTATAAACCTCCAAGTCAACCAATGAATCTATAAACCTCCAGGTCAACCAATGAATCTATAAACCTCCAAGTCAACCAATAAATATATAAACCTCCCAAGTCAACCAATGAATCTATAAACCTCCAAGTCAACCAATGAATCTATAAACCTCCATGTCAACCAATGAATCTGTGTACCTCCAAGTCAACCAATGAATCTATAAACCTCCAAGTCAACCAATGAATCAATACACCTCCAAGTTAACCAATGAATCTATAAACATCCAAGTCAACCAATGAATCTATAAACCTCCAAGTCAACCAATGAATCTATAAACCTCCAGGTCAACCAATGAACCTATAAACCTCCAAGTCAACCAATAAATATATAAACCTCCCAAGTCAACCAATGAATCTATAAATCTCCAAGTCACCCAATGAATCTATAAACCTCAATGTCAACCAATGAATCTGTATACCTCCAAGTCAACCAATGAATCTATAAATCTCCAAGTCACCCAATGCATCTATAAACCTCAATGTCAACCAATGAATCTGTATACCTCCAAGTCAACCAATGAATCTATAAACCTCCAATTCAACCAATGAATCAATACACCTCCAAGTCAACCAATGAATCTATAAACCTCCAAGTCAACCAATGAATCTAAACCCCCGAGTCAACCAATGAATCTATAAACCGCCAAGTCAACCAATGAATCTATAATTCTCAAAGTCAACCAATGAATCTATAAATCTCCATGTCAACCAATGAATCTGTGTACCTCCAAGTCAACCAATGAATCTATAAACCTCCAAGTCAACCAATGAATCTATAAACCTCCAAGTCACCCAATGAATATATAAACCTCCAAGTTAACCAATGAATCTATAAATCTCCAAGTCAACCAATGAATCTGTGTACCTCCAAGTCAACCAATGAATCTATAAACCTCCAAGTCAACCAATAAATCTATAAACCTCCCAAGTCAACCAATAAATCTATAAACCTCCAAGTCAACCAATGAATATATAAACCTCCAAGTCAACCAATAAATCTATAAACCTCCAAGTCAACCAATGAATATATAAACCTCCAAGTCAACCAATAAATCTATAAACCTCCAAGTCAACCAATGAATCTATAAACCTCCAGGTCAACCAATGAATCTATAAACCTCCAAGTCAACCAATAAATATATAAACCTCCCAAGTCAACCAATGAATCTATAAACGTCCAAGTCAACCAATGAATCTATAAACCTCCAAGTTAACCAATGAATCTATAAACCTCCAAGTCAACCAATGAATCTATAAACGTCCAAGTTAACCAATGTATCTATAAACCTCCAAGTCAACCAATGAATCTATAAATCTCCAATGTCAACCAATGAATATATAAACATCCAAGTCACTCAATGAATCTATAAACCTCCAAGTCAACCAATGAATCTGTATACCTCCAAGTCAACCAATGAATATATAAACCGCCAAGTCAACCAATGAATCTGTATACCTCCAAGTCAACCAATGAATCTATAAACCTCCAAGTCAACCAATGAATCAGTATACCTCCAAGTCAACCAATGAATATTTATACCTACAAGTCAACCAATGAATCTATAAACCTCCAAGTCAACCAATGATTCTATAAACCTCCAAGTCAACCAATGAATCTTTATACCTACAAGTCAACTAATGAATCTATAAACCTCCAGGTCAACCAATGAATATATAAACCTCCAAGTTAACCAATGTATCTATAAACCTCCAAGTCAACCAATGAATCTATAAATCTCCAAGTCAACCAATGATTCTATAAACCTCCAAGTCAACCAATAAATATATAAACCTCCAAGTCAACCAATGAATCTATAAACCTCCAAGTCAACCAATAAATATATAAACCTCCCAAGTCAACCACTGAATCTATAAACCTCCAAGTCAACCAATGAATCTATAAACCTCCAAGTCAACCAATGAATCTATAAACCTCCAAGTCAACCAATGAATCAATAAACCTCCAGGTCAACCAATGAATCCATAAACCTCCAAGTCAACCAATAAATATATAAACCTCCCAAGTCAACCAATGAATCTATAAACCTCCAAGTCAACCAATGAATCTATAAACCTCCAAGTCAACCTATGAATCTATAAACCTCCAAGTCAACCAATGAATCTATAAACCTCCAAGTCAACATATGAATCTATAAACCTCCAAGTCAACCAATGAATCTATAAACCTCCAAGTCAACCAATAAATCTGTATACCTCCAAGTCAACCAATGAATCAATAAACCTCCAAGTTAACCAATGAATCTATAAATCTCCAAGTCAACCAATGAATCTGTGTACCTCCAAGTCAACTAATGAATCTATAAACCTCCATGTCAAACAATGAATCTATAAACCTCCCAAGTCAACCAATACATCTATAAACCTCCAAGTCAACCAATGAATATGTGTACCTCCAAGTCAAACAATGAATCTATAAACCTCCAAGTCAACCAATGAATAGATAAACCTCCAAGTCAACCAATACATCTATAAACCTCCAAGTCAACCAATGAATCTATAAACCTCCAAGTCAACCAATAAATCTATAAACCTCCCAAGTCAACCAATAAATATATAAACCTCCAAGTCAACCAATGAATATATAAACCTCCAAGTCAACCAATAAATCTATAAACCTCCAAGTCAACCAATGAATATAAAACCTCCAAGTCAACCAATAAATCTATAAACCTCCAAGTCAACCAATGAATCTATAAACCTCCAGGTCAACCAATGAATCTATAAACCTCCAAGTCAACCAATAAATATATAAACCTCCCAAGTCAACCAATGAATCTATAAACGTCCAAGTCAACCAATGAATCTATAAACCTCCAAGTTAACCAATGTATCTATAAACCTCCAAGTCAACCAATGAATCTATAAATCTCCAATGTCAACCAATGAATATATAAACCTCCAAGTCACTCAATGAATCTATAAACCTCCAAGTCAACCAATGAATCTGTATACCTCCAAGTCAACCAATGAATCTATAAACCGCCAAGTCAACCAATGAATCTGTATACCTCCAAGTCAACCAATGAATCTATAAACCTCCAAGTCAACCAATGAATCAGTATACCTCCAAGTCAACCAATGAATATTTATACCTACAAGTCAACCAATGAATCTATAAACCTCCAAGTCAACCAATGATTCTATAAACCTCCAAGTCAACCAATGAATCTTTATACCTACAAGTCAACTAATGAATCTATAAACCTCCAGGTCAACCAATGAATATATAAACCTCCAAGTTAACCAATGTATCTATAAACCTCCAAGTCAACCAATGAATCAATAAATCTCCAAGTCAACCAATGATTCTATAAACCTCCAAGTTAACCAATAAATATATAAACCTCCCAAGTCAACCAATGAATCTATAAACCTCCAAGTCAACCAATGAATCTATAAACCTCCAAGTCAACCAATAAATCTATTAACCTCCAAGTCAACCAATGAATCTATAAACCTCCAGGTCAACCAATGAATCTATAAACCTCCAAGTCAACCAATAAATATATAAACCTCCCAAGTCAACCAATGAATCTATAAACCTCCAAGTCAACCAATGAATCTATAAACCTCCATGTCAACCAATGAATCTGTGTACCTCCAAGTCAACCAATGAATCTATAAACCTCCAAGTCAACCAATGAATCAATACACCTCCAAGTTAACCAATGAATCTATAAACATCCAAGTCAACCAATGAATCTATAAACCTCCAAGTCAACCAATGAATCTATAAACCTCCAGGTCAACCAATGAACCTATAAACCTCCAAGTCAACCAATAAATATATAAACCTCCCAAGTCAACCAATGAATCTATAAACCTCCAAGTCAACCAATGAATCTATAAACCTCCAAGTCAACCAATGAATCTATAAACCTCCAAGTTAACCAATGTATCTATAAACCTCCAAGTCAACCAATGAATCTATAAATCTCCAAGTCAACCAATGAATCTATAAACCTCCAAGTCAACAAATGAATCTATAAACCGCCAAGTCAACCTATGAATCTGTATACCTCGAAGTCAACCAATGAATCTATAAACCTCCAAGTCAACCAATGAATCTTTATACCTACAAGTCAACCAATGAATCTATAAACCTCCAAGTCAACCAATGAATCTATAAACCTCCAAGTTAACCAATGAATCTATAAACCTCCAAGTCAACCAATGAATCTATAAACCTACAAGTCAACCAATGAATCTATAAACCTCCAAGTCAACCAATGAATCTATAAATCTCCAAGTCACCCAATGAATCTATATACCTCCAAGTCAACCAATGAATCTATAAATCTCCAAGTCACCCAATGAATCTATAAACCTCAATGTCAACCAATGAATCTGTATACCTCCAAGTCAACCAATGAATCTATAAATCTCCAAGTCACCCAATGCATCTATAAACCTCAATGTCAACCAATGAATCTGTATACCTCCAAGTCAACCAATGAATCTATAAACCTCCAATTCAACCAATGAATCAATACACCTCCAAGTTAACCAATGAATCTATAAACATCCAAGTCAACCAATGAATCTAAACCTCCAAGTTAACCAATGAATCTATAAACCTCCAAGTCAACCAATGATTCAATAAACCTCCAAGTCAACCAATGAATCTATAAACCTCCAGGTCAACCAATGAATCTGTGTACCTCCAAGTCAACCAATAAATCTATAAACCTCCAAGTCAACCATTGAATCTATAAACCCCCAAGTCAACCAATGAATCTATAAACCGCCAAGTCAACCAATGAATCTATAATTCTCAAAGTCAACCAATGAATCTATAAATCTCCAAGTCAACCAATGAATCTGTGTACCTCCAAGTCAACCAATGAGTCTATAAACCTCCAAGTCAACCAATGAATCTATAAACCTCCAAGTCACCCAATGAATATATAAACCTCCAAGTTAACCAATGAATCTATAAATCTCCAAGTCAACCAATGAATCTGTGTACCTCCAAGTCAACCAATGAATCTATAAACCTCCAAGTCAACCAAAGAATCTATAAACCTCCAAGTTAACCAATGTATCTATAAACCTCCAAGTCAACCAATGAATCTATAAATCTCCAAGTCAACCAATAAATCTATAAACCTCCAAGTCAACCAATGAATCTATAAACCTCCAGGTCAACCAATGAATCTATAAACCTCCAAGTCAACCAATAAATATATAAACCTCCCAAGTCAACCAATGAATCTATAAACCTCCAAGTCAACCAATGAATCTATAAACCTCCAAGTCAACCAATAAATCTATAAACCTCCAAGTCAACCAATGAATCTATAAACCTCCAGGTCAACCAATGAATCCATAAACCTCCAAGTCAACCAATAAATATATAAACCTCCCAAGTCAACCAATGAATCTATAAACCTCCAAGTCAACCAATGAATCTATAAACCTCCAAGTCAACCTATGAATATATAAACCTCCAAGTCAACCAATGAATCTATAAACCTCCAAGTCAACCAATAAATCTGTATACCTCCAAGTCAACCAATGAATCTATAAACCTCCAAGTTAACCAATGAATCTATAAATCTCCATGTCAACCAATGAATCTGTGTACCTCCAAGTCAACTAATGAATCTATAAACCTCCAAGTCAACCAATGAATCTATAAACCTCCATGTCAAACAATGAATCTATAAACCTCCCAAGTCAACCAATACATCTATAAACCTCCAAGTCAACCAATGAATATGTGTACCTCCAAGTCAAACAATGAATATATAAACCTCCTAGTCAACCAATGAATCTATAAACCTCCATGTCAACCAATGAATATGTATACCTCCAAGTCAACCAATAAATCTATAGACCTCCAAGTCAACCAATGAATCTATAAACCTCCAAGTCAACCAATGAATCTATAAATCTCCAAGTCACCCAATGAATCTATATACCTCCAAGTCAACCAATGAATCTATAAATCTCCAAGTCACCCAATGAATCTATAAACCTCCAAGTCAACCAATGAATCTATAAATCTCCAAGTCACCCAATGAATCTATATACCTCCAAGTCAACCAATGAATCTATAAATCTCCAAGTCACCCAATGAATCTATAAACCTCAATGTCAACCAATGAATCTGTATACCTCCAAGTCAACCAATGAATCTATAAATCTCCAAGTCACCCAATGAATCTATAAACCTCAATGTCAACCAATGAATCTGTATACCTCCAAGTCAACCAATGACTCTATAAATCTCCAAGTCAACCAATGAATCAATACACCTCCAAGTTAACCAATGAATCTATAAACATCCAAGTCAACCAATGAATCTAAACCTCCAAGTTAACCAATGAATCTATAAACCTCCAAGTCAACCAATGATTCAATAAACCTCCAAGTCAACCAATGAATCTATAAACCTCCAAGTCAACCAATGAATATATAAACCTCCAGGTCAACCAATGAATTTGTACCTCCAAGTCAACCAATGAATCTATAAATCTCCAAGTCACCCAATGAATCTGTAAACCTCCAAGTTAACCAATGAATATATAAACCTCAAAGTCAACCAATGAATCTATAAACCTCCAAGTCAACCAATGAATCTATAAACCGCCAAGTCAACCAATGAATCTATTATTCTCAAAGTCAATCAATGAATCTATAAATCTCCAAGTCAACCAATGAATCTGTGTACCTCCAAGTCAACCAATGAATCTATAAACCTCCAAGTCAACCAATGAATCTATAAACCTCCAAGTCAACCAATGAATCTATAAACCTCCACGTCAACCAATGACTCTATAAACCTCCAAGTCACTCAATGAATCTATAAACCTCCAAGTCAACCAATGAATCTGTATACCTCCAAGTCAACCAATGAATCTATAAACTGCCATGTCAACCAATGAATCTGTATACCTCCAAGTCAACCAATGAATCTATAAACCTCCAAATCAACCAATGAATCTATATACCTCCAAGTCAACCAATGAATCTATAAACCTCCAAATCAACCAATGAATCTATAAACCTCCAAATCAACCAATGAATCTATATACCTCCAAGTCAACCAATGAATCTATAAACCTCCAAATCAACCAATGAATCTATAAACCTCCAAATCAACCAATGAATCTGTATACCTCCAAGTCAACCAATGAATCATTATACCTACAAGTCAACCAATGAATCTATAAACCTCCAAGTCAACCAATGATTCTATAAACCTCCAAGTCAACCAATGAATCTTTATACCTACAAGTCAACCAATGAATCTATAAACCTCCAGGTCAACCAATGAATCTATAAACCTCCAAGTTAACCAATGAATATATAAACCTCAATGTCAACCAATGAATCTGTATACCTCCAAGTCAACCAATGAATCTATAAATCTCCAAGTCACCCAATGAATCTGTAAACCTCCAAGTTAACCAATGAATATATAAACCTCAAAGTCAACCAATGAATCTATAAACCTCCAAGTCAACCAATTAATATATAAACCTCCAAGTCAACCAATGAATCTATAA
Source organism: Archivesica marissinica (assembly GCA_014843695.1). NCBI lineage: Eukaryota > Metazoa > Mollusca > Bivalvia > Venerida > Vesicomyidae > Archivesica > Archivesica marissinica. Next base: position 43,846,706 of record CM026399.1, on the reverse strand, counting down.
ATCTCCAAGTCACCCAATGAATATATATACCTCCAAGTCAATCAATGAATCTATAAATCTCCAAGTCACCCAATGAATCTATAAACCTCAATGTCAACCAATGAATCTGTATACCTCCAAGTCAACCAATGAATCTATAAATCTCCAAGTCACCCAATGAATCTATAAACCTCAATGTCAACCAATGAATCTGTATACCTCCAAGTCAACCAATGAATCTATAAACCTCCAAGTCAACCAATAAATCTAAACCTCCAAGTTAACCTATGAATCTATAAACCTCCAAGTCAACCAATAAATCTAAACCTCCAAGTTAACCAATGAATCTATGAACCTCCAAGTCAACCAATGAATCTATAAACCTCGAAGTCAACCAATGAATCTATAAACCTCCAGGTCAACCAATGAATCTGTGTACCTCCAAGTCAACCAATGAATCTATAAACCTCCAAGTCAACCATTGAATCTATAAACCCCCAAGTCAACCAATGAATCTATAAACCTCAATGTCAACCAATGAATCTGTATACCTCCAAGTCAACCAATGAATCTATAAACATCCAAGTCAACCAATGAATCTATAAACCTCCAAGTCAACCAATGAATCTATAAACCTTATAAAATTAATAAAGTAAATAATATAACGTTCATAAGACAATAATATAAAGTTCATAAAGTCAATAACATAAAGTTCATAAGACAATAATATAAAGTTCATAAAGGCAATAATATAAAGTTAATAAAGACAATAATATAAAGTTCATAAAGTAAATAATATAAAGTTCATAAAGGCAATAATATAAAGTTCATAATGGCAATAATATAAAGTTCATTAAGGCAATAATATAAAGTTAATAAAGACAACAATATAAAGTTCATAAGTAAATAATATAAAGTTCATAAATGCAATAATAATAAGGTCATAAAGGCAATAATATAAAGTTAATAAAGGCAATAATATAAAGTTCATAAAGGCAATAATATAAAGGTAATAAAGGCAATAATATAAAGGTAATAAAGGCAATAATATAAAGTTAATAAAGTAAATAATATAAAGTTAATAAAGGCAATAATATAAAGTTCATAAAGGCAATAATATAAAGTTAATAAATTAAATAATATAAAGTTCATAAAGGCAATAATATAAAGTTCATCAAGTAAATAATATAAAGTTAATAAATTAAATAATATAAAGTTCATAAAGGCAATAATATAAAGTTCATAAAGGCAATACCATAAAGTTCATAAAGACAATAATATAAAGTTCATAATGGCAATACTATAATGTTCATAAAGGCAATAATATAAAGTTCATAAAGTAAATAATATAAAGTTCATAATGGCAATAATATAAAGTTAATAAAGTAAATAATATAAAGTTAATAAAGGCAATAATATAAAGTTAATAAAGTAAATAATATAAAGTTAATAAGTCAATAACATAAAGTTTATAAAGGCAATAATATAAAGTTAATAAAGTAAATAATATAAAGTTCATAAAGGCAATAATATAAAGTTAATAAAGTAAATAATATAAAGTTAATAAAGGCAATAATATAAAGTTAATAAGTCAATAACATAAAGTTCATAAAGGCAATAATATAAAGTTAATAAAGTAAATAATATAAAGTTCATAAAGGCAATAATATAAAGTTCATAATGGCAATAATATAAAGTTAATAAAATAAATAATATAAAGTTCATAAAGGCAATAATATAAAGTTAATAAGTCAATAACATAAAGTTCATAAGACAATAATAAAAGTTCATAAAGGCAATAATATAAAGTTCATAAAGACAATAATATAAAGTTCATAATGGCAATACTATAAAGTTAATAAAGACAATAATATAAAGTTCATAAAGTAAATAATATAACGTTCATAACGGCAATAATATAAAGTTCATAATGGCATTAATATAAAGTTAATAAAGACAATAATATAAAGTTCATAAAGTAAATAATATAAAGTTCATAAAGGCAATAATATATAGTTCATAAAGGCAATAATATAAAGTTCATAAAGGCAATAATATAAAGTTAATAAAGTAAATAATATAAAGTTAATAAAGTAAATAATATAAAGTTAATAAAGTAAATAATATAAAGTTCATAAAGGCAATAACATAAAGTTCATAAATACAATAATATAAAGTTAATAAAGTAAATAATATAAAGTTAATAAAGGCAATAATATATAGTTCATAAAGGCAATAATATAAAGTTTAATAAAGTAAATAATATAAAGTTCATAATGGCAATAATATAAAGTTAATAAAGGCAATAATATAAATTTATAATACAATAATATAAAGTTCATAAGACAATAATATAAAGTTCATTAAGTAAATAATATAAAGTTAATAAAGACAATAATATTAAGTTAATAAAGACAATAATATTAAGTTCATAAAGGCAATAATATAAAGTTCATAAGGCAATAATATAAAGTTCATAAAGGCAATAATATAAAGTTAATAAAGACAATAATATTAAGTTAATAAAGACAATAATATTAAGTTCATAAAGGCAATAATATAAAGTTCATAAAGACAATAATATAAAGTTAATAAAGGCAATAATATAAAGTTCATAATGGCAATAATATAAAGTTCATAAAGGCACTAATATAAAGTTAATAAAGGCAATAATATAAAGTTCATAAAGACAATAATATAAAGTTAATAAAGGCAATAATATAAAGTTCATAATGGCAATAATATAAAGTTCATAAAGGCAATAATATAAAGTTAATAAAGACAATAATATAAAGTTCATAAAGGCAATAATATAAAGTTAATAAAGGCAATAATATAAAGTTAATAAAGTAAATAATATAAAGTTAATAAAGGCAATAATATAAAGTTCATAATGGCAATAATATAAAGTTCATAAAGGCAATAATATAAAGTTAATAAAGGCAATAATATAAAGTTAATAAAGTAAATAATATAAAGTTAATAAAGGCAATAATATAAAGTTCTTAAAGGCAATAATATAAAGTTCATAAAGGCAATAATATAAAGTTCATAAGGCAATAATATAAAGTTCATAAAGTAAATAATATATTCTTCACTATTTTTTCGTTCTTTCAAACAGTGTTGCACTTTTTATAATTTGACTGCATATCGTAAATAATATTTGTTGCTATGGTAACACCTTTTATTTTGGTTTCAACGCAATTTTACTATTACAAGTTCAATAAATATGTGATTAGATAGATACACACTAAATACAGCCTTTATAAGGGTACTAATAATTTCCACAGTAATTTTACGGCATGGTATAATGACCAAATATATTACAAAAAGATAATATAGTATAACAGGGCAATCTCAAATCGCGATTCATTCTTCAATCTGGTCTGACGATAGTAATATTTATTTAGATATTCAAACGATCTCGTTGTCTTCAAGATAGAATACAATCTCGTTGATAACGTTTCACTTCAATAAACAGAAATTTTAGTCATGTTAAAGGAATGAATCGCGGGTTAATAGTTTCCATCATGGTATGATCTACATTGGGTATGGTTAATGTGTGTGGAGGCAAAAAGACATAAAAGAAAATATAGCACACTTTGCATTTAAATTGTTTTTTAGTCCAGATAAGCAACTTACCGTGTGCCAAAACAGGTAAATATATCATCATTGGAACAGGTAAATATATCATCATTGGAACAGGTAAATATATCATCATTGGAACAGGTAAATATATCATCATTGGAACAGTGTAGACTGTAAGACAGCCTTTCTCGCTATGAACGCTGCCTAATGCATCAGTCCCACTGGGCTCCCGGTACTCCCCGGTTCACCCCGGTCCATGGACCGGGGTGCACCCGGGAGTGCCGGGGGTTGAACCGTAGTGCCACCGTGATGGACCGGGATGATGCCTGATGGACCTGGATGAACCGGGGGTCTTCCCGGTGGTTTTTGACATGTCAAAACCACCGTGGTGAACCTTGGAGGACCGGGAAGGGGAGCCTGACCTGGGTGAACCGTGTTGACACCGTAGGTCCACCGGGAAGGACCGTGAAGAATCGTGGCGCTGCCGGCGTGGACCTGGGAGGACCGGGATGGAAAAAAACGAGCTATCGACGCCAGGTGGACAACGGTTCACCCCAGTCCTCCCGGTCCCCCACGGTTACCCCCTGTCTATAATATAGAATATTTCTTAAAAAATAATCAGCGTTCAGCGATGTGCTGCCTCCAAAAAACTTCTGCTGGAATGAAATTAGGCTACAAGTCAGTCCTATTTATACTGCATTTTCACCTCGCCGGGATGAACCGTGGTGAACCGGGAAGGACCGTAGCTCCGCATTGGAGAACCAGGAAGAACCGTAGCGTCACCGGGGTTCTGACGGCATGGACCTGGGTGAACCGTGGAGAACCGGGGTCGAACCGGGCCGATAACCGGGGTGAACCATGTAAGCGCCAGGATGAACCGTGGCCCTGCCGGGGCTCTACCTGGATGAACAGGGGTGCTCCCGGGTCTTGAGGGCCTCGACCGTCGAGATTTTTCGGCAAAAAAACGTCATTTTCACCCGGTACACCCCGGTCCATGAACCGGGATGACCCGGGAGGCTCCGGGATAAACCGTAGTACCGCCGGCCTCAGTGGGACTGATGCATAACACTGTGAATGCTCAAGCCCGTCAATTCGAGTGTGCATGCATGTCAGCTATATATCATTAGTTGGGAATCCTCATACGAAAATGTATACAATCAGGGCACATACGTTCATCGAAGGAAATGCAATAGCGATGTAAATATAACGTCTTGATCAAAATTGCCAAGTTGGCTTAAAAATTGTAAATTAATCTGCCTGTATGCATGTACACACTTTAAATAGGATAGGTTAACAATGATACATAACTGCCTGTATGCAAGTACACACTTTAAATAGGTTAACAATGACGCATAACTGCCTGTATGCAAGTACACACTTTAAATAGGTTAACAATCAGATGCATAACTGCCTGTATGCAAGTACACACTTTAAATAGGTTTACAATCCGACGTGTATCTGCCTGTATGCAAGTACACACTTTAAATAGGTTAACAATTAGACACATAACTTCCTGTATGCAAGTACACACTTTAAATAGGTTTACAATCCGACGCGTATCTGCCTGTATGCAAGTACACACTTTAAATAGGTTTACAATCTGACGCGTATCTGCCTGTATGCAAGTACACGCTTTAAACAGGTGAATGGAGAGTACACATTAATAGAATACCCATAGCCCTGTGGTGCAGATCACAGAGGAATGGAGAGTACACATTAATAGAATACCCATAGCCCTGTGGTGCAGATCACAGAGGAATGGAGAGTACACGTTAATAGAATACCAATAGCCCTGTGGTGCAGATCACAGAGGAATGGAGAGTACACGTTAATAGAATACCAATAGCCCTGTGGTGCAGATCACAGAGGAATGGAGAATACACATTAATAGAATACCCATAGACTGTGGGTGCAGATAATATGGCTCTGCGCGCACAGTCCAGGTTACTAGAAGACGCCTTAGTTTAAACGTATTTTATTCAGAAAATAACTTACAAGAATATAGTGCTGCAAAAGAAAATATTTGGATTGGAAAACAAGCATAATAAAATGCTAAAATACTATTTCATTTACAGTTTGCAAATAGAGTCAAACTTGAACTATGTTGTCTGGTCCCTGCAATAATCTCTATTATAATGCATATTCCACCAGGAATAAGAGACTCTGAGACATTGTGTTCATTCAAAAGATCATTGAAAACTCACTTTTTTGTCCAAGCACATGGAGATTAATGTTCGACAATACTCTGGACGTGCATAAAGTGACTGTGTGTATATAACATATTATTAATTATTTTGGATTTGTAACTACACTTATTTAATTTCGGATATATATGTTTTTTATCACTGCTAAAATGACTTTTGTTTATCTATGTATAATAGATTTATTTTACTTCAAATTGTAATGTTGAAATACTTTTTGTTTTATTAGTATGTCCCTTTGTATTTGTTCTTAAACTTTATCTGTACATTGCAATCATTATTTTAAGTATAAGGTTTATCTGTACTTTTACCACTTGACTTCTATTTTTGTACTTTTTATTCTATATGTGTTAATTGTTACATGAACATGTAAAGCGCTTTTGAACGTATAATTTTTATATGATAAAGGCGCTATATAAATATAGTATAATAAATAAATAATATTGTTCTACCTTTGATGACTCACACGATGACTGGAACTCTCAAACCAGATCACTGGTCCCACAAAATCAAGTACTACTTCTATTAACACCTTTGGGTCACACACAATCAGCAGAGTTCCCAGGTTCACTTGTCTCAGAAAAGGTTTTCTCACCTTTCTCTGATTTGATTGACATCCCTTTTCATCTGTACAGGCCCATAATTTACACATTGTGAAATTGGCAATTACTATTCCAGGGTTCATTCTAGGTCAGAATTTTGGGAGAGGTGAGAAAGCATGTGATCGCTTCCTTAAATGGTGTTCTTTAATATACTACTGCAAAATAGGGTTAAAATGCACAGTACAACCATTAAATACAACATTTGAATAGAAGGAGTGCTTTATAATGGGCCAGTGTATCTTACTAGATAAAATTTTGTTTGAAAATTATTTTTTTTGGGAGAAGTGGGCAAAGAGGGCGAAGTCAGGGTAACTAGGGCGACTATTTCGCCCACATCGCCCTCTAGAATGATCCCTGCTATTCTATCGGTAATTTCTTTTGCTCACTTTTGCTTTTTTATCCCTATTTTAAATTGGTATTAAACGTAATTCAGAACAAACATATTACACACTTATTGATGTTTGTGACTTAAAGATGTGCTCCTTATACAAGTCGTTGTTAAAACCCGACTTTAATAAACATAATACAGCAAAGCAGACGTCAATCAATGACTGCTTTATGAAGTAAGAATCAAAAATTGTATGTAACCTGTCCATGGGTTAATTAAATCACTGCACATCCATACCTAATGATTGACATGTTCTATTTTTAGAATACAAACAATGTAATTCTACCATTCCTCAATACCAACAGTACCAGGATATATAGAGACAAGTAAATACCAACAGTACCAGGATATATAGAGACAAGTAAATACCAACAGTACCAGGATATATAGAGACAAGTAAATACCAACAGTACCAGGATATATAGAGACAAGTAAATACCAACAGTACAAGGATATATAGAGACAAGTAAATACCAACAGTACAAGGATATATAGAGACAAGTAAATACCAACAGTACCAGGATATATAGAGACAAGTAAATACCAACAGTACCAGGATATATAGAGACAAGTAAATACCAACAGTACCAGGATATATAGAGACAAGTAAATACCAACAGTACCAGGATATATAGAGACAAGTAAATACCAACAGTACCAGGATATATAGAGACAAGTAAATACCAACAGTACAAGGATATATAGAGACAAGTAAATACCAACAGTACAAGGATATATAGAGACAAGTAAATACCAACAGTACCAGGATATATAGAGACAAGTAAATACCAACAGTACCAGGATATATAGAGACAAGTAAATACCAACAGTACCAGGATATATAGAGACAAGTAAATACCAACAGTACAAGGATATATAGTGGTTACTGTGTTTGGACGGACAGGGTTATTAAAATCACAATGGTTCCTGTGTTTGGGTGGACATGGTTATTATAATCAGTGGTACTTGTGTTTGGGTTGACACTGTTATTATATTCACAGTGGTTCCTGTGTTTGGTTGGACATGGTTATTATAATCAGTGGTTCCTGTGTTTGGGTGGACAGGGTTATTATAATCAGTGGTTCCTGTTTTTGGGTTGACACTGTTATTATAATCACATTGGTTCCTATGTGTGGATGGATAGGGTTATTATAATCACAGTGGTTCCTGTGTTTGGGTGGACAGGGTTATTATAATCAGTGGTTCCTGTTTTTGGGTTGACACTGTTATTATAATCACAGTGGTTCCTATGTGTGGGTGGACAGGGTTATTATAATCACAGTGGTTCCTGTGTTTGGGTGGACAGGGTTATTATAATCATAGTGGTTCCTGTGTTTGGGTGGACAGGGTTATTATAATCAGTGGTTCCTGTTTTTGGGTTGACACTGTTATTATAATCACAGTGGTTCCTATGTGTGGGTGGACAGGGTTATTATAATCACAGTGGTTCCTGTGTTTGGGTGGACAGGGTTATTATAATCATAGTGGTTCCTGTGTTTGGGTGGACAGGGTTATTATAATCAGTGGTTCCTGTTTTTGGGTTGACACTGTTATTATAATCACAGTGGTTCCTATGTGTGGGTGGACAGGGTTATTATAATCACAGTGGTTCCTGTGTTTGGGTGGACAGGGTTATTATAATCATAGTGGTTCCTGTGTTTGGGTGGACAGGGTTATTATAATCATAGTGGTTCCTGTGTTTGGGTGGACAGGGTTATTATAATCACAGTGGTTCCTGTATTTGGATGGACATGGTTAATATAATCACAGTGGTTCCTGTGTTTGGGTGGACAGTGTTATTATAATCATAGTGGTTCCTGTTTGGGTGGACAGGGTTATTATAATCACAGTGGTACCTGTGTTTGGGTGGACAGGGTTATTATAATCACAGTGGTTCCTGTGTTTGGGTGGACAGTGTTATTATAATCATAGTGGTTCCTGTTTGGGTGGACAGGGTTATTATAATCACAGTGGTTCCTGTGTTTGGGTGGACAAGGTTATTATAATCACAGTGGTTCCTGTGTTTGGGTGAACAAGGTTATTATAATCAGTGCTTCCAGTGTTTGGGTGGACAGGGTTATTATAATCACAGTGGTTCCTATGCTTTGGTGGAAAAGGTTATTATAATCACAGTGGTTCCTGTGTTTGGGTGGACAATGTTATTATAATCACAGTGGTTCCTGTGTTTGGGTGGATAATGTTTATTATAATCAGTTGTTCCTGTGCTTGGGCGGACATGGTTATTATAATCAGTGTTTCCTGTGTTAGGGTGGACAATGCTATTATAATCACAGTGGTTCCTGTGTTAGGGTGGACAATGTTATTATATTCACAGTGGTTCCTGTGTTTGGGTGAACAATGTTATTATAATCACAGTGGTTCCTGTGTTTGGGTGTACAAGGTTATTATAATCACAGTGGTTCCTGTGTTTGGGTGGACAAGGTTATTATAATCACAGTGGTTCCTGTGTTTGGGTGGACAATGTTATTATAATCATAGTGGTTCCTGTGGTTGGGTGGACAAGGTTATTATAATCAAAGTGGTTCCTGTGTTTGGTGGACAATGTTATTATAATCACAGTGGTTCCTATGTTTGGGTGGACAGGGTTATTATAATCACAATGGTTCCTGTGTTTGGGCGGACAGGGTTATTATAATCACAGTGGTTCCTGTGTTTGGGTGGACAGGGTTATTATAATCAGTGATTCGTGTGTTTGGACGGACAGGGTTATTATAATCACAGTGGTTCCTGTGTTTGGATGGACAGAGTTATTATAATCATAGTGGTTCCTGTGTTTGGGTGGACAAGGTTACTATTTTGTCAGTGGTTCCTGTGTTTGGGCGGACATGGTTATTATAATCAGTGGTTCATGTGTTTGGGTGGACAGGGTTATTATAATCACAGTGGTTCCTATGTTTGGATGGACAGGGTTATTATAGTCAGTGGTTCCTGTGTTTGGGTGGACACTGTTATTATAATCAGTGGTTCCTGTGTTTGGGTGGACAGGGTCATTATAATCATAGTGGTGTTTGTGTTTGGGTGGACAGGGTTATTATAATCGCAGTGGTTCCTGTGTTTGGGTGGACAGGGTTATTATAATCACAGTGGTTCCTGTGTTTGGACGGACAGGGTTATTATAATCATAGTGGTTCCTGTGTTTGGGTGGACAAGGTTACTATTGTCAGTGGTTCCTGTGTTTGGGCGGACATGGTTATTATAATCAGTGGTTCCTTTGTTTGGGTGGACAGGGTTATTATAATCACAGTGGTTCATATGTTTGGATGGACAGGGTTATTATAATCACAGTGGTTCCTATGTTTGGGTGGACAGGGTTATTATAGTCGGTGGTTCCTGTGTTTGGGTGGACAATGTTATTATAATCAGTGGTTCCTGTGTTTGGGTGGACAGGGTTATTATAATCACAGTGGTTCCTATGTTTGGGTGGACAGGGTTATTATAGTCAGTGGTTCCTGTGTTTGGGTGGACAATGTTATTATAATCAGTGGTTCCTGTGTTTGGGTGGACAGGGTTATTATAATCACAGTGGTTCCTATGTTTGGGTGGACAGGGTTATTATAGTCAGTGGTTCCTGTGTTTGGGTGGACAATGTTATTATAATCAGTGGTTCCTGTGTTTGGGTGGACAGGGTTATTATAATCACAGTGGTTCCTATGTTTGGGTGGACAGGGTTATTATAGTCAGTGGTTCCTGTGTTTGGGTGGACAATGTTATTATAATCAGTGGTTCCTGTGTTTGGGTGGACAGGGTTATTATAATCACAGTGGTTCCTATGTTTGGGTGGACAGGGTTATTATAATCACACTGGTTCCTGTGTTTTGGTGGACATGGTTATTATAATCACAGTGGTTTCTGTGTTTGGGTGGACATGGTTATTAAAATCAGTGGTTCCTGTGTTTGGGTGGACATGTTTATTATAATCACAGTGGTTCCTGTGTTTGGGTGGACATGTTTATTATAATCACAGTGGTTTCTGTGTTTGGGTGGACATGGTTATTATAATCAGTGGTTCCTGTGTTTGGGTGGACAATGTTATTATAATCACAGTGGTTCCTGTGTTTGGATGGACATGGTTATTATAATCAGTGGTTCCTGTGTTTGGGTGGACAATGTTATTATAATCACAGTGGTTCCTGTGTTTGGATGGACATGGTTATTATAATCAGTGGTTCCTGTGTTTGGGCGGAGATGGTTATTACAATCACAGTGGTTCCTGTGTTTGGGTGGACATGGTTATTATAATCAGTGCTTCCTGTGTTTGGGTGGACAGGGTTATTATAATCACAGTGGTTCCTGTGTTTGGGTGGACAGGGTTATTATAATCACAGTGGTTCCTGTGTTTGGGTGGACAGGGTTATTATAATCACAGTGGTTCCTATGTTTGGGTGGACAATGTTATTATAATCACAGTGGTTCCTGTGTTTTCATGGACAGGGTTATTATAATCACAGTGGTTCCTATGTTTGGGTGGACAGGGTTATTATATTCACAGTGGTTCCTGTGTTTGTGTGGACAGGGTTATTATAATCAGTGCTTCCTGTGTTTGGACGGACAGGGTTATTATAATCAGTGTTTCTGTGTTTGGGTGGACAGGGTTATTATAATCACAGTGGTTCCTATGTTTGGGTGGACAGGGTTATTATAATCACAGTGGTTCCTGTGTTTGGGTGGACATGGTTATTATAATCACAGTGGTTCCTGTGTTTGGGTGGACAGGGTTATTATAATCAGTGGTTCCTATGTTTGGGTGGACAGGGTTATTATAACCACAGTGGTTCCTGTGTTTGGACGTACAGGGTTATTATAATCAAAGTGGTTCCTGTGTTTGGATGGACAGGGTTATTATAATCATAGTGGTTTCTGTGTTTGGGTGGACAGGGTTATTATAATCATAGTGGTTCCTGTGTTTGGGTGTACAAGGTTATTATAATCACAGTGGTTCCTGTGTTTGGGTGGACAAGGTTATTATAATCACAGTGGTTCCTGTGTTTGGGTGGACAATGTTAATATAATCACAGTGGTTACAATGTTTGGGTGGACAGGGTTATTATAATCACAGTGGTTCTTGTGTTTGGGCGGACAGGGTTATTATAATCACAGGCGTTGCTGTGTTTGGGTGGACAGGGTTATTATAATCAGTGATTCCTGTGTTTGGATGGACAGGGTTATTATAATAACAGTGATTCCTGTGTTTGGATGGACAGGGTTATTATAATCATAGTGGTTTCTGTGTTTGGGTGGACAGGGTTATTATAAGCATAGTGGTTCCTGTGTTTGGGTGGACAGGGTTATTATAATCATAGTGGTGTTTGTGTTTGGGTGGACAGGGTTATTATAATCACAGTGGTTCCTGTGTTTGGGTGGACAGGGTTATTATAATCACAGTGGTTCCTATGTTTGGATGGACAGGGTTATTATAGTCAGTGGTTCCTGTGTTTGGGTGGACAATGTTATTATAATCAGTGGTTCCTGTGTTTGGGTGGACAGGGTTATTATAATCACAGTGGTTCCTGTGTTTGGGTGGACAGGGTCATTATAATCATAGTGGTGTTTGTGTTTGGGTGGACATGGTTATTATAATCACAGTGGTTCCTGTGTTTGGACGGACAGGGTTATTATAATCATAGTGGTTCCTGTGTTTGGGTGGACAAGGTTACTATTGTCAGTGGTTCCTGTGTTTGGGCGGACATGGTTATGATAATCAGTGGTTCCTTTGTTTGGGTGGACAGGGTTATTATAATCACAGTGGTTCCTATGTTTGGGTGGACAGGGTTATTATAGTCAGTGGTTCCTGTGTTTGGGTGGACAATGTTATTATAATCAGTGGTTCCTGTGTTTGGGTGGACAGGGTTATTATAATCACAGTGGTTCCTATGTTTGGGTGGACAGGGTTATTATAGTCAGTGGTTCCTGTGTTTGGGTGGACAATGTTATTATAATCAGTGGTTCCTGTGTTTGGGTGGACAGGGTTATTATAATCACAGTGGTTCCTATGTTTGGGTGGACAGGGTTATTATAGTCAGTGGTTCCTGTGTTTGGGTGGACAATGTTATTATAATCAGTGGTTCCTGTGTTTGGGTGGACAGGGTTATTATAATCACAGTGGTTCCTATGTTTGGGTGGACAGGGTTATTATAATCACAGTGGTTCCTGTGTTTTGGTGGACATGGTTATTATAATCACAGTGGTTTCTGTGTTTGGGTGGACATGGTTATTAAAATCAGTGGTTCCTGTGTTTGGGTGGACATGTTTATTATAATCAGAGTGGTTCCTGTGTTTGGGTGGACATGGTTATTATAATCACAGTGGTTTCTGTGTTTGGGTGGACATGGTTATTATAATCAGTGGTTCCTGTGTTTGGGTGGACAATGTTATTATAATCACAGTGGTTCCTGTGTTTGGGTGGACAGGGTTATTATAATCACAGTGGTTCCTGTGTTTGGGTGGACATGTTTATTATAATCACAGTGGTTTCTGTGTTTGGGTGGACATGGTTATTATAATCAGTGGTTCCTGTGTTTGGGTGGACAATGTTATTATAATCACAGTGGTTCCGGTGCTTGGATGGACAGGGTTATTATATTCACAGTGGTTCATGTGTTTGTGTGGACAGGGTTATTATAATCAGTGCTTCCTGTGTTTGGATGGACAGGGTTATTATAATCAGTGGTTCCTGTGTTTGGGTGGACAGGGTTATTATAATCATAGTGGTTCCTGTGTTTGGGTGGACAAGGTTACTATTATCAGTGGTGCCTATGTTTGGGTGGACAGGGTTATTATAGTCAGTGGTTCCTGTGTTTGGGTGGATAATGTTATTATAATCAGTGGTTCCTGTGTTTGGGTGGACAAGGTTACTATAATCACAGGGGTTCCTATGTTTGGGTGGACAGGTTATTATAGTCAGTGGTTCCTGTGTTTGGGTGGACAATGTTATTATAATTAGTGGTTCCTGTGTTTGGGTGGACAGGGTTATTATAATCACAGTGGTTCCTATGTTTAGGTGGACAGGGTTATTATAATCACAGTGGTTCCTATGTTTGGGTGGACAGGGTTATTATAATCACAGTGGTTCCTGTGTTTTGGTGGACATGGTTATTAAAATCAGTGGTTCCTGTGTTTGGGTGGACATGTTTATTATAATCACAGTGGTATCTGTGTTTGGGTGGACATAGTTATTATAATCAGTGGTTCCTGTGTTTGGGTGGACAATGTTATTATAATCACAGTGGTTCCTGTGTTTGGGTGGACAGGGTTATTATAATCACAGTGGTTCCTGTGTTTGGGTGGACATGGTTATTATAATCACAGTGGTTCCTGTGTTTGGGTGGACAGGGTTATTATAATCACAGTGGTTCCTGTGTTTGCGTGGACAGGGTTATTATAGTCAGTGGTTCCTGTGTTTGGGTGGACAAGGTTATTATAATCACAGTGGTTCCTATGTTTGGGTGGACAGGGTTATTATAATCACAGTGGTTCCTGTGTTTGGATGGACATGGTTATTATAATCAGTGGTTCCTGTGTTTGGGCGGAGATGGTTATTACAATCAGTGGTTCCTGTGTTTGGGTGGACAATGTTATTATAATCACAGTGGTTCCGGTGCTTGGATGGACAGGGTTATTATATTCACAGTGGTTCATGTGTTTGTGTGGACAGGGTTATTATAATCAGTGCTTCCTGTGTTTGGATGGACAGGGTTATTATAATCAGTGGTTCCTGTGTTTGGGTGGACAGGGTTATTATAATCATAGTGGTTCCTGTGTTTGGGTGGACAAGGTTACTATTATCAGTGGTGCCTATGTTTGGGTGGACAGGGTTATTATAGTCAGTGGTTCCTGTGTTTGGGTGGATAATGTTATTATAATCAGTGGTTCCTGTGTTTGGGTGGACAAGGTTACTATAATCACAGGGGTTCCTATGTTTGGGTGGACAGGTTATTATAGTCAGTGGTTCCTGTGTTTGGGTGGACAATGTTATTATAATTAGTGGTTCCTGTGTTTGGGTGGACAGGGTTATTATAATCACAGTGGTTCCTATGTTTAGGTGGACAGGGTTATTATAATCACAGTGGTTCCTATGTTTGGGTGGACAGGGTTATTATAATCACAGTGGTTCCTGTGTTTTGGTGGACATGGTTATTAAAATCAGTGGTTCCTGTGTTTGGGTGGACATGTTTATTATAATCACAGTGGTATCTGTGTTTGGGTGGACATAGTTATTATAATCAGTGGTTCCTGTGTTTGGGTGGACAATGTTATTATAATCACAGTGGTTCCTGTGTTTGGGTGGACAGGGTTATTATAATCACAGTGGTTCCTGTGTTTGGGTGGACATGGTTATTATAATCACAGTGGTTCCTGTGTTTGGGTGGACAGGGTTATTATAATCACAGTGGTTCCTGTGTTTGCGTGGACAGGGTTATTATAGTCAGTGGTTCCTGTGTTTGGGTGGACAAGGTTATTATAATCACAGTGGTTCCTATGTTTGGGTGGACAGGGTTATTATAATCACAGTGGTTCCTGTGTTTGGATGGACATGGTTATTATAATCAGTGGTTCCTGTGTTTGGGCGGAGATGGTTATTACAATCACAGTGGTTCCTGTGTTTGGGTGGACATGGTTATTATAAGCAGTGCTTCCTGTGTTTGGGTGGACAGGGTTATTATAATCACAGTGCTTCCTGTGTTTGGGTGGACAGGGTTATTATAATCACAGTGGTTCCTGTGTTTTGGTGGACAGGGTTATTATAATCACAGTGGTTCCTATGTTTGGGTGGACAGGGTTATTATATTAACAGTGGTTCCTGTGTTTGTGTGGACAGGGTTATTATAATCAGTGCTTCCTGTGTTTGGACGGACAGGGTTATTATAATCAGTGGTTCCTGTGTTTGGGTGGACAGGATTATTATAATCACAGTGGTTCCTATGTTTGGGTGGACAGGGTTATTATAATCACAGTGGTTCCTATGTTTGGGTGGACAGGGTTATTATAATCACAGTGGTTCCTGTGTTTGGGTGGACAGGGTTATTATAATCAGTGGTTCCTATGTTTGGGTGGACAGGGTTATTATAACCACAGTGGGTCCTTTCTTTGGACAGACAGGGTTATTATAATCAAAGTGGTTCCTGTGTTTGGGTGGACATGTTTATTATAATCACAGTGGTTCCTGTGTTTGGGTTGACATGTTTATTATAATCACAGTGGTTTCTGTGTTTGGGTGGACATGGTTATTATAATCAGTGGTTCCTGTGTTTGGGTGGACATGGTTATTACAATAGGTGGTTCCTGTGTTTGGGCGGACATGGTTATTATAATCAGTGTTTCCTGTGTTTGGGTGGACAGGGTTATTATAATCACAGTGGTTCCTCTGTTTGGGTGGACAGGGTTATTATAATCACAGTGGTTCCTGTGTTTGGATGGACAGGGTTATTATAATCATAGTGGTTCCTGTGTTTGGGTGGACAGGGTTATTATAATCACAGTGGTTCCTGTGTTTGGGTGAACAATGTTATTATAATCACAGTGGTTCCTGTGTTTGGGTGTACAAGGTTATTATAATCATAGTGGTTCCTGTGTTTGGGTGGACAGGGTTATTATAATCACAGTGGTTCCTGTGTTAGGGTGGACAATGTTATTATAATCACAGTGGTTCCTGTGTTAGAGTGGACAATGTTATTATATTCACAGTGGTTCCTGTGTTTGGGTGAACAATGTTATTATAATCACAGTGGTTCCTGTGTTTGGGTGGACAAGGTTATTATAATCACAGTGGTTCCTGTGTTTGGGTGGACAAGGTTATTATAATCAAGTGGTTCCTGTGTTTGGGTGGACAATGTTATTATAATCATAGTGGTTCCTGTGTTTGGGTGGACAAGGTTATTATAATCACAGTGGTTCCTGTGTTTGGGTGGACACTGTTATTATAATCACAGTGGTTCCTATGTTTGGGTGGACAGGGTTATTATAATCACAGTGGTTCCTGTGTTTGGATGGACAGGGTTATTATAATCATAGTGGTTCCTGTGTTTGGGTGGACAGGGTTATTATAATCATAATGGTGTTGTGTTTGGGTGGACAGGGTTATTATAATCACAGTGGTTCCTATGTTTGGGTGGACAGGGTTATTATAATCACAGTGGTTCCTGTGTTTGGACGGACAGGGTTATTATAATCATAGTGGTTCCTGTGTTTGGGTGGACAAGGTTACTATTGTCAGTGGTTCCTGTGTTTGGTTGGACATGGTTATTATAATCAGTGGTTCCTGTGTTTGGGTGGACAGGGTTATTATAATCACAGTGGTACCTATGTTTGGATGGACAGGGTTATTATAGTCAGAGGCTCCTGTGTTTGGGTGGACAATGTTATTATAATCAGTGGTTCCTGTGTTTGGGTGGACAGGGTTATTATAATCACAGTGGTTCCTATGTTTGGGTGGACAGGGTTATTATAGTCAGTGGTTCCTGTGTGTGGGTGGACAATGTTATTATAATCAGTGGTTCCTATGTTTGGGTGGACAGGGCTATTATAATCACAGTGGTTCCTGTGTTTTGATGGACATGGTTATTATAATCACAGTGGTTCCTGTGTTTGGATGGACAGGGTTATTATAATCATAGTGGTTCCTGTGTTTGGGTGGACAGGGTTATTATAATCACAGTGGTTCCTGTGTTAGGGTGGACAATGTTATTATAATCACAGTGGTTCCTGTGTTAGGGTGGACAATGTTATTATATTCACAGTGGTTCCTGTGTTTGGGTGAACGATGTTATTATAATCACAGTGGTTCCTGTGTTTGGGTGAACAAGGTGATTATAATCACAGTGGTTCCTGTGTTTGGGTGGACAATGTTATTATAATCACAGTGGTTCCTATGTTTGGGTGGACAGGGTTATTATAATCACAGTGGTTCCTGTGTTTGGGCGGACAGTGTTATTATAATCACAGTGGTTCCTGTGTTTGGGTGGACAGGGTTATTATAATCATAGTGGTTCCTGTGTTTGGGTGGACAGGGTTATTATAATCACAGTGGTTCCTGTGTTTGGACAGACAGGGTTATTATAATCATAGTGGTTCCTGTGTTTGGGTGGACAAGGTTACTATTGTCAGTGGTTCCTGTGTTTGGGCGGACATGGTTATTATAATCAGTGGTTCCTGTGTTTGGGTGGACAGGGTTATTATAATCACAGTGGTTCCTATGTTTGGATGGACAGGGTTATTATAGTCAGTGGTTCCTGTGTTTGGGTGGACAATGTTATTATAATCAGTGGTTCCTGTGTTTGGGTGGACAGGGTTATTATAATCACAGTGGTTCCTGTGTTTGGGTGGACAGGGTCATTATAATCATAGTGATGTTTGGGTGGACAGGGTTATTATAATCACAGTGGTTCCTGTGTTTGGGTGGACAGGGTCATTATAATCATAGTGATGTTTGGGTGGACAGGGTTATTATAATCACAGTGGTTCCTGTGTTTGGGTGGACAGGGTTATTATAATCACAGTGGTTCCTGTGTTTGGACAGACAGGGTTATTATAAGCATAGTGGTTCCTGTGTTTGGGTGGACAAGGTTATTATAATCACAGTGGTTCCTATGTTTGGATGGACAGGGTTATTATAATCACAGTGGTTCCTATGTTTGGGTGGACAAGGTTACTATTGTCAGTGGTTCCTGTGTTTGGGTGGATAATGTTATTATAATCAGTGGTTCCTGTGTTTGGGTGGACAGGGTTATTATAATCATAATGGTGTTTGTGTTTGGGTGGACAGGGTTATTATAATCACAGTGGTTCCAGTGTTTGGGTGGACAGGGTTATTATAATCACAGTGGTTCCTGTGTTTGGACATACAGGGTTATTATAATCATAGTGGTTCCTGTGTTTGGGTGGACAAGGTTACTATTGTTAGTGGTTCCTGTGTTTGGACATGGTTATTATAATCAGTGGTTCCTGTGTTTGGGTGGACAGGGTTATTATAATCACAGTGGTTCCTATGTTTGGATGGACAGGGTTATTATAGTCAGAGGCTCCTGTGTTTGTGTGGACAGGGTTATTATAATCAGTGCTTCCTGTGTTTGGACGGACAGGGTTATTATAATCAGTGGTTCCTGTGTTTGGGTGGACAGGGTTATTATAATCACAGTGGTTCCTATGTTTGGGTGGACAGGGTTATTATAATCACAGTGGTTCCTATGTTTGGGTGGACAGGGTTATTATAATCACAGTGGTTCCTGTGTTTGGGTGGACATGGTTATTATAATCAGTGGTTCCTATGTTTGGGTGGACAGGGTTATTATAACCACAGTGGTTCCTTTCTTTGGACGGACAGGGTTATTATAATCAAAGTGGTTCCTGTGTTAGGGTGGACATGTTTATTATAATCACAGTGGTTCCTGTGTTTGGGTTGACATGTTTATTATAATCACAGTGGTTTCTGTGTTTGGGTGGACTTGGTTATTATAATCAGTGGTTCCTGTGTTTGGGTGGACATGGTTATTACAATAGGTGGTTCCTGTGTTTGGGCGGACATGGTTATTATAATCAGTGTTTCCTGTGTTTGGGTGGACAGGGTTATTATAATCAAAGTGGTTCCTGTGTTTGGGTGGACAATATTATTATAATCATAGTGGTTCCTGTGTTAGGGTGGACAATGTTATTATAATCACAGTGGTTCCTGTGCTTGGGTGTACAAGGTTATTATAATCACAGTGGTTCCTGTGTTTGGGTGTACAAGGTTATTATAATCACAGTGGTTCCTGTGTTTGGGTGGACAAGGTTATTATAATCACAGTGGTTCCTGTGTTTGGGTGAACAATATTATTATAATCATAGTGGTTCCTGTGGTTGAGTGGACAAGGTTATTATAATCACAGTTGTTCCTATGTTTGGGTGGACAGGGTTATTATAATCACAGTGGTTCCTGTGTTTGGGCGGACAGGGTTATTATAATCACAGTGGTTCCTGTGTTTGGGTGGACAGGGTTATTATAATCATAGTGGTTCCTGTGTTTGGGTGGACAGGGTTATTATAATCACAGTGGTTCCTGTGTTTGGGTGGACAGTGTTATTATAATCACAGTGGTTCCTGTGTTAGGGTGGACAATGTTATTATATTCACAGTGGTTCCTGTGTTTGGGTGAACAATGTTATTATAATCACAGTGGTTCCTGTGTTTGGGTGGACAAGGTTATTATAATCACAGTGGTTCCTGTGTTTGGGTGGACAAGGTTATTATAATCACAGTGGTTCCTGTGTTTGGGTGGACAATGTTATTATAATCATAGTGGTTCCTGTGTTTGGGTGGACAAGGTTATTATAATCACAGTGGTTCCTGTGTTTGGGTGGACACTGTTATTATAATCACAGTGGTTCCTATGTTTGGGTGGACAGGGTTATTATAATCACAGTGGTTCCTGTGTTTGGGTGGACAGGGTTATTATAATCATAGTGGTTCCTGTGTTTGGGTGGACAGGGTTATTATAATCACAGTGGTTCCTGTGTTAGGGTGGACAATGTTATTATAATCACAGTGGTTCCTGTGTTAGGGTGGACAATGTTATTATATTCACAGTGGTTCCTGTGTTTGGGTGAACAATGTTATTATAATCACAGTGGTTCCTGTGTTTGGGTGGACAAGGTTATTATAATCACAGTGGTTCCTGTGTTTGGGTGGACAGGTTATTATAATCACAGTGGTTCCTGTGTTTGGGTGGACAATGTTATTATAATCATAGTGGTTCCTGTGTTTGGGTGGACAAGGTTATTATAATCACAGTGGTTCCTGTGTTTGGGTGGACACTGTTATTATAATCACAGTGGTTCCTATGTTTGGGTGGACAGGGTTATTATAATCACAGTGGTTCCTGTGTTTGGATGGACAGGGTTATTATAATCATAGTGGTTTCTGTGTTTGGGTGGACAGGGTTATTATAATCATAGTGGTTCCTGTGTTTGGGTGGACAGGGTTATTATAATCATAATGGTGTTTGTGTTTGGGTGGACAGGGTTATTATAATCACAGTGGTTCCAGTGTTTGGGTGGACAGGGTTATTATAATCACAGTGGTTCCTGTGTTTGGACAGACAGGGTTATTATAATCATAGTGGTTCCTGTGTTTGGGTGGACAAGGTTACTATTGTCAGTGGTTCCTGTGTTTGGTTGGACATGGTTATTATAATCAGTGGTTCCTGTGTTTGGGTGGACAGGGTTATTATAGTCAGAGGCTCCTGTGTTTGGGTGGACAATGTTATTATAATCAGTGATTCCTGTGTTTGGGTGGACAGGGTTATTATAATCACAGTGGTTCCTATGTTTGGGTGGACAGGGTTATTATAATCACAGTGGTTCCTGTGTTTTGATGGACATGGTTATTATAATCACAGTGGTTCCTGTTTTTGGATGGACAGGGTTATTATAATCAAAGTGGTTCCTGTGTTTGGGTGGACATGTTTATTATAATCACAGTGGTTCCTGTGTTTGGGTTGACATGTTTATTATAATCACAGTGGTTTCTGTGTTTGGGTGGACTTGGTTATTATAATCAGTGGTTCCTGTGTTTGGGTGGACATGGTTATTACAATAGGTGGTTCCTGTGTTTGGGCGGACATGGTTATTATAATCAGTGTTTCCTGTGTTTGGGTGGACAGGGTTATTATAATCACAGTGGTTCCTCTGTTTGGGTGGACAGGGTTATTATAATCACAGTGGTTCCTGTGTTTGGGTGGACAGGGTTATTATAATCATAGTGGTTCCTGTGTTTGGGTGGACAGGGTTATTATAATCACAGTGGTTCCTGTGTTTGGGTGAACAATGTTATTATAATCACAGTGGTTCCTGTGTTTGGGTGGACAGGGTTATTATAGTCAGTGGTTCCTGTGTTTGCGTGGACAATGTTATTATAATCAGTGGTTCCTGTGTTTGGGTGGACAATGTTATTATAATCACAGTGGTTCCTGTATTTGGATGGACATGGTTATTATAATCAGTGGTTCCTGTGTTTGGGCGGAGATGGTTATTACAATCAGAGTGGTTCCTGTGTTTGGGTGGACATGGTTATTATAAGCAGTGCTTCCTGTGTTTGGGTGGACAGGGTTATTATAATCACAGTGGTTCCTGTGTTTGGGTGGACAGGGTTATTATAATCACAGTGGTTCCTGTGTTTGGGTGGACAGGGTTATTATAATCACAGTGGTTCCTATGTTTGGGTGGACAATGTTATTATAATCACAGTGGTTCCTGTGTTTTGGTGGACAGGGTTATTATAATCACAGTGGTTTCTATGTTTGGGTGGACAGGGTTATTATATTCACAGTGGTTCCTGTGTTTGTGTGGACAGGGTTATTATAATCAGTGCTTCCTGTGTTTGGACGGACAGGGTTATTATAATCAGTGGTTCCTGTGTTTGGGTGGACAGGGTTATTATAATCACAGTGGTTCCTATGTTTGGGTGGACAGGGTTATTATAATCACAGTGGTTCCTATGTTTGGGTGGACAGGGTTATTATAATCACAGTGGTTCCTGTGTTTGGGTGGACATGGTTATTATAATCAGTGGTTCCTATGTTTGGGTGGACAGGGTTATTATAACCACAGTGGTTCCTTTCTTTGGACGGACAGGGTTATTATAATCAAAGTGGTTCCTGTGTTTGGGTGGACATGTTTATTATAATCACAGTGGTTCCTGTGTTTGGGTTGACATGTTTATTATAATCACAGTGGTTTCTGTGTTTGGGTGGACA
>CM026399.1:43782383-43823203 GCA_014843695.1 Archivesica marissinica | reverse complement strand
TAGTAGTAAACATTACTTACTATATGTTTATAATATTATGACCATAGGCCAAACGTTTTTTGGCGTCTGGGGCGGGGCCTATGATCTCTGTGAGTAGACTGTTGTTGTTATCGTAACAAGAGGCGCGCTCGATTCACTGTCCAGAACATCCCAGACAACTTGACGCTTAATCGAATGTCTCACACAAGTGTACAGGAACATGTTCTGAGGACAGGATTAAAACACTGTAGAATGGTGGAACCTATGCTCGGTGTAAATCCCACATATAATGACCAGTATAAAATGTTAATACACGGAAACACGGTTTGACCCAGATTCTTATAAACAGGTAAACAAACATTAAAACCGTTCGTTATAAAATCACTGTAAAGCGTATTTTGGCAATATACTACCTTCGACATACTCTGTTTACTTTGGTAGGTTGTTTTGTAATTGTATTATATCCGTATTTATATAACTACTGATAACAGAAGTGAATATTAGAGAGTAAACACGAATTCACGTACTAGTTTCGTCTAAAAAAAATCTTTAGTCTAACGATGATTACGGGTAGTAACTTATTCATCCACATATACTGGGTACTCCAAGCACAAACTACTGAGTATGACAGGGTGGCGCTTGTCGGGGACCGTTGATAAACATCTCATTTGATACACAGAATGTTGTTAATAACCACATACTAGGTCAAAAACAGTCCCGAGTGGTACAGTGGCCAGCCGCTCAGCAAAAATGGTACCTATCTTGCTTTAATGTCGAACCCCTTGCGGGGATGTAGACATGTTGCGCATCAAAAACCGCAAGGAAGTTAAAATTATTGAATAGTTAAAAGCATAATTTAAGAAAGTAATGAAAATAAGTTGTGGTAAAAGTTTAAAAGCAGCTGCGCAGAACAACTAGGGACTGACATGGTCAATATTGCAAACTGTCGTATTGAATTGCTCTGTGGTAGGGAGATGGACAATGTCAGGAGGGAGATGGTTCCAATGGTAGATTGTTCTTGGAAAAAAGGAAAACTTGTAGTAGTCTGTAGTTGCTGTAATTAACCCATAACTTATGGAATGGCAATGGCTAGCAGGACGGGAGAGGGGAACTAGGTAATTTTCAATGGGAATAGCAACAAGATCATAATGAATGTTATACACAAGGGATAATCTATTGTCAATACGCCGTTGATCTAGTCTGCGTAGATTTAGGGAATGTAGCATGTCTGTAACACTAGAGGTACGATAGAAGTCAGCCTATATCCAACGCGGTGTTGTCTCATATACCGCTGGACACATTCATATGGTCTATCAATGTTTGGGTATGGGGCAACCAGATCTCGGAGCCATATTCAAGCTGGGGTCTCACTAGTGTCTGGTAAGCCATGGACTTAAGGGGTTCGGATTTGACCTGAGGTTTCTACGTAGGAATCCTAATGTTTGGTTTGCTTTCTTAGTTGACCTTTTTATATGAGTGTCCCACGACAGGTTATTTGAGATATCCAGAGACTCCATGGAGTTCATATTGACTGGGAATAGGATGTTTCCTTCTGGTGACGTGGATAACTTGACATTTGGAGGGGTTAAAGTCCCACTCCAACTCCTACTCTTCTAATCTCTTAAGATCGTTTTGGAGTGTGACCGATTCATTTGCAGATGATAGATAGACTGCAGTATCATCTGCAAAGATCCGGAGTTCGAGCCCCACTGGAGCCGTTACGATTGTGCCCTTAGGCAAGGCATTTAAATTCCACAGTGCCTCTTCTCTCTCCCTCGTGGCGATGGATTCCATCAGGAATGAGGTCTCGAGAGTGATTTATATAAGTTGACATGACTTGTTTCGCAATCGAGCTAAAATTAATGTGTATACACTAAAGATACGGACTTTAGTTTAGAGTGTTAACAATTGATTCGTGTTAAGATTTATGAAGATTATGATTTATATACGCCTATTTTGATGAGTAAATTTACATGAAAAAAGTGATGTAAAATGGATGTTGTGGTCACGTGACCGAATTCAACCTCCATGATTGGCCAACTACAATGTTTACAAACGTAACTAACCATGTGCGTTTTGCATTGCAATGTTTATCATATTAAGTTATGCTTTTACGTGAATTCTGTTTGTGTTTTTGATATTAATTTCATATTCTATCATAATATCATGTGTATCCTGCCGTTAATACCCGAAAGGGGAGTCTGGCAGTATGAATAGATAGATAGATCAACGAATTTCCGGATTCCAATTTTATTATCAAAATATCCCCTCCCTACCAACGAAAAAGCTCAAGACATAAACACTTTTTTTGTAATCATTACTCTATCACGACTTAATTTTGATTATAATGTCTTTTTTTCCAGGTATTGTGTAAAGAATTACAATGTCACAGCCACTGAAGAGCAAACGGCGGAGAGTGGCATTGCCAGAGAAGATGGGCAAGATTCGCCAGTATCTAACTGACCATTTCAACACCTTGCCTGATGATTTGAACGATTTGAGAAATGGACACTTGCTTCTTCTGCATATCATTAATTATAAATCCATCGGCAAGACCATAGATACAGTCGTAGAAAATCTCCCATGCAGGATCACTCAGGCCCAGCTGCGATCTCTTTTGAACAGAGCAAAGAAGTTTAAGAGCATTGACGGCGATGCTGCCATGACAAAATATTCCTGCCTGTGTTGTGAACCGTACACTTCGTTTGATCCCATCCAAGAAGATCCACAGCCAGTTCTAGATCCAGAGGAATCTCAGCCAGGACTTTCTGATTGTACATGTAAGTTGTTATTGTTTTGACTTCAGCTTAAAGGGATAAACCAGCGCCTTACGCCCGACTTAAAATGACAACCTACAGTACACTAAATATGGTTTCCAATGGGGCAATCTATTCTGCAAGTATATGATAACGCTGATGTATTACTAAATATAAAATCCCTGAAAGTGGCGTATAGCGTTGGACTTTAACTTGCCCAACTACTAAAGAAAGAAAAGAAAACAGGATCTTAAATTGTATTACTGTTAGGAGCTAGTAGGATATAATTCAAAGTATCAACAGTAGTAATCTGTAAATAAATACATTCTTAATCTTGGAGATTATTCATACAATATGTAACAATATCAATTCTATCTTCAGCCTTGGAGCAGTCTGCACGAGCCTTAGATCCAGAGAAAACGACTCAATGAGCTGAACTGCCATCTCCATCCATTGGACACAATTGCCAGTTCTGTCAGGACAGCTCTTAAGGCAAATGAACCACCAGACCTTGTGAAAAAACTTTATTCTAATGATTGTATTTCACATGCATTGGTTCTAGGAATAAACAAGTTTCGCTACAAAGATGGACGGGGTGATCCAAAAGGATTCACCAGTTCTTTGGAGAGTGCTGGACTTCCGAAAGGACTCCTTCCACGTTATCGGGGGAATCGCCTCCACATCATGTTTCATATTGCGGGCAAATTGCACCATCACAGAGTTTTTTTCATGAATCTATTTGAGGAAACAACTGTCACCTGTGGTGGTCTGCAAACGGCTATACTACATGACTATCGGTCGACAACTTCCAATTCTCACAGCTTCAGCATTTTTCTCCAAGCCGTGAGAATTGAAAGTCACCTCAGAAAATGCATAATACCGAGCTAATATTAGTAAATTTAGACTTGACATATTGTTTTCATGCTGGTCAATTGAGACAGATATCTCACCACTTCATAAGATGCCTGTGCATCACTTTAGAAATGTCCCTAACTGGAACTTCCAATTCTCACAGCTTCAGCATTTTTCTCCAAGCCGTGAGAATTGAAAGTCACCTCAGAAAATGCATAATACCGAGCTAATATTAGTAAATTTAGACTTGACATATTGTTTTCATGCTGGTCAATTGAGACAGATATCTCACCACTTCATATGATGCCTGTTTGTCACTTTAGAAAGATCCCTAACTGGAACTTTCAATTCTCACAGCTTCAGCATTTTTCTCCAAGCCGTGAGAATTGAAAGTCACCTCAGAAAATGCATAATACCGAGCTAATATTAGTAAATTTAGACTTGACATATTGTTTTCATGCTGGTCAGGTGAGATAGATATCTCACCACTTCATTTGATGCCTGTGGGTCACTTTATATACGTCCCTCTCCGGAACTTAATTCTCACTTGTTCAACAATTTTTTCCCAAGCGCTGAGAATTGAAAGTCTCATCCGAAAATGCATACCGGTAATTAATACCAAACTAAAATATTAGTCAATTTAGACTTCACATATATGATTTCATGCTGGTCTGTTGATATACAATGTACAGTCAAACCTGTCTTAAGCAGCCAGTCAAAGGAGTCAGAGAAAGTGGCTGCTTAACACAGGTGGCTGCTTAATAGAGGTAAACTATATAATAAAACAACCGATTGGGAACCTGGAAACTTGCTGCTTAATACAGGTTTGGCTGCTTAATGAAGATGACCACTAACACAGGTTTGACTGTAGATATCTCACCACTTCATATGTTGCCTGTGGGTCACTTTGATAGGTCTCTCATTGGAACTTTCAATTATCACAGGATTAACATTTTCAGAAAATATGTATCGGAATATATATATATATGTGTATCATAATGTATATATGAATGTATCGGAATGTATATATATATATATTGGAATGTGTGTTTATGAGTGTGACTACATATGGGTGTCCTCCATGTTGCTTAGACTGGAAATGTCGCTTTTACAAATATGTAATGTAAATGTGACGGCCCACTGTATATATGAATGTAATACAACATTGATATTAGTATGTATTGCCTACAGCAAACAATTGTTAACAGGACAGCGATCCTAAGCAAGCGTCCAATGCATTCATAGAAGAACACAGGATAAACTGGGTACCATGACCAACTGGTAAGTTAGATAATCAATCAAAAGGATCCTGGTTAGATATTGTAGGCTTGATCCACGTCTGACCTTAATAATATTAATAGTCTTTCTGACGAGGTCTGGTGTCGGTGCCTAAGCTGGACACTAAAAGAACCAGCGAAGACTTATTATTTTATTTCATTCCTATAATTTCAATCATTTAGTTTCTTTGTATAATGGTTACTTTTACATTATATTTTATATAAAGGACATCACTAATGCATTTCTTAAGCAGATGTTATCATATATTATTATCCATAACATGTCTTAGAAGAGTTGTCATAGTTGACATTATTTTAGAATTGATGGTTTCTTTGATATAAATACCTTTAGTAGCATAAAGCAGCTACTGTTAATACAATGTATCATTTAGTGGCATAATGCTAGCCACATTAAATCTGCTACAGGACTTATGTTTATTTGTAACTAATAGTCTATGAACTATTATATATGGACACCATTAAAACCCATGCTGGACTGGTAATCCAGGTATCGCATGTTCTATCCCCCCATCTGACTCTAATAAAATTAATAGTCTTTCAGATGGGACTTTAAACTAAGGTCTCGTGTCGGTGTTGTACACCGTGCACGTAAAAGAACCACAGGAGACTGGAATGGGTCTCTGTCTGTATCATTGCACTATCCTCCAAACGTCTAAGAGGACTAATTTCAGGAGGTGTCGCTCATATGGGCAACCAGTAGCCACGATAAATACACATAAAACACACACACACACACACATTAAAACCACCTACATAATTAACGTGAACTTCAATCTGTGTTAATTATCGTTATTGCTGGACAATTATATATATATTAAATTAGTAACTGGAATCGTCATTGGTTTAATTCAAATTGACCATACACCGTGGACTGACCCCTTCATATGCCACCACTTTGTGTACGCTACTCTGCTGTACCACACTAATTCCCCATTTAGAGTTAACCTGCACACAAGTGCAAACCCCGTGAACTCGAGTCGGTGACATATTGTATACAAAACGAAAATGGATTAAATCGGAAGCTTATAGCTTATTGAGATTATCTCCATTAAATATATAAATGTGTGCACTATCGGCGATTAAGAGATAAACGTATTATGTAGTAATACCAAAATATATAATACGTGTATGAAAATATAGTTTTATATCAAGTGAAAAACTAACAAAATGGGGATTGAAAGCGAGGTAATAACAAAACAATTCTCAAAGTGAATCACTCTGCCAATGCATCAGTCCCTCAAAGACTATTGAATGGGTCTCTCTGCCTGTATCATTGCATTATCCTCCAAAATCTAAAATGACTCTTCAGGTGTCGCTCA
This sequence comes from Archivesica marissinica, assembly GCA_014843695.1. Lineage (NCBI taxonomy): Eukaryota > Metazoa > Mollusca > Bivalvia > Venerida > Vesicomyidae > Archivesica > Archivesica marissinica. Next base: position 43,816,999 of record CM026399.1, on the reverse strand, counting down.
CTTATGCAACCTGAGTAGCGACGATTACAAAAAGTAATGCATGTTAGTATTTATAAACATATAACATAGCGAAAGACACTGGACCCGCTACACTCTCTAGCATGGTAGGATTGTATTCATATTCCTGTCTGGCCTCTATACCGTGCAATCGTGGGACAAGCCGTCCGTGTGTCGAGTACCTAGTCAGTATGTATTTATGTACACAGTCATGCACAAAACCACACCCACAGGCAGGCACACACACAATCTTATCTTTATATAAGATAATTATTCAAACTTAAAGCGAATCGGGTGTGGGGGGGGGTGTACGTTTATATATCGTCGTTACCGGTTGCCCATATGAGCGACGCCTCCTGAAGAGATTAGTCATTATAGATTTTTGGAGGATAGTGCAATGATACAGACAGAGACCCATTCCAGAGTCTCTTCTGGTTCTTTTACGTGCACGGTTTAAAGTCCCATCTGAAAGACGGTTAATTTTATTAGTGTCAGACGGGGGATCGAACTTGCGATCCCTGGATTACCAGTCCACCGCTACAGTCCACCGCTAGACTACATAGCCGTCTGTAAAAGCGAGTTTCTAGTGGCCTTGTCTATCTTTTATATTTAAAATATTGATCTCGTGGCATTGACATTGTGGAAGTCGTGATAGTGCAGTTGTAGCGCATTCGCTTCAGGTACGAAAGGACCCGAGTTCGCGCCCAGCTGTAGCTGTTACGATTGTGTCCCTTAGCAAGGGACGTAAATTGCTTCTTCTCTCCTTTATCGAGATGGATTCTACCAGAAATGAGGCCTCGAGGACGATTAATATAATGTAGTAAACACTTGTTCTGCAATCTAGTTAAGTTAAATTTGTATAAACTAAACTACAAAAATCTATCTTGATTGATCTAACTTTAAATTATTTATGACAGTCGAAAGGGTCATAAACAATATACAGTTACGATTTTGCCCAATAATTTTATGTCCGTTGGTAGAATTGTGTGAATTATTAATATATTCACATTGTAATAGAACATGTAGGGGTGTCGCATCAACAGTTTAGGTCATAAGACTCCAGACTTTCATACAAATATTACGACAACACACTATTTCTACTTAGTAGTTGTGGCCTAACTAATACAGTTTCGGTAATGACAACGGCAGTCATATTGTATGATAAAATCTAGATTATTAATCCATAATCGATTTCATAGTGGCATTTAAATTAGCTGGCTAATCTTACAATAAACTTAAAACTGCAGTATTGGGATACACAAGCTTACTTGAGGATGTGTGAAATATCGATAGCTGATTGGATTATCCATAATAGTTTGATTGACAGGTGTCGTACCGATAACAATAAGCTGTTCCATCTTATACCCGTAGCGTGAGCCCCGTAAGCAGCAACTAGCGAACTTACGATCCTCACGGACTTACGGGGCTCACGCTACACCGGGACATGCACGCCGTGCGGTCAGAGGCTGTGACGTGTGACCCCACTGGGGAATTGGTTCCGGGTCGTTGTACCCTAGAAAGTAGTTTTTACAATCAAACAGACCATAATTTGATGATGTTTTACTGTAGAACCAGAGACTGTTTGCATTTCTTACTGTGATTGGTGTGCATCTGTGGCATTTGTGCTCATCTAAAGAAGACTTTTTGTGCATTTATTTCAGTACTACTTGCTCCAGCGCATTGATGAGTAAACAGCCCTACATGACAGCTAGGATTCCTACGCGCTCCATTTTTAACCGGTGTTTGTTTACATTTGAAAATTGTGAAAAACTTTGATGGTGATGCCATGACTTACTTGTGTCTAACAGCAAGCAGCAGCCCTGGAGTTTACAGAACTGCATGTGGTAAATGTCGATTCTTGTTTGGAACTGAGCATTTGACTGTGAAAGTTGATCGATTTACTATAGCGCGAAGAAGGAGAAAATACAGTGGTGTGCATCCGTGAGATGTTGCCTCGGCCGGGACATGCACGCCGTGCGGTCAAAGGCTGTGAGATGTGGCCTCGGCCGGGACATGCACGTTGTGCGGTCAGCCGCTGTGAGATATGGCCTATGCCGGGATATGCACGCCGTGCGGTCAGCCGCTGTGAGATGTGGCCTATGCCAGGATATGCACGCCGTGCGGTCAGCCGCTGTGAGATGTTGCCTCGGGACATGCGCGCCGTGTGGTCAGCCGAGGTTAAAAACTTATAGCTGGTCTGGTGCACAGTAAATGGGCAAGTTCAAGAACAGTAGCTGTACATGCTTATTTCATCCACAATATTGAATTTATTTGAATAACAAATACAACAGGTCAAAGTATTTGGTCTGTTGTATATGTGCGCAAAAGTTAATTACGAAATCTTAACACATTATAGTGTATTAAGATAGTTTGCGTATAATGAATATTGCATATGGTAAAACCTTTTTTTATCACTTAGAAAAATTCATTGTCCTTAATTTGAAGTTGTATCATGACTGAATACGTTTTCGTGGTAAAACATGTATGCTTTGTAATGGTTTATAATACGGTTGTATCCCATATTTTAGTTCATGTAGTTAATATCACTTTAGTTAATATCATTTCTGAAACTACATAGCAATATGGAAGAGCCCATATTTTGGGTATCCATCCCCAAGGTAGAAACGTATCCGTGTATGGGTTATGTTTGTATTGGTTGTGGGTCCCTGACTATGGGTAGTCACTGGTGTCATATTCCCTATTTAGGGGTCCAGGGGCGGTTCATCAAGTTCGACTTTTATTTCTGAAACTACATAGCAATATGGAAGAGCCCACAGTTTGGGTATCCATCCCCAAGGTAGAAACGTATCCGTGTATGGGTTATGTTTGTATTGGTTGTGGGTCCTTGACTATGGGTAGTCAGTGGTGTCACATTCCCTTATTTAAGGTCTAGTGGGCTGGTGAATAAATGTCGGCTGTTTGTTTCATATATATTTTTTACTGCAAATAGTGGTATTATAGAAGCCCATATTTTGGGTATCTATCCCCAAGGTAGAAACTTATCCGTGTATGAGTTATGTTTATATTGGTGTTGGGTCCCTGACTATGGGTAGTCACTGGTGTCACATTCCCTATTTAGGGGCCCAGGGGCCGTTCATCAAGTTAAAAAAATATAAACTCGGTTCCATTCTATCTCGAAGAAGTCAAAATGGCAACGTTTCAAATCTGGTCAGTTGTAATGAATACGTAAGGTCACTGCCATTTGTTGAACCATAATTTAGTTAATTAGCGTAATCTTTGAATTGAACATTATTACATTGACAAAGATGGCAGTTTCTTACGGAGGTTGGTGCACCCAAGTACTGGTTAACCGCTGGAGCCTTCCCAGGAAAGGTGTTGTTAGGTAAACTGCCCGCCGGCGATATAGCCCGAAATGGTGCTGATGCAGGCGTAACACCCGAAATATTATTAACATAACATTGACAAACATTTCCAAACCTGATTCGGTGATTCGACACCATTTTGTTTATGAGATGATGCTATATGTGGATGGAGTTTGATTGGCTCACTCGATGTGATGAGTTAATGAATTATTCATGTTGACATTTGTGATAATTTGAACTACAGTCATTTAGCATACAGTCGGAAAATACGTATAATTTGGAAGACAGAAACATGCAACATTATATATTATAAGAATGTTTTATCTATGTACGAATGATTAACATTGGAATAATTTGTGTGATACATATGCACGATATATCCAAATTGTTATTATCACATACGTGTTATTGTGTGTTTAGGCTTTCGTTATACTAATGACACTTAACTCCAGAATTCTGAAATAAATAAAACTAAATAAATAAAAACGAAATTTTCGTAAATTTAAATTGTGGATTGGACCTTTTAAATACAGCCCCACCCTCCCCGGTACCTCACGCCAAGTTCATCAATACAGACATCTACATACATATACACCATATAAAATCGTCCCGAGAGTCGGGTCGGCATTACTGCACTTTACGTTTTACTATATCGGTGAAAATGCAAATGTCTGCAGAATGCAATTTGATATTATATGGTATAATTGATTTCCAAATATTTGCTTCAAAAACTGTATTTCAACAAATAAACAAACGCAGTTTGTTGACATAACAAAATAATGTAAATAGGGTCGACATTCATGCGTAATACAAAGCGTCTATCCTGAATAACACGAGTTATGCTACATATTTACCGTGATATCTCACATGTGTGCCTATGCATATTTATCTTAATTAAATTATCTCTAAACGAAAGTATCGCGTGTTAGTAACAAATGCCAATTCAGGAGCCTGGATGACCGTTATATGAAATCCTACTTTCACGTTTGAAAGTTTGTATATCCCAAAAACATTGTAACTCCTGACAAATGATACATTTTGGAAAATAAACACATTTCAACACACAAAGCAAACAAAATATATGTTTGGCCTGTAGCGTACACTCCTACACGACCTTTTATTTTATTTAAACACATACTATCTAATACTGCATGTTTATTCATTGCAATTTCGAGACAAATTACATGCACATAACCAATGTTCTGAGATATCTTTGGCTGTAATATATTGTGGAATATATGAAACATAACCCCGGACAGACAGTGAGATACACGGGACCAGAGTAAAAACCAGAGGTAAAAATTCACTAATAATCGTGTATATAATGTAAAAACCAGAGGTAAACATTCACTAATAATCGTGTATATAATGTAAAAACCAGAGGTAAACATTCACTAATAATCGTGTATATAATGTAAAAACCAGAGGTAAAAATTCACTAATAATCGTGTATATAATGTAAAAACCAGAGGTAAACATTCACTAATAATCGTGTATATAATGTAAAAACCAGAGGTAAACATTCACTAATAATCGTGTATATAATGTAAAAAACAGAGGTAAAAATTCACTAATAATCGTGTATATAATGTAAAAACCAGAGGTAAACATTCACTAATAATCGTGTATATAGGTAACAAAAAACCAGAGGTAAACATTCACTAATAATCGTGTATATAATGTAAAACCAGAGGTAAACATTCACTAATAATCGTGTATATAATGTAAAAACCAGAGGTAAACATTCACTAATAATCGTGTATATAATGTAAAAACCAGAGGTAAACATTCACTAATAATCGTGTATATAATGTAAAAACCAGAGGTAAACATTCACTAATAATCGTGTATATACTGTAAAAACCAGAGGTAAACATTCACTAATAATCGTGTATATAATGTAAAAACCAGAGGTAAACATTCACTAATAATCGTGTATATAATGTAAAAACCAGAGGTAAAAATTCACTAATAATCGTGTATATAATGTAAAAACCAGAGGTAAACATTCACTAATAATCGTGTATATAATGTAAAAACCAGAGGTAAACATTCACTAATAATCGTGTATATAATGTAAAAACCAGAGGTAAACATTCACTAATAATCGTGTATATAATGTAAAAACCAGAGGTAAACATTCACTAATAATCGTGTATATAATGTAAAAACCAGAGGTAAACATTCACTAATAATCGTGTATATAATGTAAAAACCAGAGGTAAACATTCACTAATAATCGTGTATATAATGTAAAAACCAGAGGTAAACATTCACTAATAATCGTGTATATAATGTAAAAACCAGAGGTAAACATTCACTAATAATCGTGTATATAATGTAAAAACCAGAGGTAAACATTCACTAATAATCGTGTATATAATGTAAAAACCAGAGGTAAACATTCACTAATAATCGTGTATATAATGTAAAAAACTCTGGAAAACTGCATCCAATGCATCTCACATGTTGTTTGTATATTAAAATATTTACAAAACTATAATACATTCATACTCATGTTTACTGTAAACTGTAGCTAGACCTAGTTACTGTAGCTAGTTTACTGTAGCTAGTTACTGTATCTACTGCTAGAACGCTTATTTCCTTGCAACATACATACAATTTACAATGCATATAAACCGAATCCACAGATATGAAATGCAAATATGTATGAATACGTAACTTTCACGACAAGAATGTAGATCAATTATTCTTAATAATAAATGTCTATATATACATGTGACTATGGGTAATGTCTGAGACCCGGCATTACAGTGCTGATATAAGTATGCATTCAAGATATTCTATAGAGTACATTAAAATTAGTTCTCTTCAATGAATTCATTTACTTCATTATAATAAAGACAACAAATGTCTCTTATTAAACATAAAGTTGATGCAATCCGACTTAAATGTTCGCTAGAACTAATTCAATTTACATTTCGAACTAGATACATTTTACACGTTCCACTCTAAGTGTCTAAACCTATGTTAAATATAGTATTCTCCTGCCTAGTGTATACATATCATCCAACTGACACGGAGAAGGACAATATATGTTTTACTTCGTTCAATATGTTTTACTTCGTTCAATATATGTTTTATTCCGTTCATTCTGTTTACATGTAAACGTACTGAAATAAATAATGCTTAAACTAATTCTATAGCCACCAACAAGTATCCACCTATCATTGGTCAATAATTCTAACACGTCAGTCAAACTTAATATCAGTTTCCTAGTATTAACAATTATAAATATATATCCTAACATCATTGTATAAGTATAACACTAGCATTATTTCTTATAAATTCAAACTGGTATTGTTTTTTCCTAGCAATCGGAACAACCGATGCTCAAATCGTTGCCGTCTGGTGCATGACCATCACTAGACGCTAGGTGACTGTTCCAATAATGTAGACTCTTGGTGACTGTTCCAATGATGTAGACGCTATGTGACTGTTCCAATGAAGTAGACGCTAGGTGACTGTTCCAATAATGTAGACGCTAGGTGACAGTTCCAATGATGTAGACGCTAGGTTACTGTTCCAATGATGTAGACGCTAGGTTACTGTTCCAATGATGTAGACGCTAGGTGACTGTTCCAATGATGTAGACGCTAGGTGACTGTTCCAATGATGTAGACGCTTGGTGACTGTTCCAATGGTGTAGACGCTAGGTGATTGTTCCAATAATGTAGAGTCTTGGTGACTGTTCCAATGATGTAGACGTTTGGTGACTGTTCCAATGATGTAGCTGCTATGTGACTGTTCCAATGATGTAGACGATAGGTGACTGTTCCAATGATGTAGACGCTAGGTGACTGTTCCAATGATGTAGACGCTAGGTTACTGTTCCAATGATGAAGACACTTGGTGACTGTTCCAATGATGTAGACGCTAGGTTACTGTTCCAATGATGTAGACGCTAGGTAACTGTTCCAATGATGTAGACGCTAGGTGACTGTTCCAATGATGTAGACGCTAGGTGACTGTTCCTATGATGTAGACGCTTGGTGACTGTTCCAATGGTGTAGACGCTAGGTGACACTTCCAATAATGTAGACTCTTGGTGACTGTTCCAATGATGTAGACGCTTGGTGACTGTTCCAATGATGTAGACGCTATATGACTGTTCCTATGATGTAGACGCTGGGTGACTGTTCCAATGATGTAGACGCTAGGTTACTGTTCCAATGATGTAGACGCTAGGCGACTGTTCCAATCATGTAGACGCTAGGTGACTGTTCCAATGATGTAGACGCTAGGTGACTGTTCCAATGATGAAGACACATGGTGACTGTTCCAATGATGTAGACGCTAGGTTACTGTTCCAATGATGTAGACGCTAGGTAACTGTTCCAATGATGTAGACGCTAGGTGACTGTTCCAATGATGTAGACGCTAGGTGACTGTTCCAATGATGTAGACGCTTGGTGACTGTTCCAATGGTGTAGACGCTAGGTGACTGTTCCAATAATGTAGACTCTTGGTGACTGTTCCAATGATGTAGACGCTTGGTGACTGTTCCAATGATGTAGACGCTATATGACTGTTCCTATGATGTAGACGCTGGGTGACTGTTCCAATGATGTAGACGCTAGGTGACTGTTCCAATGATGTAGACGCTAGGTGACTGTTCCAATGATGTAGACGCTAGGTGACTGTTCCAATGGTGTAGACTCTTGGTGACTGTTCCAATGATGTAGACTCTTGGTGACTGTTCCAATGATGTAGACGCTAGGTGTCTGTTCCAATGGTGTAGACACTATGTGACTGTTCCAATGGTGTAGACGCTAGGTGACTGTTCCAATAATGTAGACTCTTGGTGACGGTTCCAATGATGTAGACGCTTGGTGACTGTTCCAATGATGTAGACGCTATGTGACTGTTCCAATGATATAGACGCTAGGTGACTGTTCCAATGATGTAGATGCTAGGTGACTGTTCCAATGATGTAGACGCTAGGTGACTGTTCCAATGATGTAGAGGCTTGGTGACTGTTCCAATGATGTAGACGCTAGGTTACTGTTCCAATGATGTAGACGCTAGGTGACTGTTCCAGTGATGTAGACGCTAGGTGAATGTTCCAATGATGTAGACGCTAGGTGACTGTTCCAATGAAGTAGACGCTAGGTGACTGGTCCAATGATGTAGACTTTTGGTGACTGTTCCAATGATGTAGACGCTAGGTGACTGTTCCAATGATGTAGACGCTAGGTTACTGTTCCAATGATGTAGACGATATGTGACTGTTCCAATGATGTAGACGCTAGGTGACTGTTCCAATAATGTAGAATCTTGGTGACTGTTCCAATGATGTAGACGCTTGGTGACTGTTCCAATGATGTAGCTACTATGTGATTGTTCCAATGATGTAGACGCTAGGTGACTGTTCCAATGATGTAGACGCTAGATAACTGTTCCAATGATGTAGACGCTAGGTGACTGTTCCAATGATGAAGACACTTGGTGACTGTTCCAATGATGTAGACGCTAGGTTACTGTTCCAATGATGTAGACGCTAGGTAACTGTTCCAATGATGTAGACGCTAGGTGACTGTTCCAATGATGTAGACGCTAGGTGACTGTTCCAATGATGTAGACGCTAGGTGACTGTTCCAATAATGTAGACTCTTGGTGACTGTTCCAATGATATAGACGCTTGGTGACTGTTCCAATGATGTAGACGCTATGTGACTGTTCCAATGATGTAGACGCTAGGTGACGGTTCCAATGATATAGACGCTAGGTGACTGTTACAATGATGTAGACGCTAGGTGACTGTTCCAATGATGTAGACGCTTGGTGACTGTTCCAATGATGTAGACGCTAGGTGACTGTTCCAATGATGTAGACGCTAGGTGACTGTTCCAGTGATGTAGCGTCGACTGTTCCAATGATGTAGACTCTTGGTGTCTGTTCCAATGATGTAGACGCTAGATGACTGTTCCAATGATGTATACTCTTGGTGACTGTTCCAATGATGTAGACGCTATGTGACTGTTCCAATGGTGTAGACTCTTGGTGACTATTCCAATGATGTAGACGTTAGGTGACTGTTCCAATGGTGTAGACGCTAGGTGACTGTTCCAATGGTGTAGACGCTAGGTGACTGTTCCAATAATGTAGACTCTTGGTGACTGTTCCAATGATGTAGACGCTTGGTGACTGTTCCAATGATGTAGACGTTATGTGACTGTTCCAATGATGTAGACGCTAGGTGACTGTTCCAATGATGTAGACGCTAGGTGACTGTTCCAATGAGGTAGACGCTAGGTGACTGTTCCAATGGTGTAGACACTTGCTGACTGTTCCAATGATGTAGACGCTTGGCGACTGTTCCAATGATGTAGACGCTAGGTGACTGTTCCAATGATGTAGACGCTAGGTGACTGTTCCAATGGTGTAGACGCTAGGTGACTGTTCCAATGGTGTAGACGCTAGGTAACAGTTCCAATAATGTAGACTATTGGTGACTGTTCCAATGATGTAGACGCTTGGTGACTGTTCCAATGATGTAGACGCTATGTGACTGTTCCAATGATGTAGACGCTAGGTGACTGTTCCAATGATGTAGACGCTAGGTGACTGTTCCAATGATGTAGACGCTAGGTGACTGTTCCAATGGTGTAGACTCTTGATGACTGTTCCAATGATGTAGACGCTTTGTGACTGTTCCAATTTTGTAGACGCTAGGTGACTGTTCCAATGATGTAGACGCTAGGTGACTGTTCCAATGATGTAGACGCTAGGCGACTGTTCCAATGATGTAGACGCTAGGTGACTGTTCCAATGATGTAGACGCTAGGTGACTGTTCCAATGATGTAGACGCTAGGTGACTGTTCCAATGGTGTAGACTCTTGGTGACTGTTCCAATGATGTAGACTCTTGGTGACTGTTCCAATGATGTAGACGCTAGGTGACTGTTCCAATGGTGTAGACACTATGTGACTGTTCCAATGGTGTAGACGCTATGTGACTGTTCCAATGATGTAGACGCTAGGTGACTGTTCCAATGATGTAGACGCTAGGTGACTGTTCCAATGATGTAGACGCTAGGTGACTGTTCCAATGATGTAGACGCTTGGTGACTGTTCCAATGATGTAGACGCTTGGTGACTGTTCCAATGATGTAGACGCTAGGTGACTGTTCCAATGATGTAGACGCTAGGTGACTGTTCCAATGATGTAGACGCTAGGTGACTGTTCCAATGATGTAGACTCTTGGTGACTGTTCCAATGATGTAGACGCTAGGTGACTGTTCCAATGATGTAGACGCTAGGTTACTGTTCCAATGATGTAGACGCTAGGTGACTGTTCCAATGATGTAGACGCTATGTGACTGTTCCAATGATGTAGACGCTAGGTGACTGTTCCAATGATGTAGACTCTTGGTGACTGTTCCAATGATGTAGACGCTTGGTGACTGTTCCAATGATGTAGACGCTATGTGACTGTTCCAATGATGTAGACGCTAGGTGACTGTTCCAATGATGTAGACGCTAGGTGACTGTTCCAATGATGTAGACGCTTGGTGACTGTTCCAATGATGTAGACGCTAGGTGACTGTTCCAATGATGTAGACGCTAGGTGACTGTTCCAATGATGTAGACGCTAGGTGACTGTTCCAATGATGTAGACGCTAGGTGACTGTTCCAATGATGTAGACGCTAGGTGACTGTTCCAATGATGTAGACGCTAGGTGACTGTTCCAATGATGTAGACGCTAGGTGACTGTTCCAATGATGTAGACGCTAGGTGACTGTTCCAATGATGTAGACGCTAGGTGACTGTTCCAATGATGTAGACGCTAGGTGACTGTTCCAATGATGTAGACGCTAGGTGACTGTTCCAATGATGTAGACGCTAGGTGACTGTTCCAATGATGTAGACGCTAGGTGACTGTTCCAATGATGTAGACGCTAGGTGACTGTTCCAATGATGTAGACGCTAGGTGACTGTTCCAATGATGTAGACGCTAGGTGACTGTTCCAATGATGTAGACGCTATGTGACTGTTCCAATGATGTAGACGCTAGGTGACTGTTCCAATGATGTAGACGCTAGGTGACTGTTCCAATGATGTAGACGCTAGGTGACTGTTCCAATGATGTAGACGCTAGGTGACTGTTCCAATGATGTAGACGCTTGGTGACTGTTCCAATGATGTAGACGCTAGGTGACTGTTCCAATGATGTAGACGCTAGGTGACTGTTCCAATGATGTAGACTCTTGGTGACTGTTCCAATGATGTAGACGCTAGGTGACTGTTCCAATGATGTAGACGCTAGGTGACTGTTCCAATGATGTAGACGCTAGGTGACTGTTCCAATGGTGTAGACGCTAGGTGACTGTTCCAATGATGTAGACTCTTGGTGACTGTTCCAATGATGTAGACGCTAGGTGACTGTTCCAATGATGTAGACGCTAGGTGACTGTTCCAATGATGTAGACGCTAGGTGACTGTTCCAATGATGTAGACGCTATGTGACTGTTCCAATGATGTAGACGCTAGGTGACTGTTCCAATGATGTAGACGCTAGGTGACTGTTCCAATGATGTAGACGCTAGGTGACTGTTCCAATGATGTAGACGCTAGGTGACTGTTCCAATGATGTAGACGCTAGGTGACTGTTCCAATGATGTAGACGCTAGGTGACTGTTCCAATGATGTAGACGCTAGGTGACTGTTCCAATGATGTAGACGCTATGTGACTGTTCCAATGATGTAGACGCTAGGTGACTTCCAATGATGTAGACGCTATGTGACTGTTCCAATGATGTAGACGCTTGGTGACTGTTCCAATAATGTAGACTCTTGGTGACTGTTCCAATGATGTAGACGCTTGGTGACTGTTCCAATGATGTAGACGCTTGGTGACTGTTCCAATGATGTAGACGCTAGGTTACTGTTCCAATGATGTAGACGCTATGTGACTGTTCCAATGATGTAGACGCTAGGTGACTGTTCCAATGGTGTAGACGCTAGGCGACTGTTCCAATGATGTAGACGCTAGGTGACTGTTCCAATGATGTAGACGCTTGGTGACTGTTCCAATGATGTAGACGCTAGGTGACTGTTCCAATGATGTAGACGCTAGGTGACTGTTCCAATGATGTAGACGCTAGGTGACTGTTCCAATGATGTAGACGCTAGGTGACTGTTCCAATGATGTAGACGCTAGGTGACTGTTCCAATGATGTAGACGCTAGGTGACTGTTCCAATGATGTAGACGCTAGGTGACTGTTCCAATGATGTAGACGCTAGGTGACTGTTCCAATGATGTAGACGCTAGGTGACTGTTCCAATGATGTAGACGCTAGGTGACTGTTCCAATGATGTAGACGCTTGGTGACTGTTCCAATGATGTAGACGCTAGGTGACTGTTCCAATGATGTAGACGCTAGGTGACTGTTCCAATGATGTAGACGCTAGGTGACTGTTCCAATGATGTAGACGCTAGGTGACTGTTCCAATGATGTAGACGCTAGGTGACTGTTCCAATGATGTAGACGCTAGGTGACTGTTCCAATGATGTAGACGCTAGGTGACTGTTCCAATGATGTAGACGCTAGGTGACTGTTCCAATGATGTAGACGCTAGGTGACTGTTCCAATGATGTAGACGCTAGGTGACTGTTCCAATGATGTAGACGCTAGGTGACTGTTCCAATGATGTAGACGCTAGGTGACTGTTCCAATGATGTAGACGCTAGGTGACTGTTCCAATGATGTAGACGCTTGGTGACTGTTCCAATGATGTAGACGCTATGTGACTGTTCCAATGATGTAGACGCTAGGTGACTGTTCCAATGATGTAGACGCTAGGTGACTGTTCCAATGATGTAGACGCTAGGTGACTGTTCCAATGATGTAGACGCTAGGTGACTGTTCCAATGATGTAGACGCTAGGTGACTGTTCCAATGATGTAGACGCTAGGTGACTGTTCCAATGATGTAGACGCTATGTGACTGTTCCAATGATGTAGACGCTAGGTGACTGTTCCAATGATGTAGACGCTTGGTGACTGTTCCAATGATGTAGACGCTATGTGACTGTTCCAATGATGTAGACGCTAGGTGACTGTTCCAATGATGTAGACGCTAGGTGACTGTTCCAATGATGTAGACGCTAGGTGACTGTTCCAATGATGTAGACTCTTGGTGACTGTTCCAATGATGTAGACGCTAGGTGACTGTTCCAATGATGTAGACGCTAGGTGACTGTTCCAATGGTGTAGACGCTAGGTGACTGTTCCAATGGTGTAGACGCTAGGTGACTGTTCCAATGATGTAGACGCTAGGTGACTGTTCCAATGATGTAGACGCTAGGTGACTGTTCCAATGATGTAGACGCTAGGTGACTGTTCCAATGATGTAGACGCTAGGTGACTGTTCCAATGGTGTAGATGCTAGGTGACTGTTCCAATGATGTAGACGCTAGGTGACTGTTCCAATGATGTAGACGATTGGTGACTGTTCCGATGATGTAGACGCTAGGTGACTGTTCCAATGATGTAGACGCTAGGTGACTGTTCCAATGATGTAGACACTAGGTGACTGTTCCAATGATGTAGACTCATATGACTGTTCCAATGATGTAGACACTGGGTGACTGTTCCAATGATGTAGACGCTAGGTGATTGTTCCAATGATGTAGACGCTAGGTGACTGTTCCAATGGTGTAGACTCTTGGTGACTGTTCCAATGATGTAGACGCTTGGTGACTGTTCCAATGATATAGACGTTAGATGACTGTTCCAATGGTGTAGACGCTTGGTGACTGTTCCAATGATGTAGACGCTAGTTGACTGTTCCAATGATGTAGACGCTAGATCACTGTTCCAATGATGTAGACGCTAGGTGACTGTTCCAATGATGTAGACGCAAGGTGACTGTTCCAATGGTGTAGACGCTAGGTGACTGTTCCAATGATGTAGACGCTAGCTGACTGTTCCAATGATGTAGACGCTAGGTGACTGTTCCAATGATGTAGACGCTAGGTTACTGTTCCAATGATGTAGACGCTAGTTGACTGTTCCATTGATGTAGACGCTAGGTGACTGTTCCAATGAGGTAGACGCTAGGTGACTGTTCCAATGGTGTAGACGCTAGGTGACTGTTCCAATGATGTAGACGCTAGGTGACTGTTCCAATGATGTAGACGCTAGGTGACTGTTCCAATGGTGTAGACTCTTGGTGACTGTTCCAATGATGTAGACGCTATGTGACTGTTCCAATGATGTAGACGCAAGGTGACTGTTCCAATGGTGTAGACGCTAGGTGACTGTTCCAATGATGTAGACGCTAGGTGACTGTTTCAATGATGTAGACGCTTGGTGACTGTTCCAATGATGTAGACTATTGGTGACTGTTCCAATGATGTAGACGCTAGGTGACTGTTCCAATGATGTAGACGTTAGGTTACTGTTCCAATGATGTAGACGCTAGGTGACTGTTCCAATGATGTAGACGCTAGGTGACTCTTCCAATGATGTAGACGCTAGGTGACTGTTCCAATGATGTAGACGATAGGTGACTGTTCCAATGATGTATACACTAGGTGACTGTTACCTAGAATGAAGACGCTATGTGACTGTTCCAATGATGTAGACGATAGGTGACTGTTCCAATGATGTAGACGCTAGGTTACTGTTCCAATGATGTAGACGCTTGGTGACTGTTCCAATGATGTAGACTCTTGGTGACTGTTCCAATGATGTAGACTCTTGGTGACTGTTCCAATGTTGTAGACGCTTGGTTACTGTTCCAATGATAGATAGATAGATAGATATCTTTTATTCCACCATATGATGAGATACATTTACATAATAAACACAGACAATTGATAACAAAATGAACAGATGAAATGGAACATAGAACTTTTACACATATATGCACTATAATATATTATGTGTGTATATTTCTACATCTACACACATAACACACACATACACACAGATACACAATACATACATACCTACCTACATGCATATACACATATACATATATACATATATTTATATACATATACATGTATACATATATACATATACACACATATACATACATACATACACCCATGCATATACATGCATATACACAGACATACAGACTACTGGATATGTCATTGACATTAATATATGAACTATATTAACCATTTTATTAGCTATGTATACATATCTTTGTAGATCTGAGATCTTGTATTCATTACATTCACTATATTCATTATATTCATGAATACTTTCGTGAAGTATGTGTACGTTACTTAGGAAAAGGTTCGTCTTTTCAACTACAGAAAAGTCGTTGTTATTTCTAAGACCGACTCGAATTAATTCCAAAGCATGTCCAAAGTAGCAACCCTAAACGAAAACGAAAGCTTTAGGGAATCAGAATTGGACAATTTTAACTGTTTTCAAACCCAGTTTGTAAGGGTATATTACAATAATAAATAGTTTAAGCATTTTGCTAAATGATGCATATATCTTAACATTAATTTGAAACATTGCACTCTCTGTGACTCACTCATAATTAAAGTTGAAAATCCGGATAACATTTCAATAATTTGATCTCTATAATACATATTAGTGAGGCTAGTATAGGTATCATGTCCCAGAGAGTTATGCAAACTATTCCACATATTTTGTCTGGTAGCGTCGTTTACTCGACAAAACAATACCAGATGGATTGCTATGGAGTCCGTTACGAGTTTACAGTTTGGACATATCATTGCATATGGTCTGCTAAACAGTTTACTAGCCATCAAAATAACTGTCCTACAATATGGTAAATAATTACGATATAGTTGGCTAAAACGCCATAGACTACATGGGATCAGCTCACCGTGTATACTTAAAAAGCTTTGTAATGTATCATCACTAATTAAATTTGTCCTGTATTGAAGGTTTGCATAATTGTATACATACTTGTTGACTATAGTTTTCCAGGTAACAACACTTGGAAATATAGCAGTGTTTATAAAATTGTAAAAATAACTTCCTAGACCATATTTCCCCAAAATACGATATAGGTCTGGTATATATCCCAATGTTTTACTAGGTTTAATTTTGAATTGCATAAGTCGAGTGGAAAATAAGACTTTAGCACTCTTTTTAACATCCATATTACATAATTGACCGAAAAATAAGAGCTTCCGCTTATCGATCTCTTGTTCAAGCGAGAGAGCACCAATACAACCTAACGCAATATCCGTCCGTGTACATCGTGGCATTGATTGCATGAATTTAATACATTGGCGATGCACTCTTTCAAGGGACTGTAATTGAGCTTCAGACATGTTACACCATAGTTCACACCCGAACAATGACTTTGATAGAACAATTGATTGATATAGGTGTTTTATTGATAGCGGGTGTAAACCATTTCTGTGCACACCGAAGTCGGCCATGTTAAAGAATGTTTTGCGTATTTTTGAACAGGCTTGCTTAATATTATCATCAAGATTCAAGTACTTATTACAATTTACCCCTAAATGAACATAAGATTCAGATTCCTCCACTGATGTACTACCTAACTTCCAATTTCTAGAACTATTTTTAAAATCACGTTCTGTCTCGTTGAATACAATTACGCTACATTTACCAGCATTATACATGTACCGTTCTTTTGTAGAATTTTTATAGCATATATCAATTAATTTTTCTAGACCAGATTTGGAGCAAGATAGTAGCACCATGTCGTCAGCATGAGTTGGACATCCGTAACAAGTATCATGTATATTCAAACAGTATTTCGACGAAGCAATTTCGTTCATCAGATCATTGACGAAAATTAAATAAAGCCATGGGCTGATACATTGACCTTGTCGTGTTCCTTGCTCAACATTGAACCATTCGGATGTAATTCCTTGAGTCCTAACACAACTCTGTACATTGTTGAGCATGTTGGATATTATTTTATACATTTGATAATTTACTATTTTGTGAAGTTTAAGCACGCTAGGTGACTGTTCCAATGATGTAGACGCTAGGTGACTGTTCCAATGATGTAGACGCTAGGTGACTGTTACCTAGAATGTAGACGCTATGTGACTGTTCCAATGATGTAGACGATAGGTGACTGTTCCAATGATGTAGACGCTAGGTTACTGTTCCAATGATGTAGACGCTTGGTGACTGTTCCAATGATGTAGACGCTAGGTGACTGTTCCAATGATGTAGACGCTAGGTGACTGTTCCAATGAGGTAGACGCTAGGTGACTGTTCCAATGATGTAGACTCTTGGTGTCTGTTTCAATGATGTAAACTATTGGTGTCTGTTCCAATGATGTCGATTCTTGGTGTCTGTTCCAATGATGTAAACCAGAGATGTGAGCTAGCGACTTTGGCCATGGACTACTGAAAAACATGTAGGTTTACAATTAATGCAAGTGGTGTGAAGGCAATATCATAGAGGACTTGTTCTGAATGCGACTAGCTACAACCAACCGTATTCCAACAATAAAACTGGTGAAAACCAGCAACAATCTAATCAATATATACCCTGTTAAGTGTTTCACTCCTCTTATATTAGAAGCGGAATAAACACAGATTGTCATAATATATCATAACGGCAACTTAATAATCATTGTGAAAACCAATGTCATGCAATGCAATTTGTTAAAACAAATTCTCTCACAATTCACCTGTAGACAAAAACAAACCAACATGGAATTAGTGTATATCTCATCTTAGAACTGATGAAACATGCCGGAAACAGAAACCTTTGACACGTTAATCACAAATTGAGGGCAACAGTTTCTATATACAGATCTTTAGATGCCAGTATAAACTAGATTCACGCGTGTATCACATTAGTATAATTTGACGACAATTTAATAATACAACTATAAATACCAAAAAGTTGTTTTCACTTTCATAACGCTTACATTTCTGGTCTTCCGAGTTTGCAATCATTTCTTCCTTCATTGTCACTGCTCGAGTTTCGAATTCCTCCGTGGTCGGGTGTACCATTGTAGCTCTTATCTGACAGACAATCAAACAGTTAATTATGAATTAATATATTCTAATGAATTTGTTTTGTATGTAGTGTTTAATTTTATTTTAAATAAAATTATATTAGTGATCGGCGAAACATGGGGATCACGTGAAGAAATAAAATCCTATCTTACACAAACACAAATATCCTCTATGCCCTGCAAACATAATCAAATGCAGGTTCAATACGTTGGGAGAGCTGTAGGTTTGCAAATTTGTTTGCGGGCGTGTGATGTGAGACATGCACCGGGAACTCACTTCATTTGACAATCGAGTTGTATGCAACCAGAGCAACACATTCATATGAACATTTACAGCAACAATATAATCAATATATACCCTGTTTCACTCCGATGGCTTCAGGAGTGTAAACCAGTTGTCTGTAGTCTGTACCTCTGACTGCCTGGTTAGATCACTTGGGACAGCAGAATGTTCTATATCATCGGTAAATTTGTAGAGACAATTACCTCATAATTTATCCAATGGGCATCGACGATACAGCACTGATGCATTTCCGGAATTGAATATCATTGCCGGTCGATAGCTCAGATTCCATATGACGGGACGCCAGTACCGATTTCTATAATATATAAATACAAACCATATTAATCCTTAATGAAGATTTGGTTTCACCTCCCACAACACCTACATTTCTGGTATTCATGTTTGCAATCTCTCCTTCATTGTCACCATGACTGAAAATATACAAAATAGAAGTGTCCAAAGAATGCACAATCCAGCGATGTTATTACCATTACCAAATAAACAGATACAGATACATGTACAAGGTAATTTTGCAATAAAACATTAATAATTGTTCAGGTTAATGACACAAAACCAATCTCTGCAATGCATCAAGCATAACACACAACACATAGACAAATCTACATACTGCAGTACAAACATAATGAACAAACGAACAAATAACACATAATGCACAACGTAGAAACTATTTGTACTCACAACTGCTCCAATTCCACACAAAGTCGCCCGAGTTCTATAATATACAAATACAAAATATATTAAATCTTAACGAAAGTTGGTTTGATAAAACACCTACATTTCTGGTCTTCATGTTTGCAATCCTTCCTTCATTGTCATCAAGACTGAAAAGATACAGAAATAGAAGTGTCAAAAGAATGCACAATCCATGTATGCTATTGCCCTTACACAATAAACAGATACCGACATTACCATTACTACATGTATCAGGTGATTGAATGCTACTAACAGGCAGCTACCACGATCACGTAGGAATAGACGGTTAAACACAAAACAACACCAAACAAACAACATTTAAATGCTACTAATAACAAGATATCCATAATCACGTAGGAGCAGACAGTGTTTAAATGCTACTAATAACAAGCTATCCATAATCACGTAGGAGCAGACAGTGTTTAAATGCTACTAATAACAAGCTATCCATAATCACGTAGGAGCAGAGAGTGCTTAAATGCTAGTAACAGGCAGCTACCACGATCACGTAGGAATAGACGGTGTTTAAATGCTACTAATAACAAGCTATCCATAATCACGTAGGAGCAGAGAGTGCTTAAATGCTATTAACAGGCGTGCTACCACAATCACGTAGAACTAGACAGTGTTTAAATGCTACTAACAACAAACTATCCATAGTCACGTAGGAGCAGAGAGTGCTTAAATGCTACTAACAGTCAGCTACCACAATCACGTAGAATCAGAAAGTGTTTAAATGCTACTAATATGCAGCTATCCATATCATGTAGGAGCAGACAGTGTTTAAATGCTACTAATAGGCAGCTATCCATAATCACGTAGGAGCAGAGAGTGTTTAAATGCTACTAACCGGCGGCTACCACAATCACTTAGGAATAGACAGTGTTTATATGCTATTAACCGGCGGCTACCACAATCACTTAGGAATAGACAGTGTTTAAATGCTATTAACCGGCGGCTACCACAATCACTTAGGAATAGACAGTGTTTAAATGCTATTAACCGGCGGCTACCACAATCACTTAGGAATAGACAGTGTTTAAATGCTACTAACAGGCGGATACCACAATCACTTAGGAATAGACAGTGTTTAAATGCTATTAACCGGCGGCTACCACAATCACTTAGGAATAGACAGTGTTTAAATGCTACTAACAGGCGGCTACCACAATCACTTAGGAATAGACAGTGTTTAAATGCTATTAACAGGCGGCTACCACAATCACTTAGGAATAGACAGTGTTTAAATGCTATTAACAGGCGGCTACCACAATCACTTAGGAATAGACAGTGTTTAAATGCTATTAACCGGCGGCTACCACAATCACTTAGGAATAGACAGTGTTTAAATGCTACTAACAGGCGGCTACCACAATCACTTAGGAATAGACAGTGTTTAAATGCTACTAACAGGCGGCTACCACAATCACTTAGGAATAGACAGTGTTTAAATGCTACTAACAGGCGGCTACCACAATCACTTAGGAATAGACAGTGTTTAAATGCTACTAACAGGCGGCTACCACAATCACTTAGGAATAGACAGTGTTTAAATGTTATTAATAGACAGCTAAATTAGTATCAGGCAGACAGACAGACAGGCGAGACAGACAGACAGACAGACAGACAGACAGACAGACAGACAGACAGACAGACAGACAGACAGACAGACAGACAATATGAAAGCAGTCGGCCCAATAATGCACGAGGAGATGGCTAATGGATATGCAAGGTTTACATTTTGAGTGTATTAAAATTGGAGGATAGTGCATGATACAGACAGAGACTCATGTCAGAGTATCCTGGTTCTTTTACGTGCACGGTGTAAAGCACCGACACGAGACCTCGGCTTAACGTCCCATCTGAAAGACTTAATTTTATTAGTGTCAGACGGGGGATCAGTTACCACTGTATTACAGATCCTTCTGTTATGGGATGTGTATGGACAACCTCATACTTATATACCCGCCCCTCAAACTTTCGTCGACAGTGGTATTGTTGCTAACCAGTCGGAGTTGAGCATAGCCACATAGGCCAAGACAGAAATCACCATAGACAAATAATTGAAAGATGAAAAGTAGCATAATGTCATTCCAAGAGTTATTTTACATAATAAGAACACTACTCCCATTTTACTATGTACGGCAATGTATATTATGGGACCCTAACAACATTATCACAATTTGAGGAACCATAGTTGAGGTAAAATAACACTAGCGCCTACCCCCCAACTCCCAAATTCAATACACTACGATATGCCTACAAATTGGCAAAATGTTCACGCTAACACCGCTGGTTAACACATTACAGGTGTTGCATAGGGTGGTGGGCAATATTTTTCAGGGGCGAGACTGAACATTTTTAAAACCTCAATGCCTGAGAGCCGTTGATGCTTTGGATCAATATATTTCTTGTGTATATATTGTACTTAAACTTAATATATAGAAAACTAGGCAACACTCATATATTGGGTGAATGTGTAGCAATACTATGGTATTTGGGCTTCATAATGTTGATTTACGAAATTAAAATATTAATTAATTTAATGGGAAAAAGCGGGCCTCGACATATTTAGAAGGAGGTGCGTATGCACCAGTCACACCCCTACTGTGCATGTGCCTGTAAATCAACATATTTTCATCCGTACTGTATGTATACTAGTATTATTAGAATATGTATCATTGCGTATGCCTTCGATCATGCCATATTTATATTATATATAATTCACTGTTATTTGGCACAAAAACACTGAACATGCATCAGAATGCACCAATACATGAGATGAGGTACAACGCTACATAATGCTAACCCTGTAAACCGCACCTGACCACAGGCACTCTGTGTGGAGCTGGGCCACAATATATGAGAACATATAGCACACCAGAGCTACCCCATATATCTACAGAAATTGAAATTTGCCATCAAAATGGTCTTATACCATATCTGGTCGGCGACGGGTGTGTGGGGAGGAGGGTCAGGGGTCAATGGTCTCCTTTATTGCGTCCTAGCTCCATGCCAAGTGACTGACTAGGTATGCGAAACAAATGGATGTTAACAAAATGTATGACATGATTATTTAGACAATGAATCTGACAAAAAACGAGGTCGACACTATTGACATTGGTGTAGCTTCCTATAGGCCGTGTAGGACGTGGCCTACACTTTCCCCCGAAAAATCGAAAAAATAAAAATGCCAAATCTGCAACAAACATCGCCAGGCCAGATTTAAATTATGTACGCTATTAATAGTTTACCTGGGGACGACCCCCGGACCCCCTCCCGTCTTAGTTTTATGTTGGCCTACACATCGATTCCAGCCAAGCTACGCCCCTGAATGATACAAAATATAAGTAATAAAGCATCTTACCAGAATCGCTGCTGTACGGTAATTTAATTATGTTGTACCACGAGCTAACTCATCGTTCTTGAGATAATGGATGCCGTGCTAAGGCGTGCATGTGTGTGCGTGTCCTGATTGTGGACTAATAAAATTAAATTGGAGCTACGTTGTACGTATTCATCGGTCGCACACAATAGATGATATGGCCAGAATACAATCACTCGTTCACTGTACAGAACACAGTACAACACTAACGCTATGTGAACGCAGCATTGTGTAGATTCCATATATAATATTATTCTTTTAATAAAGGGGCTAAAACGTACAATATATACACTCATAGTATATGACACAAACATGATAAAATAATACAATATTGCACACAATTGAATTCCACGCGGTTAATATACAACATGCATAGTAAATATATAGTTCCTAAAATATTAAACAGTATTACTTACAAGTCCACAATGCATTCGTATCGTCTTACTTCTTTTTCTTCTGACACAGAGTACTGACACAATCTGGTGGATACATGTCACGTATGTCTCGTAAGAGATCACTTATGGTATTGGCCCTGGGAACAATGCATTTAATCCTTTCATATAATCTCTCATTCAGATGCATACAATGGACACAACGATTGGACATGCACAAACAATACAGAACACTAACTCAGTGACAAGTAGTCACCCATGTTCAATGTGCTAACCGTCGGCAATTTCCGTCACATACGAACAGTGTCGACCTATTCAAAACCGGCATTAAACGGACGAGTTTATATGACCGGTGGAGAGGGGTGGGGTTTTTATTCACAAATCTATGTTCCTGTTGACATAAATACACATATGGTTTTTGAAAGTACGTTTATACATAAGTGTTGGGGGGGGGGGGGTAAACTTTGTTTATTTTTACAACGATTGCGAAACAAGTTTTAACAACCTGTATTAATCAATCTCGTTGGCGCAGATGAAAGCGTAAATGTGGTCATTCGTGTGTGAGGAAACCGGAGTACCATGAGGAAACCCACCTGTCCGATCTGGCGACCACCGTACTATCTCACATACTTCCCGGTCCAAGGATCGAACCCGGGTTACATTGGTGAGAAGAGAAGCGAGCGCGCTAACCACTGTGCTAATCGGACACAAGTGTTGTGATAGTAACGGGGTGTCATTTTTATGGATATGGCCTAAACAATTTGTATGTACAGTGTCAAGCCTATCGTGCATCAAATTGTTCTTAAAATAAATAAAAAGCTTTGGTTTGGGATCCGAAACCATTTGTCAAGACCCCAAGCGTATGTGATCAACATGTCAATAGCAAAATGACGTCAGTCCGGGACGTGTTCCCATCTTCAGAAAAGTCAATGTTTACGATGGCTGTTCTTATCAAGCGTGGAGCAAACCTTGTAAACAAACGAGTGACTGAATAAATCCGCAAATACATAGAACCGTAACGTTGCACGGGAATGAGCGTATTCTATTAGTTTCCGATACTCGTGCATACCATCCACTGAGTTCCCATAAATTACTTCATGGCATCGAGTCCATTTCAAATGAGGAGAATCAAACTTTATTTTTAAAGGTACAAACATACATAAAAATACGAGTCGCTTTTAGCGTACTGCCCTCAAGAAGTAATAAGACGCAATTTGCTGGTGACTTTAGTTCGGGTTTGGCGTGGCGGTGTGGAGTACTGTGTGGCGGTGTGGAGTACTGCGTGGCGGTGTGGAGTACTGCGTGGCGGTGTGGAGTACTGTGTGGCGGTGTGGAGTACTGTGTGGCGGTGTGGAGTACTGTGTGGCGGTGTGGAGTACTGTGTGGCGGTGTGGAGGTCTGTGTGGCGGTGTGGAGTACTGTGTGGCGGTGTGGAGTACTGCGTGGCGGTGTGGAGTACTGCGTGGCGGTGTGGAGTACTGTGTGGCGGTGTGGAGTACTGCGTGGCGGTGTGGAGTACTGCGTGGCGGTGTGGAGTACTGCGTGACGGTGTGGAGTACTGCGTGGCGGTGTGGAGAGTACTGTGTGGCGGTGTGGAGTACCTTTGTGGCAGTGTGGAGTACTGTGTGGCAGTGTGGAGAGTACTGTGTGGCGGTGTGGAGTACTGCGTGGCGGTGTGGAGTACTGCGTGGCGGTGTGGAGTACTGCGTGGCGGTGTGGAGTACTGCGTGGCGGTGTGGAGTACTGCGTGGCGGTGTGGAGAGTACTGTGTGGCGGTGTGGAGTACTGTGTGGCGGTGTGGAGTACTGTGTGGCGGTGTGGAGTACTGTGTGGCGGTGTGGAGTACTGTGTGGCGGTGTGGAGTACTGTGTGGCGGTGTGGAGTACTGTGTGGCGGTGTGGAGTACTGTGTGGCGGTGTGGAGTACTGCGTGGCGGTGTAAATTACTGTGTGGCGGTGTGGAGTACTGTGTGGCGGTGTGGAGTACTGCGTGGCGGTGTGGAGTACTGCGTGGTGGTGTTGAGTACTGTGTGGCGGTGTGGAGTACTGTGTGGCGGTGTGGAGTACTGCGTGGCGGTGTGGAGAGTACTGTGTGGTGGTGTGGAGTACTGTGGCGGTGTGGAGTACTGTGTGGCGGTGTGGAGTACTGCGTGGCGGTGTAAATTACTGTGTGGCGGTGTGGAGTACTGTGTGGCGGTGTGGAGTACTGCGTGGCGGTGTGGAGTACTGCGTGGCGGTGTGGAGTACTGTGTGGCGGTGTAGAGTACTGTGTGGCGGTGTGGAGTACTGCGTGGCGGTGTGGAGTACTGCGTGGCGGTGTGGAGTACTGTGTGGCGGTGTGGAGTACTGTGTGGCGGTGTGGAGTACTGCGTGGCGGTGTGGAGTACTGTGTGGCGGTGTGGAGTACTGCGTGGCGGTGTGGAGTACTGTGTGGCGGTGTGGAGTACTGCGTGGCGGTGTGGAGTACTGCGTGGCGGTGTGGAGTACTGTGTGGCGGTGTGGAGTACTGTGTGGCGGTGTGGAGTACTGCGTGGCGGTGTGGAGTACTGTGTGGCGGTGTGGAGTACTGTGTGGCGGTGTGGAGTACCTTTGTGGAGTAGCGGGTTATATATCATCACATTTCCCCCTTCTCATTTAATGTTGTTTTCTTTTAATATATTATTCAAAGTAAATCAGTTTCCCAATTTTTCATTAGTTTTTTGTTCGTTTTACCAATCAAAAATCCGTCATTTAGTTTAATTAAACGTTTGTGTGACATTCTTGTGCGGGCCGATTACTAATGTTGGCAACACTTGTGGCCCAAACCGTTTGTTTTATCAATTTACATGTATCACCATTATTGTATTGTATCTATTGCTGTTGTATTACACATGTAATTGATAAAAGCAATACAATATGATTAAACGAAGAGTGGGGGATATCAAACCAGGCCGGTTTTTGACCACGCACAATTGCTGTAGCATTGGCCAAGGCCGGTGTAACGTGAGCCCCGTAAGTCCATGCTAATTGGAAGTTCGCTAGTTGCGATGTACGGGGCTCGCGTTCAATTTTAACAATATTTTTTTTTTCAAGTAGGGAGTCCCAAATAAGTGACCCATACTTAACTCCAGCTTAGATCATACCAAAGCTATGAAGGCTGTCTTTCTGCATGTACGAGGACAGTGCTTCAGATTTCTTCGTAGGAATCCTAATGTGAAGCTAGCCTTATTGCAGATGTGTGTGCTATGACATGACCACGTTAGATCTTCCGAAGCTAAAAGTCCGCTGTATGGGTTGGAATCCATTCGTTTCAGTATGGTTTTGTTGAGTAACATGACTTGATTTATTCCGGATGCTTAGAATGCAGCAATTTGTTTACATTAAATATCATGCCCCACGTTTCAGCCCACTTTTCTAGTGATAGTAGGTCTTTTTGGAGTTGGGTGTGGTCTTGCAAATAGACGTACTTGTGATTTAACACTGAGTGGTAGCTCGTTGATGTGCCAGGTGAACACAAGCGGCCCCTGTACAGTATCCTGTGGGTCCCAGGATTCGACTCTGACACTCGTTTGATTCTTCCCCTTCCACAAAAACATTCATTTTACTGGCGTTTCAGGAATGAAGATAACCACTGATGTCATATAATCGCAAACTATGTGACCCCACAAGACCGGGTATACGTATGTAGCCTTGTATACTAGCTGCTAAGTGACACCAAGTATGACTCTCTATCTTGGCCTGGGTGGATCATACACTTAGCCAATAGACGACCACCCCTTCGAAATCCACATAACTACGGTCCCGGGCCTCTTTGGTACTGAATAGTGAGCAAAATAGGCGATGTGACCCCACAAGACCGGGCATACGTAGGTAGCCTTGTATACTAGCTGCTAAGTGACACCAAGTATGACTCTCTGTCTTGGCTTTGATGGATCATACACTTAGCCAACTGACGACCACCCCTTCGAAAACCACAGAATTACGGTTCCGGACCTCTTTGGTACTGAATATCGAGCAAAGTAGATCAATATAGTACTCTTGGTGAAGGTAGTTGGCAAGTATACAGGTTAACAACATGCAATCAATAGAACACTCAGGGTGGAGGTAGTGGACAACTGTACAGGTAAACAAGATAATATAAATAGAGCACTCAGGGTGGAGGTAGTGGACAACTGTACAGGTAAACAAGATAATATAAATAGAGCACTCAGGGTGGAGGTAGTGGACAACTGTACAGGTAAACAAGATAAGATCAATAGACTCCACTTGATGGAGATAGTGGACAACTGTACAGGTAAACAAGATAAGATCAATAGACTCCACTTGATGGAGATAGTGGACAACTGTACAGGTAAACAAGATAAGATCAATAGACTCCACTTGATGGAGATAGTGGACAACTGTACAGGTAAACAACTCACGACAACTAGACTACACTAGATGGAAGTAGTGAACAATGGCACTCAACATAACATAATGTAGGGTAGTACTTGTGATAGGTAGTGGTCAAATGTACATATTTTTTTATTTAAATTTATTTAACGTAGTTACCGGTTGCCCATATGAGCGACCGACAGGTTACCTAACAACACCTTTCCCGAGCAGGCTCCAACGATTAACCAGTACTTAGCCAACAACCTCCGTATGAAACTGCCAACTTTTTCATATAAAGAGACACGGTCTAAGAGGGGCTCGAACCCTGGCTATCAGTGATGAAGAATAAATTATGACAAGATGAGTAACGTGTAACCACAACTAAGATGGTATAAACTATCGCAGACATCATTGTCTGTCAATACGAGATAACACAGTCGTGTAATAAATCAAGAACAGTTGTTTATATTTTCAATCATTTTAATATATTATGTAACAACAATAAATATCATCATAGCCATGCATACACACTATATAAATTGGTTGGTCTGAAATGGCAATTATATTTACAGCTGATACATGTTTCATCGCACAGACTATATATTAAACACAAGTAATTATTTTGTTTTATACTAAGCATTGGGGATATTGAGTACTACTGTGGGGGCTAAAACTGGAAAGGGTCAAGAGGAAAGCGGGACACATACTTTAAAAATATATAAGTACATTCAATTTGGTAAATGTCTAGATTTGACTGTTTTTATGTCTTTAATTTAAAATTAGTATACGTGACAGTGATGAATTAGAGGGAAATAACTAGGAGGAAATTCAGAATAGACAGAACTCAAAGAAGATGGTGATGCAGGAATCAATATAGATGGTGGTGCTAGTGAAGCTCCACGAACAGTGAACAACATGAACCGCCTAACAAGTAATAATAGGAAGAGCAGTAGGAATAGAGCTCCGTGGATATATAACCGATTATTTAATTCACATTCCTTATTTAAGGCCTAGTGGGCTGGTGAATAAATGTCGGCTATTTGTTTCATATATATTTTAATGCAAATAGTGGCATTAGAGAAGCCCATATTTTGGGTATCTATCCCCAAGGTAGAAACTTATCCATGTATGGGGTTTGTATTGGTTGTGGGTCCAGGTATATGCATAGTCACTGGTGTCACATTCCCTACTAGGGGGCCCAGGGGCTGTTCATCAAGTTCAAATTTCGACTTTTATTTCTGAAAATACATAGTAATATGGAAGAGCCCATAAATTGGGTATCCAACCCCAAGGTAGAAAGTTGGGCTTATATGTATTGTGTGCCTATTGGATCCGGGCTCGTACTCATGCATAGTTAATGGTATCACATTCCTTATTTAGGGCCCAGTGGGCTGGTGAATAAATGCCGGCTGTTTGTTTTATATAATTATATTTTTACTGCAAATAGTGGTATTAGAAAAGCCCATATTTTGGGTATCCATCCCCAAGGTAGAAACTTATCCGTGTATGTAGTATGTGTGTATTGGTTGTGGGTCCCTGATTACGGGTAGTCAGTGGTGTCACATTCCTTATTTAAGACCAGTGGGCTGGTGAATAAATGCCGGCTGTTTGTTTCATATATATTTTAATGCAAATAGTGGTATTAGAAATGCCCATATATTGGGTGTCCATCCCCCAAGGTACAAACGTATCCGTGAATGTATTCTGTGTGTATTGGTTGTGGGTCCCTGGCTATGGGTAGTCAGTGGTGTCACATTCCTTATTTAAGACCAGTGGGAGACATTCGCTTTATTTTCAATAGTTGTGCTAATTATCAATATTATGTGACATGTATGAACCTATAGATATTTATAAAGTGTGTCTGTGAAGGGGATTTTCCAATTTCTATATAGATTACTCTGGTGTATGCTTTATCCTTGCTTACCGGATACGAATACACGCGGTCAATTGATGGAACGAGTGTAGGACCCCGGACAAAAGCCCTCCCATGATTTTTGACACGGGCGGACAAAAGCCCCCCCCATAGAAAAACCAAGGGAGGACAAAAGCCCCCCCCCCGTTCAAATTCATGGTAGGACAAAAGCCCCCTCATAGAAAACCCAAGGGTGGACAAAAGCCCCCCTATTCACATTCAGGGTAGGAAAAAAGCCCCCCTATCACTGACATTGTTTCCTAAGTATTGACAAGTTAGACATTGAGTGACATGTACCTTTTATATTGGCAAAACAAACATGAACAACATGAATGAAACATGAAACAAGCACATTAATATTTCAGCACACTATTAACCAAAGCACATGTACTTTCTATATGATGGCTATTTATGGTCTGAACAATCTCATGTGACTGATGTGATGTGACTCAAATCAATTCAAAACATGAATTAAACAAGCACATTAATCTCTTATATCTTGCATTAATATATCAGCACACTTATGGTCTGAACAAACTCATGTGACTAATGTGATGTGACGGGGCTCAAATCAAGATGTCATACACTGGGGACTATGTCGTAAGCAGTCAAATGTTATGTTCTATAATAAGGATGATTTCACCACACTGGGAACACACTGGGAACACAAGCGAATAAACTGTTCATAGTCGGATACATTCTCCAATCGCGAACATAAAACTGGCCTGTGATTTCTGTCCATCGCGGTATTGGCTGCACAACTTGCTGAGACGTTTCTGGTGGCTGACAGTCTCCTTCCGCTGACGTTTGGCTGACGGTTGGCCTGTCCGTACACGCTCGAGTTCGGTGTTAACTGCTGTCTGGTCCTTCTGCAGAGATGTGATGACGGTCCAGAGACTTGGGTTGCTATGTCCTACCAGGTGTTTTTAAACTATTGTTCCAGCTTTCGCACAGGTTGTTGGTCCTATCACCTCCGTCGAGTGTAGTCTGGTTCACATTCCAAATTGCCGGGGGGAATCTGGGCTGTGTCCGTCATCAGTTGACTAATCACATAATCACGAAGAAGATCAATGGGATTAGTTGATTAATCATGTTATACGATAGAGATCAATGGGATTAGGCATTGCATTTTGATAAATGGGGTGGGGGAGGGGCGGGGGGTTGTCCTACCCTGGATATGCATGGGGGGGCTTTTGTCCTCCCTTGGTTTTTCTATGGGGGGGCTTTTGTCCTACCCTGAATGTGCATGGGGGGGCTTTTGTCCTCCCTTGGGTTTTCTATGGGGGGGCTTTTGTCCTACCCTGAATTTGAACGGGGGGGCTTTTGTCCTCCTGTGGCAAAAAAGATGGGGGGGCTTTTGTCCGGGGGGGCTTCTGTCCGTATCCCGATGGAACAGCCTACTTTATTGACATCTAGCTAAATTAGGTAAATAATTATATTAGAAATCTACTGTTTGGTTTTATTCTTTTTATTAATTGAAGCAGTTATCACATTCCATTATTCAGTAATGATGTTAGTGACTTGTTTGTAACGGTTGTCACTGTGTTATCAGTTGTAATCTGACTGTAAATGTTTCGAAACTCCGAAACCACACACTGGCTCACTGGGACTGTCAGCCATCTATAACAAATATACATAAAAATCACATAAAAATAACACATAGATCTAGTTAAATCAATTAACAATTAATGTCCACAACTAAGTCCTTGCCAATTAATAACTTACAAACATTTCACATCGTTGACGAAACCTCCAGTGTTGACTAAACCTCTAGTTGACGAAACCTCCGACACCCCATTTTTCAACCAAATTTAACCCAAATCTACATGAGCTTTGTACAGGTAAAGTTTTATCCCTAATTAATGTGACAATTAACACACATTATGTCATTTTCAGTTTTGTTTTGTACAAATAACTGAATAATGCACACTATTTTAATTTTGTTTACAAAGATGATCAAATGACACGGTCCCTAGAACAGGTTGGAGAACAGTCCAGAACAAGCTGTAATAGCTCGATCAAGCAATAATCTAATGAATAGAAACGTTAAAGAGTCATTCTCAGCTAAAGGTGACAAATGGTGTCTATGGCATATAGCACTCCACATCAAAGATATGGAGACATATGGATGGCATATAACACTCCACATCAAAGATATGGAGACATATGGATGGCATATAACACTCCACATCAAAGATATGGAGACATATGGATGGCATATAACACTCCACATCAAAGATATGGAGACATATGGATGGCATATAACACTCCACATCAAAGATATGGAGACATATGGATGGCATATAACACTATACATCAAAGATATGGAGACATATGGATGGCATATAACACTCCACATCAAAGATATGGAGACATATGGATGGCATATAACACTCCACATCAAAGATATGGAGACATATGGATGGCATATAACACTCCACATCAAAGATATGGAGACATATGGATGGCATATAACACTCCACATCAAAGATATGGAGACATATGGATGGCATATAACACTCCACATCAAAGATATGGAGACATATGGATGGCATATAACACTCCACATCAAAGATATGGAGACATATGGATGGCATATAACACTCCACATCAAAGATATGGAGACATATGGATGGCATATAACACTCCACATCAAAGATATGGAGACATATGGATGGCATATAACACTCCACATCAAAGATATGGAGACATATGGATGGCATATAACACTCCACATCAAAGATATGGAGACATATGGATGGCATATAACACTCCACATCAAAGATATGGAGACATATGGATGGCATATAACACTCCACATCAAAGATATGGAGACATATGGATGGCATATAACACTCCACATCAAAGATATGGAGACATATGGATGGCATATAACACTATACATCAAAGATATGGAGACATATGGATGGCATATAACACTATACATCAAAGATATGGAGACATATGGATGGCATATAACACTCCACATCAAAGATATGGAGACATATGGATGGCATATAACACTACACATCAAAGATATGGAGACATATGGATGGCATATAACACTATACATCAAAGATATGGAGACATATGGATGGCATATAACACTCCACATCAAAGATATGGAGACATATGGATGGCATATAACACTCCACATCAAAGATATGGAGACATATGGATGGCATATAACACTCCACATCAAAGATATGGAGACATATGGATGGCATATAACACTCCACATCAAAGATATGGAGACATATGGATGGCATATAACACTCCACATCAAAGATATGGAGACATATGGATGGCATATAACACTCCACATCAAAGATATGGAGACATATGGATGGCATATAACACTCCACATCAAAGATATGGAGACATATGGATGGCATATAACACTATACATCAAAGATATGGAGACATATGGATGGCATATAACACTACACATCAAAGATATGGAGACATATGGATGGCATATAACACTCCACATCAAAGATATGGAGACATATGGATGGCATATAACACTCCACATCAAAGATATGGAGACATATGGATGGCATATAACACTCCACATCAAAGATATGGAGACATATGGATGGCATATAACACTCCACATCAAAGATATGGAGACATATGGATGGCATATAACACTATACATCAAAGATATGGAGATATGGATGGCATATAACACTCCACATCAAAGATATGGAGACATATGATGGCATATAACACTCCACACAAAAAACAAACAAAACACACATCAAAGATATGGAGACATATGGATGGCATATAACACTATACATCAAAGATATGGAGACATATGGATGGCATATAACACTCCACATCAAAGATATGGAGACATATGGATGGCATATAACACTCCACATCAAAGATATGGAGACATATGGATGGCATATAACACTCCACATCAAAGATATGGAGACATATGGATGGCATATAACACTCACATCAAAGATATGGAGACATATGGATGGCATATAACACTCCACATCAAAGATATGGAGACATATGGATGGCATAACACTCCACATCAAAGATATGGAACTATGGATGGCATATACACCCACATCAAAGATATGGAGACATATGGATGGCATATAACACTCCACATCAAAGATATGGAGACATATGGATGGCATATAACACTCCACATCAAAGATATGGAGACATATGGATGGCATATAACACTCCACATCAAAGATATGGAGACATATGGATGGCATATAACACTCCACATCAAAGATATGGAGACATATGGATGGCATATAACACTCCACATCAAAGATATGGAGACATATGGATGGCATATAACACTCCACATCAAAGATATGGATGGCATATAACACTCCACATCAAAGATATGGAGACATATGGATGGCATATAACACTCCACATCAAAGATATGGAAAATATGGATGGCATATACACTACACATCAAAGATATGAGACATATGGATGGCATATAACACTCCACATCAAAGATATGGAGACATATGGATGGCATATAACACTCCACATCAAAGATATGGAGACATATGGATGGCATATAACACTCCACATCAAAGATATGGAGACATATGGATGGCATATAACACTAACATCAAAGATATGGAGAATGGATGGCAATAACACTCCACATCAAAGATATGGAGACATATGGATGGCATATAACACTACACATCAAAGATATGGAGACATATGGATGGCATATAACACTCCACATCAAAGATATGGAGACATATGG
The DNA here is from genome assembly GCA_014843695.1 of Archivesica marissinica. Lineage (NCBI taxonomy): Eukaryota > Metazoa > Mollusca > Bivalvia > Venerida > Vesicomyidae > Archivesica > Archivesica marissinica. The sequence goes on along the minus strand of CM026399.1, from coordinate 43,782,894 downwards.
ATGGCATATAACACTACACATCAAAGATATGGAGACATATAGATGGCATATAACACTCCACATCAAAGATATGGAGACATATAGATGGAATATAAACACTCACTCAAAGATACATGGAGACATATAGATGGAATATAACACCCACATCAAATATATGGAGACCATATGGATGCATATAACACTCCACATACATAACGATATATATCATATGGATAACTAAATATGTACGATAACTATATCAATATATGTACGATAACTATATCAATATATGTACGATAACTATATCAATATATGTACGATAACTATATCAATATATGTACGATAACTATATCAATATATGTACGATAACTATATCAATATATGTACGATAACTATATCAATATATGTACGATAACTATATCAATATATGTACGATAACTATATCAATATATGTACGATAACTATATCAATATATGTACGATAACTATATCAATATATGTACGATAACTATATCAATATATGTACGATAACT
>CM026399.1:43758674-43774470 GCA_014843695.1 Archivesica marissinica | reverse complement strand
CACCACACCGCCACACAGTACTCCACACCGCCACACAGTACTCCACACCGCCACGCAGTACTCCACACCGCCACACAGTACTCCACACCGCCACGCAGTACTCCACACCGCCACACAGTACTCCACACCGCCACACAGTACTCCACACCGCCACACAGTACTCCACACCGCCACGCAGTACTCCACACCGCCACGCAGTACTCCACACCGCCACGCAGTACTCCACACCGCCACGCAGTACTCCACACCGCCACACAGTACTCCACACCGCCACGCAGTACTCCACACCGCCACGCAGTACTCCACACCGCCACACAGTACTCCACACCGCCACGCAGTACTCCACACCGCCACACAGTACTCCACACCGCCACCAGTACTCCACACCGCCACACAGTACTCCACACCGTCCACAGTACTCCACACCGCCACACAGTACTCCACACCGCCACGCAGTACTCCACACCGCCACACAGTACTCCACACCGCCACACAGTACTCCACACCACACAGTACTCCACACCGCCACGCAGTACTCCACACCCCACACAGTACTCCACACCGCCACACAGTACTCCACACCGCCACACAGTACTCCACACCGCCACACAGTACTCCACACCGCCACACAGTACTCCACACCGCCACACAGTACTCCACACCGCCACGCAGTACTCCACACCGCCACGCAGTACTCCACACCGCCACACAGTACTCCACACCGCCACACAGTACTCCACACCGCCACACAGTACTCCACACCGCCACACAGTACTCCACACGCCACACAGTACTCCACACCGCCACACAGTACTCCACACCGCCACACAGTACTCCACACCGCCACACAGTACTCCACACCGCCACACAGTACTCCACACCGCCACGCAGTACTCCACACCGCCACGCAGTACTCCACACCGCCACACAGTACTCTACACCGCCACACAGTACTCCACACCGCCACGCAGTACTCCACACCGCCACGCAGTACTCCACACCGCCACACAGTACTCCACACCGCCACACAGTAATTTACACCGCCACGCAGTACTCCACACCGCCACACAGTACTCCACACCGCCACACAGTACTCCACACCGCCACACAGTACTCCACACCGCCACACAGTACTCCACACCGCCACACAGTACTCCACACCGCCAGGCAGTACTCCACACCGCCACACAGTACTCCACACCGCCACGCAGTACTCTCCACACCGTCACGCAGTACTCCACACCGCCACGCAGTACTCCACACCGCCACGCAGTACTCCACACCGCCACACAGTACTCCACACCGCCACGCAGTACTCCACACCGTCACGCAGTACTCTCCACACCGCCACACAGTACTCCACACCGCCACGCAGTACTCCACACTGCCACACAGTACTCCACACCGCCACACAGTACTCCACACCGCCACACAGTACTCCACACCGCCACGCAGTACTCTCCACACTGCCACACAGTACTCCACACCGCCACACAGTACTCCACACCGCCACGCAGTACTCCACACCGCCACGCAGTACTCCACACCGCCACACAGTACTCCACACCGCCACGCAGTACTCCACACCGCCACACAGTACTCCACACCGCCACGCAGTACTCCACACCGCCACACAGTACTCCACACCGCCACACAGTACTCCACACCGCCACACAGTACTCCACACCGCCACACAGTACTCCACACCGCCACACAGTACTCCACACCGCCACGCAGTACTCCACACCGCCACACAGTACTCCACACCGCCACACAGTACTCCACACCGCCACACAGTACTCCACACCGCCACACAGTACTCCACACCGCCACACAGTACTCCACACCGCCACGCAGTACTCCACACCGCCACACAGTACTCCACACCGCCACCACAGTACTCCACACCGCCACGCAGTACTCCACACCGCCACGCAGTACTCCACACCGCCACACAGTACTCCACACCGCCACACAGTACTCCACACCGCCACACAGTACTCCACACCGTCACACAGTACTCTCCACACCGCCGCGCAGTACTCCACACCGCCACGCAGTACTCCACACCGCCACACAGTACTCCACACCGCCACACAGTACTCAACACCGCCACGTAGTACTCTCCACACTGCCACACGGTACTCCACACCGCCACACAGTACTCCACACCGCCACGCAGTACTCCACACCGCCACGCAGTACTCCACACCGCCACACAGTACTCCACACCGCCACACAGTACTCCACACCGCCACACAGTACTCCACACCGTCACACAGTACTCTCCACACCGCCGCGCAGTACTCCACACCGCCACGCAGTACTCCACACCGCCACACAGTACTCCACACCGCCACACAGTACTCAACACCGCCACGCAGTACTCCACATCGCCACTCAGTACTCCACACCGCCACGCCAAACCCGAACTAAAGTCACCAGCAAATTGCGTCTTATTACTTCTTGAGGGCAGTACGCTAAAAGCGACTCGTATTTTTATGTATGTTTGTACCTTTAAAAATAAAGTTTGATTCTCCTCATTTGAAATGGACTCGCTGCCATGAAGTAATTTATGGGAACTCAGTGGATGGTATGCACGAGTATCGGAAACTAATAGAATACGCTCATTCCCGTGCAACGTTACGGTTCTATGTATTTGCGGATTTATTCAGTCACTCGTTTGTTTACAAGGTTTGCTCCACGCTTGATAAGAACAGCCATCGTAAACATTGACTTGTCTGAAGATGGGAACACGTCCCGGACTGACGTCATTTTGCTATTGACATGTTGATCACATACGCTTGGGGTCTTGACAAATGGTTTCGGATCCCAAACCAAAGCGTTTTATTTATTTTAAGAACAATTTGATGCACGATAGGCTTGACACTGTACATACAAATTGTTTAGGCCATATCCATAAAAATGACACCCTGTTACTATCACAACACTTGTGTCCGATTATCACAGTGGTTAGCGCGCTCGCTTCTCTTCTCACCAATGTAACCCGGGTTCGATCCTCGGACCGGGAAGTATGTGAGATAGTACGGTGGTCGCCAGATCGGACAGGTGGGTTTCCTCATGGTACTCCGGTTTCCTCACACACGAATGACCACATTTACGCTTTCATCTGCGCCAACGAGATTGATTAATACAGGTTGTTAAAACTTGTTTCGCAATCGTTGTAAAAATAAACAAAGTTTACCCCCCCCCAAACACTTATGTATAAACGTACTTTCAAAAACCTAATGTGTATTTATGTCAACAGGAACATAGATTTGTGAATAAAAACCCTACCCCTCTCCACCGGTCATATTAACTCGTCCGTTTAATGCCGGTTTTGAATAGGTCGACACTGTTCGTATGTGACGGAAATTGCCGACGGTTAGCACATTGAACATGGGTGACTACTTGTCACTGAGTTAGTGTTCTGTATTGTTTGTGCATGTCCAATCGTTGTGTCCATTGTATGCATCTGAATGAGAGATTATATGAAAGGATTAAATGCATGGTTCCTCGGGCCAATACCATAAGTGATCTCTTACGAGACATACGTGACATGTATCCACCAGATTGTGTCAGTACTCTGTCAGACGAAAAAGAAGTAAGACGATACGAATGCATTGTGTACTTGTAAGCAATACTGTTTAATATTTTAGTAACTATATATTTACTATGCATGTTGTATATTAACCGCGTGGAATTCAATTGTGTGCAATATTGTATTATTTTATCATGTTTGTGTCATATACTATGAGTGTATATATTGTACGTTTTAGCCCCTTTATTAAAAGAATAATATTATATATGGAATCTACACAATGCTGCGTTCACATAACGTTAGTGTTGTACTGTGTTCTGTACAGTGAACGAGTGATTGTATTCTGGCCATATCATCTATTGTGTGCGACCGATGAATACGTACAACTTAGCTCCAATTTCATTTTATTAGTCCACAATCAGGACACGCACACACATGCACGCCTTAGCACGGCATCCATTATCTCAAGAACGATGAGTTAGCTCGTGGTACAACATAATTAAATTACCGTACAGCAGCGATTCTGGTAAGTTGCTGTATTACTTATATTTTGTATCATTCAGGGGCGTAGCTTGGCTGGAATCGATGTGTAGGCCAACATAAAACTAAGACGGGAGGGGGTCCGGGGGTCGTCCCCAGGTAAACTATTAATAGCGTACATAATTTAAATCTGGCCTGGCGATGTTTGTTGCAGATTTGGCATTTTTATTCTTTCGATTTTTTGTCAGATTCATTGTCTAAATAATCATGTCATACATTTTGTTAACATCCATTTGTTTCGCATACCTAGTCAGTCACTTAGCATGGAGCTAGGACGCAATAAAGGAGACCATTGACCCCTGACCCTCCTCCCCACACATCCGTCGCCGACCAGATATGGTATAAGACCATTTTGATGGCAAATTTCAATTTCTGTAGATATATGGGGTAGCTCTGGTGTGCTATATGTTCTCATATATTGTGGCCCAGCTCCACACAGAGTGCCTGTGGTCAGGTGCGGTTTACAGGGTTAGCATTATGTAGCGTTGTACCTCATCTCATGTATTGGTGCATTCTGATGCATGTTCAGTGTTTTTGTGCCAAATAACAGTGAATTATATATAATATAAATATGGCATGATCGAAGGCATACGCAATGATACATATTCTAATAATACTAGTATACATACAGTACGGATGAAAATATGTTGATTTACAGGCACATGCACAGTAGGGGTGTGACTGGTGCATACGCACCTCCTTCTAAATATGTCGAGGCCCGCTTTTTCCCATTAAATTAATTAATATTTTAATTTCGTAAATCAACATTATGAAGCCCAAATACCATAGTATTGCTACACATTCACCCAATATATGAGTGTTGCCTAGTGTTCTATATATTAAGTTTAAGTACAATATATACACAAGAAATATATTGATCCAAAGCATCAACGGCTCTCAGGCATTGAGGTTTTAAAAATGTTCAGTCTCGCCCCTGAAAAATATTGCCCACCACCCTATGCAACACCTGTAATGTGTTAACCAGCGGTGTTAGCGTGAACATTTTGCCAATTTGTAGGCATATCGTAGTGTATTGAATTTGGGAGTTGGGGGGTAGGCGCTAGTGTTATTTTACCTCAACTATGGTTCCTCAAATTGTGATAATGTTGTTAGGGGTCCCATAATATACATTGCCGTACATAGTAAAATGGGAGTAGTGTTCGTATTATGTAAAATAACTCTTGGAATGACATTATGCTACTTTTCATCTTTCAATTATTTGTCTATGGTGATTTCTGTCTTGGCCTATGTGGCTATGCTCAACTCCGACTGGTTAGCAACAATACCACTGTCGACGAAAGTTTGAGGGGCGGGTATATAAGTATGAGGTTGTCCATACACATCCCATAACAGAAGGATCTGTAATACAGTGGTAACTGATCCCCCGTCTGACACTAATAAAATTAAGTCTTTCAGATGGGACGTTAAGCCGAGGTCTCGTGTCGGTGCTTTACACTCAGGATACTCTGACACGAGTCTCTGTCTGTATCATGCACTATCCTCCAATTTTAATACACTCAAAATGTAAACCTTGCATATCCATTAGCCATCTCCTCGTGCATTATTGGGCCGACTGCTTTCATATTGTCTGTCTGTCTGTCTGTCTTGTCTTGTCTTGTCATGTCTTGTCTTGTCTTGTCTTGTCTGTCTGTCTTGTCTGTCTGCCTGATACTAATTTAGCTGTCTATTAATAACATTTAAACACTGTCTATTCCTAAGTGATTGTGGTAGCCGCCTGTTAGTAGCATTTAAACACTGTCTATTCCTAAGTGATTGTGGTAGCCGCCGGTTAATAGCATTTAAACACTGTCTATTCCTAAGTGATTGTGGTATCCGCCTGTTAGTAGCATTTAAACACTGTCTAATCCTAAGTGATTGTGGTAGCCGCCGGTTAATAGCATTTAAACACTCTCTATTCCTAAGTGATTGTGGTAGCCGCCTGTTAGTAGCATTTAAACACTGTCTATTCCTAAGTGATTGTGGTAGCCGCCGGTTAATAGCATTTAAGCACTGTCTATTCCTAAGTGATTGTGGTAGCCGCCGGTTAATAGCATTTAAACACTGTCTATTCCTAAGTGAGTGTGGTAGCCGCCGGTTAATAGCATTTAAACACTGTCTATTCCTAAGTGATTGTGGTAGCCGCCGGTTAATAGCATTTAAACACTGTATATTCCTAAGTTATTGTGGTGTCCGCCTGTTAGTAGCATTTAAACACTGTCTATTCCTAAGTGATTGTGGGTGCCGCCGGTTAATAGCATTTAAACACTGTCTATTCCTAAGTGATTGTGGTAGCCGCCGGTTAATAGCATATAAACACTGTCTATTCCTAAGTGATTGTGGTAGCCGCCGGTTAGTAGCATTTAAACACTGTCTGCTCCTACATGATTATGGATAGCTGCCTATTAGTAGCATTTAAACACTGTCTGCTCCTACGTGATTATGGATAGCTGCCTTTTAGTAGCATTTAAACACTGTCTGCTCCTACGTGATATGGATAGCTGCATATTAGTAGCATTTAAACACTTTCTGATTCTACGTGATTGTGGTAGCTGACTGTTAGTAGCATTTAAGCACTCTCTGCTCCTACGTGACTATGGATAGTTTGTTGTTAGTAGCATTTAAACACCGTATATTCCTACGTGATCGTGGCTGCTCCTACGTGATTATGGATAGCTTGTTATTAGTAGCATTTAAACACTGTCGATTCCTACGTGATCGTCGTAGCTGCCTGTTAGTAGCATTTAAACAATGTCTGCTCCTACGTGATTATGGATAGCTTGTTATTAGTAGCATTTAAACACTGTCTGCTCCTACGTGATTATGGATATCTTGTTATTAGTAGCATTTAAACAATGTCTGCTCCTACGTGATTATGGATAGCTTGTTATTAGTAGCATTTAAACACTCTCTGCTCCTACGTGATTATGGATAGCTTGTTATTAGTAGCATTTAAACTCTGTCTGCTCCTACGTGATTATGGATAGCTTGTTATTAGTAGCATTTAAACACTGTCTGCTCCTACGTGATTATGGCTATCTTGTTATTAGTAGCATTTAAACACTGTCTGCTCCTACGTGATTATGGATAGCTTGTTATTAGTAGCATTTAAACACCGTCTATTCCTACGTGATCGTGGTAGCTGCATGTTAGTAGCATTCAATCACCTGGTACATGTATTAATGGTAATGTCGGTATCTGTTTAGTGTGTAAGGGCAATAGTATACCTGGATTGTGCATTCTTTTGACATTTCTATTTCTGTATATTTTCAGTCTTGATGACAATGAAGGAAGGATTGCAAACATGAAGACCACAAATGTAGGTGTTTTATCAAACCAACTTTCGTTAAGATTTAATATATTTTGTATTTGTATATTATAGAACTCGGGCGACTTTGTGTGGAATTGGAGCAGTTGTGAGTACAAACATTTACAATTAACTACGTTGTACATTATGTGTTATTTGTTCGTTTGTTCGTTATGTTTGTACTGCAGTATGTAGATTTGTCTATGTGTTGTGTGTTATGCTTGATGCATTGTAAAGATTTGTTGTGTGTCATTAACCTGAACAATTATTAAAGTTTTATTGAAAAATTATCTTTATAGGCTCTAACCTCTCGTCAGTGTGTGGATCTGTGCATGGAATCGACCGCCCGTGACATTCAATCACCTGATACATGTAGTAATGGTAATGTCGGTATCTGTTTATTGTGTAAGGGCAATAGCATACATGGATTGTGCATTCTTTTGACACTTCTATTTGTGTATATTTTCAGTCTTGATGACAATGAAGGAAGGATTGCAAACATGCAGACCAGAAATGTAGGTGTTTTATAAAACCAACTTTCGTTAAGATTTAATATATTTTTTATTTGTATATTATAGAACTCGGGCGACTTTGTGTGGAATTGAAGCAGTTGTGAGTACAAACATTTACAATTAACTACGTTGTACATTATGTGATATTTGTTCGTTTGTTCGTTAAGTTTGTACTGTAGTATGTAGATTTGTCTATGTGTTGTGTGTTATGCTTGATGCATTGTATAGATTGGTTGTGTGTCATTAACCTGAACAATTATTAATGTTTTATTGCAAAATTATCTTTATAGGTTCTGACGTCTCGTCAATGTGTGGATCTGTGCATGGAATCGACCGCCCGTGACATTCAATTACCTGGTACATGTATTAATGGTAATGTCGGTATCTGTTTATTGTGTAAGGGCAATAGCATACATGGATTGTGCATTCTTTTGACACTTCTATTTCTGTATATTTTCAGTCTTGATGACAATGAAGGAAGGATTGCAAACATGAAGACCAGAAATGTAGGTGTTTTATCAAACCAACATTCGTTAAGATTTAATATATTTTGTATTTGTATATTATAGAACTCGGGCGACTTTGTGTGGAATTGGAGCAGTTGTGAGTACAAACATTTACTACGTTGTGCATTATGTGTTATTTGTTCGTTTGTTCGTTATGTTTGTACTGCAGTATGTATATTTGTCTATGTGTTGTGTGTAATGCTTGATGCATTGTATAGATTGGTTTTGTGTCATTAACCTGAACAATTATTAATGTTTTATTGCAAAATTATCTTTATAGGTTCTAACGTCTCTTCAGTGTGTGGATCTGTGCATGGAATCGACCGCCCGTGACATTCAATCACCTGATACATGTAGTAATGGTAATGTCGGTATCTGTTTATTGTGTAAGGGCAATAGCATACATGGATTGTGCATTCTTTTGACACTTCTATTTGTGTATATTTTCAGTCTTGATGACAATGAAGGAAGGATTGCAAACATGCAGACCAGAAATGTAGGTGTTTTATCAAACAAACTTTCGTTAAGATTTAATATATTTTATATTTGTATATTATAGAACTCGGGCGACTTTGTGTGGAATTGGAGCAGTTGTGAGTACAAACATTTACAATTAACTACGTTGTACATTATGTGATATTTGTTCGTTTGTTCGTTAAGTTTGTACTGCAGTATGTAGATTTGTCTATGTGCTGTGTGTTATGCTTGATGCATTGTATAGATTGGTTGTGTGTCATTAACCTGAACAATTATTAATGTTTTATTGCAAAATTATCTTTATAGGTTCTAACGTCTCGTCAGTGTGTGGATCTGTGCATGGAATCGACCGCCCGTGACATTCAATCACCTGATACATGTAGTAATGGTAATGTCGGTATCTGTTTATTGTGTAAGGGCAATAGCATACATGGATTGTGCATTCTTTTGACACTTCTATTTGTGTATATTTTCAGTCTTGATGACAATGAAGGAAGGATTGCAAACATGCAGACCAGAAATGTAGGTGTTTTATCAAACCAACTTTCGTTAAGATTTAATATATTTTGTATTTGTATATTATAGAACTCGGGCGACTTTGTGTGGAATTGAAGCAGTTGTGAGTACAAACATTTACAATTAACTACGTTGTACATTATGTGATATTTGTTCGTTTGTTCGTTAAGTTTGTACTGCAGTATGTAGATTTGTCTATGTGTTGTGTGTTATGCTTGATGCATTGTATAGATTGGTTGTGTGTCATTAACCTGAACAATTATTAATATTTTATTGCAAAATTATCTTTATAGGTTCTGACGTCTCGTCAATGTGTGGATCTGTGCATGGAATCGACCGCCCGTGACATTCAATTACCTGGTACATGTATTAATGGTAATGTCGGTATCTGTTTAGTGTGTAAGGGCAATAGCATACATGGATTGTGCATTCTTTTGACACTTCTATTTCTGTATATTTTCAGTCTTGATGACAATGAAGGAAGGATTGCAAAAATGAAGACCAGAAATGTAGGTGTTTTATTAAACCAACTTTCGTTAAGATTTAATATATTTTGTATTTGTATATTATAGAACTCAGGCGACTTTGTGTGCAATTGGAGCAGTTGTGAGTACAATCATTTATAATTAACTACGTTGTACATTATGTGTTATTTGTTCGTTTGTTCGTTATGTTTGTACTGCAGTATGTAAATTTGTCTATGTGTTGTGTGTTATGCTTCATGCATTGCAGAGATTGGTTTTGTGTCATTAACCTGAACAATTATTAATGTTTTATTGAAAAATTATCTTTATAGGTTCTAACGTCTCGTCAGTGTGTGAATCTGTGCATGGAATCGACCGCCCGTGACATTCAATCACCTGATACATGTAGTAATGGTAATGTCGGTATCTGTTTATTGTGTAAGGGCAATAGCATACATGGATTGTGCATTCTTTTGACACTTCTATTTCTGTATATTTTCAGTCTTGATGACAATGAAGGAAGGATTGCAAACATGCAGACCAGAAATGTAGGTGTTTTATCAAACCAACTTTCGTTAAGATTTAATATATTTTGTATTTGTATATTATAGAATTCGGGCGACTTTATGTGGAATTGGAGCAGTTGTGAGTACGAACATTTACAATTAACTACGTTGTACATTATGTGATATTTGTTCGTTTGTTCGTTAAGTTTGTACTGCAGTATGTAGATTTGTCTATGTGTTGTGTGTTATGCTTGATGCATTGTATAGATTGGTTGTGTGTCATTAACCTGAACAATTATTAATGTTTTATTGCAAAATTATCTTTATAGGTTCTGACGTCTCGTCAATGTGTGGATCTGTGCATGGAATCGACCGCCCGTGACATTCAATTACCTGGTACATGTATTAATGGTAATGTCGGTATCTGTTTAGTGTGTAAGGGCAATAGCATACATGGATTGTGCATTCTTTTGACATTTCTATTTCTGTATATTTTCAGTCTTGATGACAATGAAGGAAGGATTGCAAACATGAAGACCAGAAATGTAGGTGTTTTATCAAACCAACTTTCGTTAAGATTTAATATATTTTGTATTTGTATATTATAGAACTCAGGCGACTTTGTGTGCAATTGGAGCAGTTGTGAGTACAAACATTTACAATTAACTACGTTGTACATTATGTGATATTTGTTCGTTTGTTCGTTAAGTTTGTACTGCAGTATGTAGATTTGTCTATGTGTTGTGTGTTATGCTTGATGCATTGTATAGATTGGTTGTGTGTCATTAACCTGAACAATTATTAATGTTTTATTGCAAAATTATCTTTATAGGTTCTAACGTCTCGTCAGTGTGTGGATCTGTGCATGGAATCGACCGCCCGTGACATTCAATCACCTGATACATGTAGTAATGGTAATGTCGGTATCTGTTTATTGTGTAAGGGCAATAGCATACATGGATTGTGCATTCTTTCGACACTTCTATTTGTGTATATTTTCAGTCTTGATGACAATGAAGGAAGGATTGCAAACATGCAGACCAGAAATGTAGGTGTTTTATCAAACCAACTTTCGTTAAGATTTAATATATTTTGTATTTGTATATTATAGACCTCGGGCGACTTTGTGTGGAATTGAAGCAGTTGTGAGTACAAACATTTACAATTAACTACGTTGTACATTATGTGATATTTGTTCGTTTGTTCGTTAAGTTTGTACTGCAGTATGTAGATTTGTCTATGTGTTGTGTGTTATGCTTGATGCATTGTATAGATTGGTTGTGTGTCATTAACCTGAACAATTATTAATGTTTTATTGCAAAATTATCTTTATAGGTTCTGACCTCTCGTTAATGTGTGGATCTGTGCATGGAATCGACAGCCCGTGACATTCAATTACCTGGTACATGTATTAATGGTAATGTCGGTATCTGTTTAGTGTGTAAGGGCAATAGCACATGGATTGTGCATTCTTTTGACACTTCTATTCTGTATATTTCAGTCTTGATGACAATGAAGGAAGGATTGCAAACATGAAGACCAGAAATGTAGGTGTTTTATCAAACCAACTTTCGCTAAGATTTAATATATTTTGTATTTGTATATTATAGAACTCGGGCGACTTTGTGTGGCATTGGAGCAGTTGTGAGTACAACATTTACTACGTTGTGCATTATGTGTATTTGTTCGTTTGTTCGTTATGTTTGTACTGCAGTATGTATATTTGTCTATGTGTTGTGTGTAATGCTTGATGCATTGTATAGATTGGTTTTGTGTCATTAACCTGAACAATTATTAATGTTTATTGCAAAATTATCTTTATAGGTTCTAACGTCTCGTCAGTGTGTGGATCTGTGCATGGACTCGACCGCCCGTGACATTCAATCACCTGATACATGTAGTAATGGTAATGTCGGTATCTGTTTATTGTGTAAGGGCAATAGCATACATGGATTGTGCATTCTTTTGACACTTCTATTTGTGTATATTTTCAGTCTTGATGACAATGAAGGAAGGATTGCAAACATGCATACCAGAATGTAGGTGTTTATCAAACAAACTTTCGTTAAGATTTAATATATTTTGTATTTGTATATTATAGAACTCGGGCGACTTTGTGCGGAATTGGAGCAGTTGTGAGTACAAACATTTACAATTAACTACGTTGTACATTATGTGATATTTGTTCGTTTTTTCGTTAAGTTTGCACTGCAGTATGTAGATTTGTTTATGTGTTGTGTGTTATGCTTGATGCATTGTATAGATTGGTTGTGTGTCATTAACCTGAACAATTATTAATGTTTTATTGAAAAATTATCTTTAAAGGTTCTGACGTCTCGTCAGTGTGTGGATCTGTGCATGGAATCGACCGCCCGTGACATTCAATCACCTGATACATGTAGTAATGGTAATGTCGGTATCTGTTTATTGTAAGGGCAATAGCATACATGGATTGTGCATTCTTTTGACACTTCTATTTGTGTATTTTCAGTCTTGATGACAATGAAGGAAGGATTGCAAACATGCAGACCAGAAATGTAGGTGTTTTATCAAACCAACTTTCGTTAAGATTAATATATTTTGTATTTGTATATTATAGAACTCGGGCGACTTTGTGTGGAATTGAAGCAGTTGTGAGTACAAACATTTACAATTAACTACGTTGTACATTATGTGATATTTGTTCGTTTGTTCGTTAAGTTTGTACTGCAGTATGTAGATTTGTCTATGTGTTGTGTGTTATGCTTGATGCATTGTATAGATTGGTTGTGTGTCATTAACCTGAACAATTATTAATGTTTTATTGCAAAATTATCTTTATAGGTTCTGACGTCTCGTCAATGTGTGGATCTGTGCATGGAATCGACCGCCCGTGACATTCAATTACCTGGTACATGTATTAATGGTAATGTCGGTATCTGTTTAGTGTGTAAGGGCAATAGTATACCTGGATTGTGCATTCTTTTGACATTTCTATTTCTTTATATTTTCAGTCTTGATGACAATGAAGGAAGGATTGCAAACATGCAGACCAGAAATGTATGTGTTTTATCAAACCAACTTTCGTTAAGATTTAATATATTTTGTATTTGTATATTATAGAACTCAGGCGACTTTGTGTGCAATTGGAGCAGTTGTGAGTACAATCATTTATAATTAACTACATTGTACATTATGTGTTATTTGTTCGTTTGTTCGTTATGTTTGTACTGCAGTATGCAGATTTGTCTATATGTTGTGTGTTATGCTTGATGCATTGCAGAGATTGGTTTTGTGTCATTAACCTGAACAATTATAAATGTATTATTGAAAAATTATCTTTATAGGTACTGATGTCTCATCGGTGTATGGAGCTGTACATGGAATCGACCGCCCGTGACATTCAATTACCTGGTACATGTATTAATGGTAATGTCGGTATCTGTTTAGTGTGTAAGGGCAATAGTATACCTGGATTGTGCATTCTTTTGACATTTCTATTTCTGTATATTTTCAGTCTTGATGACAATGAAGGAAGGATTGCAAACATGAAGACCAGAAATTTAGGTGTTTTATCAAACCAACTTTCGTTAAGAATTAATATATTTTGTATTTGTATATTATAGAACTCGGGCGACTTTGTGTGGAATTGGAGCAGTTGTGAGTACAAACATTTACTACGTTGTGCATTATGTGTTATTTGTTCGTTTGTTCGTTATGTTTGTACTGCAGTATGTAGATTTGTTTATGTGTTGTGTGTAATGCTTGATGCATTGTATATATTGGTTTTGTGTCATTAACCTGAACAATTATTAATGTTTTATTGAAAAATTATCTTTATAGGTTCTGACCTCTCGTCAGTGTGTGGATCTGTGCATGGAATCGACCGCCCGTGACATTCAATCACCTGATACATGTAGTAATGGTAATGTCGGTATCTGTTTATTGTGTAAGGGCAATAGCATACATCTTGATGCATTGTATATATTTGTTTTGTGTCATTAACCTGAACAATTATTAATGTTTTATTGAAAAATTATCTTTATAGGTTCTGACGTCTCGTCTGTGTGTGGATCTGTGCATGGAATCGACCGCCTGTGACATTCAATCACCTGATACATGTAGTAATGGTAATGTCGGTATCTGTTTATTGTGTAAGGGCAATAGTATACATGGATTGTGCATTCTTTTGACATTTCTATTTCTGTATATTTTCAGTCTTGATGACAATGAAGGAAGGATTGCAAATATGCAGACCAGAAATGTAGATTGGTTTTGTGTCATTAACCTGAACAATTATTAATGTTGTATTGAATTATTATCATAGGTACTGACGTCTCATCAGTGTGTGGAGCTGTACATGGAATAGACAGCTAGTGACATTCAATTACCTTGTACATTTATCTGTTTATTTGGTAATGGTAATAACATCCCTGGATTGTGCATTCTTTGGACACTTCTAATTTGTATATTTTCAGTCTTGGTGACAATGAAGGAGAGATTGCAAACATGAATACCAGAACTGTAGGTGTTGTGGGAGGTGAAACCAAATCTTCATTAAGATTTAATATGGTTTGTATTTATATATTATAGAAATAGGTACTGGCGTCCCGTCATATGGAATCTGAGCTATCGACCGGCAATGATATTCAATTCCGGAAATGCATCAGTGCTGTATCGTCGATGCCCATTGGATAAATTATGAGGTAATTGTCTCTACAAATTTACCGATGATATAGAACATTCTGCTGTCCCAAGTGATCTAACCAGGCAGTCAGATGTACAGACTACAGACAACTGGTTTACACTACTGAAGCCATCGGAGTGAAACAGGGTATATATTGATTATATTGTTGCTGTAAATGTAAATATGAATGTGTTGCTCTGGTTGCATACAACTCGATTGTCAAATGAAGTGAGTTCCCAGTGCATGTCTCCAAATCACACGCCCGCAAACAAATTTGCAAACCTACAGCTCTCCCAACGTATTGAACCTGCATTTGATTATGTGTGCAGGGCATAGAGGATATTTGTGTTTGTGTAAGATAGGATTTTATTTCTTCACATGTTTCGCCGATCACTAATATAATTTTATTTAAAATAAAATTAAACACTACATACAAAACAAATTCATTAGAATATATTAATTCATAATTAACTGTTTGATAGTCTGTCAGATAAGAGCTACAATGGTACACCCGACCACGGAGGAATTCGAAACTCGAGCAGTGACAATGAAGGAAGAAATGATTGCAAACTCGGAAGACCAGAAATGTAAGCGTTATGAAAGTGAAAACAACTTTTTGATATTTATAGTTGTATTAATAAATTGTCATCAAATTATACTAATGTGATACACGCGTGAATCTAGTTTATACTGGCATCTAAAGATCTGTATATAGAAACTGTTGCATCAGAAACATCATTGGAACAGTCACCTAGCGTCTACAT
>CM026399.1:43738972-43757674 GCA_014843695.1 Archivesica marissinica | reverse complement strand
ACAACGTAGTAAATGTTTGTACTCACAACTGCTCCAATTCCACACAAAGTCGCCCGAGTTCTATAATATACAAATACAAAATATATTAATTCTTAACGAAAGTTGGTTTGATAAAACACCTAAATTTCTGGTCTTCATGTTTGCAATCCTTCCTTCATTGTCATCAAGACTGAAAATATACAGAAATAGAAATGTCAAAAGAATGCACAATCCAGGTATACTATTGCCCTTACACACTAAACAGATACCGACATTACCATTAATACATGTACCAGGTAATTGAATGTCACGGGCGGTCGATTCCATGTACAGCTCCATACACCGATGAGACATCAGTACCTATAAAGATAATTTTTCAATAATACATTTATAATTGTTCAGGTTAATGACACAAAACCAATCTCTGCAATGCATCAAGCATAACACACAACATATAGACAAATCTGCATACTGCAGTACAAACATAACGAACAAACGAACAAATAACACATAATGTACAATGTAGTTAATTATAAATGATTGTACTCACAACTGCTCCAATTGCACACAAAGTCGCCTGAGTTCTATAATATACAAATACAAAATATATTAAATCTTAACGAAAGTTGGTTTGATAAAACACATACATTTCTGGTCTGCATGTTTGCAATCCTTCCTTCATTGTCATCAAGACTGAAAATATAAAGAAATAGAAATGTCAAAAGAATGCACAATCCAGGTATACTATTGCCCTTACACACTAAACAGATACCGACATTACCATTAATACATGTACCAGGTAATTGAATGTCACGGGCGGTCGATTCCATGCACAGATCCACACATTGACGAGACGTCAGAACCTATAAAGATAATTTTGCAATAAAACATTAATAATTGTTCAGGTTAATGACACACAACCAATCTATACAATGCATCAAGCATAACACACAACACATAGACAAATCTACATACTGCAGTACAAACTTAACGAACAAACGAACAATATCACATAATGTACAACGTAGTTATTGTAATGTTTGTACTCACAACTGCTTCAATTCCACACAAAGTCGCCCGAGTTCTATATACAAAATACAAAATATATTAATCTTAACGAAAGTTGGTTTGATAAAACACCTACATTTCTGGTCTGCATGTTTGCAATCCTTCCTTCATTGTCATCAAGACTGAAAATATACACAAATAGAAGTGTCAAAAGAATGCACAATCCTGTATGCTATTGCCCTTACACAATACAGATACCGACATTACCATTACTACATGTATCAGGTGATTGAATGTCACGGGCGGTCGATTCCATGCACAGATCCACACACTGACGAGACGTTAGAACCTATAAAGATAATTTTGCAATAAAACATTAATAATTGTTCAGGTTAATGACACACAACCAATCTATACAATGCATCAAGCATAACACACAGCACATAGACAAATCTACATACTGCAGTACAAACTTAACGAACAAACGAACAAATATCACATAATGTACAACGTAGTTAATTGTAAATGTTTGTACTCACAACTGCTCCAATTCCACACAAAGTCGCCCGAGTTCTATAATATACAAATATAAAATATATTAAATCTTAACGAAAGTTTGTTTGATAAAACACCTACATTTCTGGTATGCATGTTTGCAATCCTTCCTTCATTGTCATCAAGACTGAAAATATACACAAATAGAAGTGTCAAAAGAATGCACAATCCATGTATGCTATTGCCCTTACACAATAAACAGATACCGACATTACCATTACTACATGTATCAGGTGATTGGATGTCACGGGCGGTCGATTCCATGCACAGATCCACACACTGACGAGACGTTAGAACCTATAAAGATAATTTTGCAATAAATCATTAATAATTGTTCAGGTTAATGACACAAAACCAATCTATACAATGCATCAAGCATTACACACAACACATAGACAAATATACATACTGCAGTACAAACATAACGAACAAACGAACAAATAACACATAATGCACAACGTAGTAAATGTTTGTACTCACAACTGCTCCAATGCCACACAAAGTCGCCCGAGTTCTATAAT
Organism: Archivesica marissinica; assembly: GCA_014843695.1. Taxonomy (NCBI): domain Eukaryota; kingdom Metazoa; phylum Mollusca; class Bivalvia; order Venerida; family Vesicomyidae; genus Archivesica; species Archivesica marissinica. The sequence continues at coordinate 43,755,611 of CM026399.1, read as the reverse complement.
ATACAAATACAAAATATATTAAATCTTAGCGAAAGTTGGTTTGATAAAACACCTACATTTCTGGTCTTCATGTTTGCAATCCTTCCTTCATTGTCATCAAGACTGAAAATATACAGAAATAGAAGTGTCAAAAGAATGCACAATCCATGTATGCTATTGCCCTTACACACTAAACAGATACCGACATTACCATTAATACATGTACCAGGTAATTGAATGTCACGGGCGGTCGATTCCATGCACAGATCCACACATTAACGAGACGTCAGAACATATAAAGATAATTTTGCAATAAAACATTAATAATTGTTCAGGTTAATGACACACAACCAATCTATACAATGCATCAAGCATAACACACAACACATAGACAAATCTACATACTGCAGTACAAACTTAACGAACAAACGAACAAATATCACATAATGTACAACGTAGTTAATTGTAAATATTTGTACTCACAACTGCTCCAATTCCACACAAAGTCGCCCGAGTTCTATAATATACAAATATAAAATATATTAAATCTTAACGAAAGTTTGTTTGATAAAACACCTACATTTCTGGTATGCATGTTTGCAATCCTTCCTTCATTGTCATCAAGACTGAACATATACACAAATAGAAGTGTCAAAAGAATGCACAATCCATGTATGCTATTGCCCTTACACAATAAACAGATACCGACATTACCATTACTACATGTATCAGGTGATTGAATGTCACGGGCGGTCGATTCCATGCACAGATCCACACACTGACGAGACGTTAGAACCTATAAAGATAATTTTGCAATAAAACATTAATAATTGTTCAGGTTAATGACACACAACCAATCTATACAATGCATCAAGCATAACACACAACACATAGACAAATCTACATACTGCAGTACAAACTTAACGAACAAACGAACAAATATCACATAATGTACAACGTAGTTAATTGTAAATGTTTGTACTCACAACTGCTCCAATTGCACACAAAGTCGCCTGAGTTCTATAATATACAAATACAAAATATATTAAATCTTAACGAAAGTTGGTTTGATAAAACACCTACATTTCTGGTCTTCATGTTTGCAATCCTTCCTTCATTGTCATCAAGACTGAAAATATACAGAAATAGAAGTGTCAAAAGAATGCACAATCCATGTATGCTATTGCCCTTACACACTAAACAGATACCGACATTACCATTAATACATGTACCAGGTAATTGAATGTCACGGGCGGTCGATTCCATGCACAGATCCACACATTGACGAGACGTCAGAACATATAAAGATAATTTTGCAATAAAACATTAATAATTGTTCAGGTTAATGACACACAACCAATCTATACAATGCATCAAGCATAACACACAACACATAGACAAATCTACATACTGCAGTACAAACTTAACGAACAAACGAACAAATATCACATAATGTACAACGTAGTTAATTGTAAATGTTTGTACTCACAACTGCTCCAATTCCACACAAAGTCGCCCGAGTTCTATAATATACAAATATAAAATATATTAAATCTTAACGAAAGTTTGTTTGATAAAACACCTACATTTCTGGTCTGCATGTTTGCAATCCTTCCTTCATTGTCATCAAGACTGAAAATATACACAAATAGAAGTGTCAAAAGAATGCACAATCCATGTATGCTATTGCCCTTACACAATAAACAGATACCGACATTACCATTACTACATGTATCAGGTGATTGAATGTCACGGGCGGTCGATTCCATGCACAGATCCACACACTGACGAGACGTTAGAACCTATAAAGATAATTTTGCAATAAAACATTAATAATTGTTCAGGTTAATGACACACAACCAATCTATACAATGCATCAAGCATAACACACAACACATAGACAAATCTACATACTGCAGTACAAACATAACGAACAAACGAACAAATAACACATAATGTACAACGTAGTTAATTATAAATGATTGTACTCACAACTGCTCCAATTGCACACAAAGTCGCCTGAGTTCTATAATATACAAATACAAAATATATTAAATCTTAACGAAAGTTGGTTTAATAAAACACCTACATTTCTGGTCTTCATTTTTGCAATCCTTCCTTCATTGTCATCAAGACTGAAAATATACAGAAATAGAAGTGTCAAAAGAATGCACAATCCATGTATGCTATTGCCCTTACACACTAAACAGATACCGACATTACCATTAATACATGTACCAGGTAATTGAATGTCACGGGCGGTCGATTCCATGCACAGATCCACACATTGACGAGACGTCAGAACCTATAAAGATAATTTTGCAATAAAATATTAATAATTGTTCAGGTTAATGACACACAACCAATCTATACAATGCATCAAGCATAACACACAACACATAGACAAATCTACATACTGCAGTACAAACTTAACGAACAAACGAACAAATATCACATAATGTACAACGTAGTTAATTGTAAATGTTTGTACTCACAACTGCTTCAATTCCACACAAAGTCGCCCGAGTTCTATAATATACAAATACAAAATATATTCAATCTTAACGAAAGTTGGTTTGATAAAACACCTACATTTCTGGTCTGCATGTTTGCAATCCTTCCTTCATTGTCATCAAGACTGAAAATATACACAAATAGAAGTGTCAAAAGAATGCACAATCCATGTATGCTATTGCCCTTACACAATAAACAGATACCGACATTACCATTACTACATGTATCAGGTGATTGAATGTCACGGGCGGTCGATTCCATGCACAGATCCACACACTGACGAGAGGTTAGAACCTATAAAGATAATTTTGCAATAAAACATTAATAATTGTTCAGGTTAATGACACACAACCAATCTATACAATGCATCAAGCATAACACACAACACATAGACAAATCTACATACTGCAGTACAAACTTAACGAACAAACGAACAAATATCACATAATGTACAACGTAGTTAATTGTAAATATTTGTACTCACAACTGCTCCAATTCCACACAAAGTCGCCCGAGTTCTATAATATACAAATATAAAATATATTAAATCTTAACGAAAGTTTGTTTGATAAAACACCTACATTTCTGGTATGCATGTTTGCAATCCTTCCTTCATTGTCATCAAGACTGAAAATATACACAAATAGAAGTGTCGAAAGAATGCACAATCCATGTATGCTATTGCCCTTACACAATAAACAGATACCGACATTACCATTACTACATGTATCAGGTGATTGAATGTCACGGGCGGTCGATTCCATGCACAGATCCACACACTGACGAGACGTTAGAACCTATAAAGATAATTTTGCAATAAAACATTAATAATTGTTCAGGTTAATGACACAAAACCAATCTATACAATGCATCAAGCATTACACACAACACATAGACAAATATACATACTGCAGTACAAACATAACGAACAAACGAACAAATAACACATAATGCACAACGTAGTAAATGTTTGTACTCACAACTGCTCCAATTCCACACAAAGTCGCCCGAGTTCTATAATATACAAATACAAAATATATTAAATCTTAACGAAAGTTGGTTTGATAAAACACCTACATTTCTGGTCTTCATGTTTGCAATCCTTCCTTCATTGTCATCAAGACTGAAAATATACAGAAATAGAAGTGTCAAAAGAATGCACAATCCATGTATGCTATTGCCCTTACACACTAAACAGATACCGACATTACCATTAATACATGTACCAGGTAATTGAATGTCACGGGCGGACGATTCCATGCACAGATCCACACATTGACGAGACGTCAGAACCTATAAAGATAATTTTGCAATAAAACATTAATAATTGTTCAGGTTAATGACACACAACCAATCTATACAATGCATCAAGCATAACACACAACACATAGACAAATCTACATACTGCAGTACAAACTTAACGAACAAACGAACAAATATCACATAATGTACAACGTAGTTAATTGTAAATGTTTGTACTCACAACTGCTTCAATTCCACACAAAGTCGCCCGAGTTCTATAATATACAAATACAAAATATATTAAATCTTAACGAAAGTTGGTTTTATAAAACACCTACATTTCTGGTCTGCATGTTTGCAATCCTTCCTTCATTGTCATCAAGACTGAAAATATACACAAATAGAAGTGTCAAAAGAATGCACAATCCATGTATGCTATTGCCCTTACACAATAAACAGATACCGACATTACCATTACTACATGTATCAGGTGATTGAATGTCACGGGCGGTCGATTCCATGCACAGATCCACACACTGACGAGAGGTTAGAGCCTATAAAGATAATTTTTCAATAAAACTTTAATAATTGTTCAGGTTAATGACACACAACAAATCTTTACAATGCATCAAGCATAACACACAACACATAGACAAATCTACATACTGCAGTACAAACATAACGAACAAACGAACAAATAACACATAATGTACAACGTAGTTAATTGTAAATGTTTGTACTCACAACTGCTCCAATTCCACACAAAGTCGCCCGAGTTCTATAATATACAAATACAAAATATATTAAATCTTAACGAAAGTTGGTTTGATAAAACACCTACATTTGTGGTCTTCATGTTTGCAATCCTTCCTTCATTGTCATCAAGACTGAAAATATACAGAAATAGAAATGTCAAAAGAATGCACAATCCAGGTATACTATTGCCCTTACACACTAAACAGATACCGACATTACCATTAATACATGTACCAGGTGATTGAATGCTACTAACATGCAGCTACCACGATCACGTAGGAATAGACGGTGTTTAAATGCTACTAATAACAAGCTATCCATAATCACGTAGGAGCAGACAGTGTTTAAATGCTACTAATAACAAGATAGCCATAATCACGTAGGAGCAGACAGTGTTTAAATGCTACTAATAACAAGCTATCCATAATCACGTAGGAGCAGACAGAGTTTAAATGCTACTAATAACAAGCTATCCATAATCACGTAGGAGCAGAGAGTGTTTAAATGCTACTAATAACAAGCTATCCATAATCACGTAGGAGCAGACATTGTTTAAATGCTACTAATAACAAGATATCCATAATCACGTAGGAGCAGACAGTGTTTAAATGCTACTAATAACAAGCTATCCATAATCACGTAGGAGCAGACATTGTTTAAATGCTACTAACAGGCAGCTACGACGATCACGTAGGAATCGACAGTGTTTAAATGCTACTAATAACAAGCTATCCATAATCACGTAGGAGCAGCCACGATCACGTAGGAATATACGGTGTTTAAATGCTACTAACAACAAACTATCCATAGTAACGTAGGAGCAGAGAGTGCTTAAATGCTACTAACAGTCAGCTACCACAATCACGTAGAATCAGAAAGTGTTTAAATGCTACTAATATGCAGCTATCCATATCACGTAGGAGCAGACAGTGTTTAAATGCTACTAAAAGGCAGCTATCCATAATCACGTAGGAGCAGACAGTGTTTAAATGCTACTAATAGGCAGCTATCCATAATCATGTAGGAGCAGACAGTGTTTAAATGCTACTAACCGGCGGCTACCACAATCACTTAGGAATAGACAGTGTTTATATGCTATTAACCGGCGGCTACCACAATCACTTAGGAATAGACAGTGTTTAAATGCTATTAACCGGCGGCACCCACAATCACTTAGGAATAGACAGTGTTTAAATGCTACTAACAGGCGGACACCACAATAACTTAGGAATATACAGTGTTTAAATGCTATTAACCGGCGGCTACCACAATCACTTAGGAATAGACAGTGTTTAAATGCTATTAACCGGCGGCTACCACACTCACTTAGGAATAGACAGTGTTTAAATGCTATTAACCGGCGGCTACCACAATCACTTAGGAATAGACAGTGCTTAAATGCTATTAACCGGCGGCTACCACAATCACTTAGGAATAGACAGTGTTTAAATGCTACTAACAGGCGGCTACCACAATCACTTACGAATAGAGAGTGTTTAAATGCTATTAACCGGCGGCTACCACAATCACTTAGGATTAGACAGTGTTTAAATGCTACTAACAGGCGGATACCACAATCACTTAGGAATAGACAGTGTTTAAATGCTATTAACCGGCGGCTACCACAATCACTTAGGAATAGACAGTGTTTAAATGCTACTAACAGGCGGCTACCACAATCACTTAGGAATAGACAGTGTTTAAATGTTATTAATAGACAGCTAAATTAGTATCAGGCAGACAGACAAGACAGACAGACAAGACAAGACAAGACAAGACATGACAAGACAAGACAAGACAAGACGACAGACAGACAGACAATATGAAAGCAGTCGGCCCAATAATGCACGAGGAGATGGCTAATGGATATGCAAGGTTTACATTTTGAGTGTATTAAAATTGGAGGATAGTGCATGATACAGACAGAGACTCGTGTCAGAGTATCCTGAGTGTAAAGCACCGACACGAGACCTCGGCTTAACGTCCCATCTGAAAGACTTAATTTTATTAGTGTCAGACGGGGGATCAGTTACCACTGTATTACAGATCCTTCTGTTATGGGATGTGTATGGACAACCTCATACTTATATACCCGCCCCTCAAACTTTCGTCGACAGTGGTATTGTTGCTAACCAGTCGGAGTTGAGCATAGCCACATAGGCCAAGACAGAAATCACCATAGACAAATAATTGAAAGATGAAAAGTAGCATAATGTCATTCCAAGAGTTATTTTACATAATACGAACACTACTCCCATTTTACTATGTACGGCAATTTATATTATGGGACCCCTAACAACATTATCACAATTTGAGGAACCATAGTTGAGGTAAAATAACACTAGCGCCTACCCCCCAACTCCCAAATTCAATACACTACGATATGCCTACAAATTGGCAAAATGTTCACGCTAACACCGCTGGTTAACACATTACAGGTGTTGCATAGGGTGGTGGGCAATATTTTTCAGGGGCGAGACTGAACATTTTTAAAACCTCAATGCCTGAGAGCCGTTGATGCTTTGGATCAATATATTTCTTGTGTATATATTGTACTTAAACTTAATATATAGAACACTAGGCAACACTCATATATTGGGTGAATGTGTAGCAATACTATGGTATTTGGGCTTCATAATGTTGATTTACGAAATTAAAATATTAATTAATTTAATTGGAAAAAGCGGGCCTCGACATATTTAGAAGGAGGTGCGTATGCACCAGTCACACCCCTACTGTGCATGTGCCTGTAAATCAACATATTTTCATCCGTACTGTATGTATACTAGTATTATTAGAATATGTATCATTGCGTATGCCTTCGATCATGCCATATTTGTATTATATATAATTCACTGTTATTTGGCACAAAAACACTGAACATGCATCAGAATGCACCAATACATGAGATGAGGTACAACGCTACATAATGCTAACCCTGTAAACCGCACCTGACCACAGGCACTCTGTGTGGAGCTGGGCCACAATATATGAGAACATATAGCACACCTGAGCTACCCCATATATCTACAGAAATTGAAATTTGCCATCAAAATGGTCTTATACCATATCTGGTCGGCGACGGATGTGTGGGGAGGAGGGTCAGGGGTCAATGGTCTCCTTTATTGCGTCCTAGCTCCATGCCAAGTGACTGACTAGGTATGCGAAACAAATGGATGTTAACAAAATGTATGACATGATTATTTAGACAATGAATCTGACAAAAAACGAGGTCGACACTATTGACATTGGTGTAGCTTCCTATAGGCCGTGTAGGACGTGGCCTACACTTTCCCCCGAAAAATCGAAAAAATAAAAATGCCAAATCTGCAACAAACATCGCCAGGCCAGATTTAAATTATGTACGCTATTAATAGTTTACCTGGGGACGACCCCCGGACCCCCTCCCGTCTTAGTTTTATGTTGGCCTACACATCGATTCCAGCCAAGCTACACCCCTGAATGATACAAAATATAAGTAATACAGCAACTTACCAGAATCGCTGCTGTACGGTAATTTAATTATGTTGTACCACGAGCTAACTCATCGTTCTTGAGATAATGGATGCCGTGCTAAGGCGTGCATGTGTGTGCGTGTCCTGATTGTGGACTAATAAAATGAAATTGGAGCTACGTTGTACGTATTCATCGGTCGCACACAATAGATGATATGGCCAGAATACAATCACTCGTTCACTGTACAGAACACAGTACAACACTAACGTTATGTGAACGCAGCATTGTGTAGATTCCATATATAATATTATTCTTTTAATAAAGGGGCTAAAACATACAATATATACACTCATAGTATATGACACAAACATGATAAAATAATACAATATTGCACACAATTGAATTCTACGCGGTTAATATACAACATGCATAGTAAATATATAGTTCCTAAAATATTAAACAGTATTGCTTACAAGTACACAATGCATTCGTATCGTCTTACTTCTTTTTCGTCTGACAGAGTACTGACACAATCTGGTGGATACATGTCACGTATGTCTCGTAAGAGATCACTTATGGTATTGGCCCGAGGAACCATGCATTTAATCCTTTCATATAATCTCTCATTCAGATGCATACAATGGACACAACGATTGGACATGCACAAACAATACAGAACACTAACTCAGTGACAAGTAGTCACCCATGTTCAATGTGCTAACCGTCGGCAATATCCGTCACATACGAACAGTGTCGACCTATTCAAAACCGGCATTAAACGGACGAGTTAATATGACCGGTGGAGAGGGGTAGGGTTTTTATTCACAAATCTATGTTCCTGTTGACATAAATACACATTAGGTTTTTGAAAGTACGTTTATACATAAGTGTTTGGGGGGGGGTAAACTTTGTTTATTTTTACAACGATTGCGAAACAAGTTTTAACAACCTGTATTAATCAATCTCGTTGGCGCAGATGAAAGCGTAAATGTGGTCATTCGTGTGTGAGGAAACCGGAGTACCATGAGGAAACCCACCTGTCCGATCTGGCGACCACCGTACTATCTCACATACTTCCCGGTCCGAGGATCGAACCCGGGTTACATTGGTGAGAAGAGAAGCGAGCGCGCTAACCACTGTGCTAATCGGACACAAGTGTTGTGATAGTAACGGGGTGTCATTTTTATGGATATGGCCTAAACAATTTGTATGTACAGTATCAAGCCTATCGTGCATCAAATTGTTCTTAAAATAAATAAAACGCTTTGGTTTGGGATCCGAAACCATTTGTCAAGACCCCAAGCGTATGTGATCAACATGTCAATAGCAAAATGACACCAGTCCGGGACGTGTTCCCATCTTCAGACAAGTCAATGTTTACGATGGCTGTTCTTATCAAGCGTGGAGCAAACCTTGTAAACAAACGAGTGACTGAATAAATCCGCAAATACATAGAACCGTAACGTTGCACGGGAATGAGCGTATTCTATTAGTTTCCGATACTCGTGCATACCATCCACTGAGTTCCCATAAATTACTTCATGGCATCGAGTCCATTTCAAATGAGGAGAATCAAACTTTATTTTTAAAGGTACAAACATACATAAAAATACGAGTCGCTTTTAGCGTACTGCCCTCAAGAAGAAATAAGACGCAATTTGCTGGTGACTTTAGTTCGGGTTTGGCGTGGCGGTGTGGAGTACTGTGTGGCGGTGTGGAGTACTGCGTGGCGGTGTGGAGTACTGCGTGGCGGTGTGGAGTACTGTGTGGCGGTGTGGAGTACTGTGTGGCAGTGTGGAGAGTACTGCGTGGCGGTGTGGAGTAATGTGTGACGGTGTGGAGTACTGTATGGCGATGTGGAGTACTGTGTGGCGGTGTGGAGTACTGTGTGGCAGTGTGGAGAGTACTGTGTGGCGGTGTGGAGTACTGCGTGGCGGTGTGGAGTACTGTATGGTGGTGTGGAGTACTGTGTGACGGTGTGGAGTACTGTGTGACGGTGTGGAGTACTGCGTGGCGGTGTGGAGTACTGTGTGGCGGTGTGGAGTACTGTGTGGCGGTGTGGAGTACTGTGTGGCAGTGTGGAGTACTGCGTGGCGGTGTGGAGTACTGTGTGGCGGTGTGGAGAGTACTGCGTGACGGTGTGGAGTACTGCGTGGCGGTGTGGAGTACTGTGTGGCGGTGTGGAGTACTGCGTGGCGGTGTGGAGTACTGCGTGGCGGTGTGGAGTACTGCGTGACGGTGTGGAGAGTACTGCGTGGCGGTGTGGAGTACTGTGTGGCGGTGTGGAGTACTGCCTGGCGGTGTGGAGTACTGTGTGGCGGTGTGGAGTACTGTGTGGCGGTGTGGAGTACTGTGTGGCGGTGTGGAGTACTGTGTGGCGGTGTGGAGTACTGTGTGGCGGTGTGGAGTACTGCGTGGCGGTGTAAATTACTGTGTGGCGGTGTGGAGTACTGTGTGGCGGTGTGGAGTACTGCGTGGCGGTGTGGAGTACTGTGTGGCGGTGTGGAGTACTGTGTGGCAGTGTGGAGAGTACTGCGTGGCGGTGTGGAGTACTGTGTGGCGGTGTGGAGTACTGTGTGGCGGTGTGGAGTACTGTGTGGCAGTGTGGAGTACTGCGTGGCGGTGTGGAGTACTGTGTGGCGGTGTGGAGAGTACTGCGTGACGGTGTGGAGTACTGCGTGGCGGTGTGGAGTACTGTGTGGCGGTGTGGAGTACTGCGTGGCGGTGTGGAGTACTGCGTGGCGGTGTGGAGTACTGTGTGGCGGTGTGGAGTACTGTGTGGCGGTGTGGAGTACTGCGTGGCGGTGTGGAGTACTGTGTGGCGGTGTGGAGTACTGCGTGGCGGTGTGGAGTACTGTGTGGCGGTGTGGAGTACTGCGTGGCGGTGTGGAGTACTGCGTGGCGGTGTGGAGTACTGTGTGGCGGTGTGGAGTTCTGTGTGGCGGTGTGGAATACTGCGTGGAGGTGTGGAGTACTGCGTGGCAGTGTGGAGAGTACTGCGTGGCGGTGTGGAGTACTGTGTGGCGGTGTGGATTACTGTGTAGCGGTGTGGTGTACCTTTGTGGAGTAGCGGGTTATATATCATCACATTTCCCTCTTCTCATTTAATGTTGTTTTCTTTTAATATATTATTCAAAGTAAATCAGTTTCCCCATTTTTCATTAGTTTTTTGTTCGTTTTACCAATCAAATATCCGCCATTTAGTTTAATTAAACGTTTGTGTGACATTCTTGTGCGGGCCGATTACTAAAGTTGGCAACACTTGTGGCCCAAACCGTTTGTTTTATCAATTTACATGTATCACCATTATTGTATTTTATCTATTGCTGTTGTATTACACATGTAATTGATAAAAGCAATACAATATGATTAAACGAAGAGTGGGGGATATCAAACCAGGCCGGTTTTTGACCACGCACAATTGCTGTAGCATTGGCAAAGGCCGGTGTAACGTGAGCCCCGTAAGTCCATGATAATTGGAAGTTCGCTAGTTGCGATGTACGGGGCTCGCGTTCAATTTTAACAATATCTTTTTTTTCAAGTAGGGAGTCCCAAATAAGTGACCCATACTTAACTCCAGCTTAGATCATACCAAAGCTATGAAGGCTATCTTTCTGCATGTACGAGGACAGTGCTTCAGATTTCTTCGTAGGAATCCTAATGTGAAGCTAGCCTTATTGCTGATGTGTGTGCTATGACATGACCACGTTAGATCTTCCGAAGCTAAAAGTCCGCTGTATGGGTTGGAATCCACTCGTTTCAGTATGGTTTCGTTGAGTTCATAAACATGACTTGATTTATTCCGGATGCTTAGAATGCAGCAATTTGTTTACATTAAATATCATGCCCCACGTTTCAGCCGACTTTTCTAGTGATAGTAGGTCTTTTTGGAGTTGGGTGTGGTCTTGCAAATAGACGTACTTGTGATTTAACACTGAGTGGTAGCTCGTTGATGTGCCAGGTGAACACAAGCGGCCCCTGTACAGTATCCTGTGGGTCCCAGGATTCGACTCTGACACTCGTTTGATTCTTCCCCTTCCACAAAAACATTCATTTTACTGGCGTTTCAGGAATGAAGATAACCACTGATGTCATATAATCGCAAACTATGTGACCCCCACAAGACCGGGTATACGTATGTAGCCTTGTATACTAGCTGCTAAGTGACACCAAGTATGACTCTCTATATTGGCCTGGGTGGATCATACACTTAGCCAATAGACGACCACCCCTTCGAAAACCACATAACTACGGTCCCGGGCCTCTTTGGTACTGAATAGTGAGCAAAGTAGGCGATGTGACCCTACAAGACCGGGCATACGTAGGTAGCCTTGTATACTAGCTGCTAAGTGACACCAAGTATGACTCTCTGTCTTGGCTTTGATGGATCATACACTTAGCCAACTGACGACCACCCCTTCGAAAACCACAGAATTACGGTTCCGGACCTCTTTGGTACTGAATATCGAGCAAAGTAGATCAATATAGTACTCTTGGTGAAGGTAGTTGGCAAGTATACAGGTTAACAACATGCAATCAATAGAACACTCAGGGTGGAGGTAGTGGACAACTGTACAGGTAAACAAGATAATATAAATAGAGCACTCAGGGTGGAGGTAGTGGACAACTGTACAGGTAAACAATATAAGATCAATATACTCCACTTGATGGAGATAGTGGACAACTGTACAGGTAAACAAGATAAGATCAATAGACTCCACTTGATGGAGATAGTGGACAACTGTACAGGTAAACAACTCACGACAACTAGACTACACTAGATGGAGGTAGTGAACAATGGCACTCAACATAACATAATGTAGGGTTGTACTTGTGATAGGTAGTGGTCAAATGTACATATTTTTTTATTTAAATTTATTTAACGTAGTTACCGGTTGCCCATATGAGCGACCGACAGGTTACCTAACAACACCTTTCCCGAGCAGGCTCCAACGATTAACCAGTACTTAGCGCACCAACAACCTCCGTATGAAACAGCCAACTTTTTCATATAAAGAGACACGGTCTAAGAGGGGCTCGAACCCTGGCTATCAGTGCTGACGACTAAATTATGACAAGATGAGTAACGTGTAACCACAACTAAGATGGTATAAACTATTGCAGACATCATTGTCTGTCAATACGAGATAACACAGTCGTGTAATAAATCAAGAACAGTTGTTTATATTTTCAATCATTTTAATATATTATGTAACAACAATAAATATCATCATAGCCATGCATACACACTATATAAATTGGTTGGTCTGAAATGGCAATTATATTTACAGCTGATACATGTTTCATCGCACAGACTATATATTAAACACAAGTAATTATTTTGTTTTATACTAAGCATTGGGGATATTGAGTACTACTGTGGGGGCTAAAACTGGAAAGGGTCAAGAGGAAAGCGGGACACATACTTTAAAAATATATAAGTACATTCAAGTTGGTAAATGTTTAGATTTGACTGTTTTTATGTCTTTAATTTAAAATTAGTATACGTGACAGTGATGAATTAGAGGGAAATAACTAGGAGGAAATTCAGAATAGACAGAACTCAAAGAAGATGGTGATGCAGGAATCAATATAGATGGTGGTGCTAGTGAAACTCCACGAACAGTGAACAACATGAACCGCCTAACAAGTAATAATAGGAAGAGCAGTAGGAATAGAGCTCCGTGGATATATAACCGATTATTTAATTCACATTCCTTATTTAAGGCCTAGTGGGCTGATGAATAAATGTCGGCTATTTGTTTCATATATATTTTAATACAAATAGTGGCATTAGAGAAGCCCATATTTTGGGTATCTATCCCCAAGGTAGAAACTTATCCATGTATGGGGTTTGTATTGGTTGTGGGTCCAGGTATATGCATAGTCACTGGTGTCACATTCCCTACTAGGGGGCCCAGGGGCCGTTCAAATTTCGACTTTTATTTCTGAAAATACATAGTAATATGGAAGAGCCCATAAATTGGGTATCCAACCCCAAGGTAGAAAGTTGGGCTTATATGTATTGTGTGCCTATTGGATCCGGGCTCGTAGTCATGCATAGCTAATGGTATCACATTCCTTATTTAGGACCCAGTGGGCTGGTGAATAAATGCCGGCTGTTTGTTTTATATAATTATATTTTTACTGCAAATAGTGGTATTAGAAAAGCCCATATTTTGGGTATCCATCCCCAAGGTAGAAACTTATCCGTGTATGTAGTATGTGTGTATTGGTTGTGGGTCCCTGATTACTGGTAGTCAGTGGTGTCACATTCCTTATTTAAGACCAGTGGGCTGGTGAATAAATGCCGGCTGTTTGTTTCATATATATTTTAATGCAAATAGTGGTATTAGAAATGCCCATATATTGGGTGTCCATCCCCCAAGGTACAAACGTATCCATTTATGTATTCTGTGTGTATTGGTTGTGGGTCCCTGGCTGTGGGTAGTCAGTGGTGTCACATTCCTTATTTAAGACCAGTGGGCTGGTGAATAAATGTCGGCTATTTGTTTCATATATATTTTAATGCAAATAGTGGCATTAGAGAAGCCCATAGTTTGGGTATCCATCCCTAAGGTACAAACTTATCATTGTATGTGTTATGTATGTATTGGTTGTAGGTCCATGTATATGCATAGTGACTGGTGTCACATTCCCTATATAGGGCCCCAGGGGCCGTTCATCAAGGTCGAATTTCGACGTTTATTTGTGAAATTACATAATGATATGGTATCCATCCCTGTTAGCGCAGAAATGCTTGGTTACGAGATCGCTGTGAACGAATATTGTACTGGACGAATACGTTTACATTTCGCGCGAATCTCGAGCGATCTGATTGGAGCGCGCACCAGTGGATTTACTTTGGTCATTTTCATGTGTGTGCTACAGTTGGGAACAATTTGTTTTCTAGTCTAAAAAAGGTTAATTTTCTAGTCAAATGGATGTATTTCATAATATTGGTATGTTGAAACGATTTATGAATGTTGTAATATTATGCACCTATGCTGTCCGTTCGTATGCAAGCTTTCTAGTGGTATTTTTCTTCGTGTAAAGATTGTTTACAAGTTGAATAGACCAGTTTATTTTAGGACGCTATTTGCAAATTTCATAGAGAGCTCCAAGTCTGCTTGGTCGTTGTTTTATATGGTCTTGGGAGATTATATAATTCAAGGATTACTGCGCTCTAATTATTGACAGTGTTAAATTGTTAAATAACTCCATGTATGATTTATTGCAATAATATCGAAAACAGCAGACCATGATGCTAAATCCAAGGGACGTAATTTCCTGACGATTTACAGACAAATTGTGCAGAGTATTCTCCCTTTGTATGAAATAATTTTGTTTACAAATTCAAGACTGGCATTGCATTGCAGTCCGATATATGTTCTATCCTTTAAGCTGATGTGCTTATATTAATTAAACAAACGTAGATGTGTCCAGTGTTTTCACATGTGCTTTGCTCATAGTTCTGCGTTTGCTGTGTTTGTGATTATGTACTCGTCACATGTAAAGGTTTACCTATGTTGTGCCGGATTTAAACTGTAAGTGTGGTTGGTATAATATCGGTGCAACTGTCTTGTAGATAATGGGACAGTTGCCTTGGTGTTTCTTCAGCTGACCTGTCGAAGTAATTTAGTATTACTATTTTTTGATTGAAATAATTAGTTATTTTGGGTCATTGTTTAACTTTACAGTAAAGTATATAGAACAGTTCGTGTTTCGACAACTCTGGCATTGCATCCATTGTTTTAAGTATTTCTAGTAAATAACAATGTCTTCGCTGGACATTTTGAACTTCACTGGGCTCGGATTGGCTGCACATATAGTTGATATCAATTTATGTTTAGCCATTCTGAGCATTGGCCTTAGAGAGTTTTCTGATCATGAACTGATCTACTTTATATTGTGTTACACATGAACTATAATGGGCTCTTTGTCATTTTACAGTTCATTGTACCTACCCATGGTCTCTGGAATTGTGGTAGACGAATAAACAACAAGAAACCATAAAAATGGCGTGTCTTCTATTTCGTCCCAATTATTGCGTGCACAATCCCCAAGGTAGACAGTTTGTCGTATGTGTAGTGTGTGCCTGTTGGATCCGGGCTCGTACCTCTGCATAGTTAGTGGTGTCACATTCCTTATTTAAGGCCCAGTGGGCCGGTGGATAAATGTCTGCTATTTGTTTCATATATATTTTACTGCAAATAGTGGCATTAGAGAAGTCCATATTTTGGGTATCCATCCCCAAGGTATAAACCTATCGGTGTATGCAGAATGTGTGTATTGCTTGGGGCCCACGCCTATGCATAATCAGTGGTGTCACATTCCTTATTTAAGGCCCCATTTGTCGTTCATCAATATCAAATGTCTTTTCTATTTCTGAATTAAGATATTGATATTAAAGAGCCCTTAAATTGGGTATCCAACCCCAGGGTATAAAGTTGGGCTTATGTGTATTATATGCATACTTGATGTGGGCTCACACCCATCCATAGTCAGTGGTGTCACATTCCTTATGTATGGCTCAAAATGCCGTTAACCTGTACTGTGATATTCTCAATTTATTTCTCTTATTGCTTGATAGAGGATACGCATTCACAAACGGATAACCGTATTTTACTCTATTGCATTGCCTTCTTCTGGATCTGGATTGCCTTATTGATTGGGTAAAAGTGGTTATCGG
>CM026399.1:43706561-43737972 GCA_014843695.1 Archivesica marissinica | reverse complement strand
GTCACTTGCTTTCCGTCCACTAAGTGTTGTAAATAATAATGTACATGATAGAAAATAAATATGCTTAAACTAAGTATATTTTACTTCAAATGACTACACATATACGAAAAATTGATTTCAATAATGTTTCAACTTAAATTGCCTTATTTCCTAATCATAGTCACATATTAACTTAAAAAACTACTCTTTCCTAAATATTACCTTAGAAATGACTGAAAATCTTGTATATGAAACATCATCTATGTGGGGAAGGACATTACGAGAATGGACATTACGGATAACCTTCCTTTTTTGTTAATATTTTTTTAATTCATACCGAACAAATGAAAATGAACTGTTGCCGTGATGATAGGATGTTTTTGGCATCATATATTTTGCAGAAGAAATAATGGGGCGATTCATTTTCCTATCACAACTTATTTTAGATTTACTGTAGGATATATATATTTTTTCAAACTAAAAATATATCAGTTTATTATTCCTACATGAACTAAAACATGGGATACAACCGTATTATAAACCATTACAAAGCATAAATGTTTTACCACGAAAGCGTGTTCAGTCATGATACAACTTCAAATTAAGGGCAATGGATTTTTCTAAATGATAAAAAAAGGTTTTACCATCTTTCAATTTTGGAATGTTTTTGACATGCAAATAGTGAAAATATGCAATATTCATAATATGCAAACTAGCTTAATACACTTCATAATGTGCTAAGATTTCGTAATGAACTTTTGCGCACATATACAACATATCAATTACTTTGACCTGCTGTATTTGTTATTCAAATAAATTCATTATTGTGGGTGGAATAAGCATGTACAGCTACTGTTCTTGAACTTGCGCATTTACTGTGCACCAGACCAGCCATACGTTTTTAATCTCACAGCCTCTGACCGCACGGCGTGCATACTCATGATATAATAGGGTGTCCGGGATTCCAACAAGTTCTTGTGTCCGTAATATGAACTGTCTGGCCCGTTATAATCACGCCACTGATGATCGTCGTTAAAATAAAACCTAACAAATATAGTCAGTATATAGTGATTAACAACGACAACGATGTTGGTTGTGATGATGATGATGATGATGATGATGACGGCGGCGACAACAACGATGTTGGTTGTGATGATGACGTCGACAACGAAAATGGTGATTGTAGTGATGACGTTGATGATTGCGATGATTAAAATGATGATGATGACGGCGACAACGATGATGATATGATGCTTGTGATAATGATGGTAATCGTGATGACGATGATGACTATTATGGTGATGACGTTGACGATGGTGATGATGGCGACGACGAAAACGATGATGATGATAATGATTATGAGGATGATGACGTCGACGACATTGACGACAACGATGATGATTGTGGTGGTTGCGGTGCTGATGATGACGAGGATGTTGAATGTAATTGTGATTACAACGACAACGATGACGAGTGTGGTGATGATGTTGATGATTGTGATAATGATTGTGACGCTGCTTGTGATGATGATGATGATGGCGATGATGACGTCGTCGACGACGAAGACGATGTCGAATATAATGGTGATGAAAATGACAACAAATGATGACGATTGTGATGATGACGACGGCGATGCCGACAATGATGATTATGAGGATGATGACGACGATGACGACAACGATGATGAGTGTGATGCTGACGTTGATGATTTTGATAATGATTGTGGTGATGACGGTGGTGATGATGACGACGATGTTGAATGTAATTGTGATCACAACGACAACGATGACGAGTGTGGTGATGATGTTGATGATTGTGATGATGACGACGACGACAACGATAATGACGACAACGATGATGATTATGATGCTGACGTTGATGATTGTGAAAATGATTGTGGTGATGTTTAATGTAATGGTGATGACAACGACGAGTGCGGTGATGACGCTGATGATTCTGATGACGACGGCGACGACCACAACGGTGATGATGACGATGTCGATGATGACGATGACGTCGACGACGACGATGTTGAATGTAATGATGATGATGACAACGATGATGACGATTGTGGTGATGAAGTTGATGATTGTGATGATGACGATTGTAATGATGATGACAACGACAATGATGACGATTGCTATGCTGAAGTTGATGATGATGATGGTAATCGTGATGGCGATGATGACGACGATGTTGAAATTAATGGTGATGATGACGATTGTGGTGATGATGTTGATAATTGTGATGACGACGGCGACGACAACGATGTCGATGATGATGTCGATGATAATTGTGATGACAATGACAACAAATGATGACGATTGTGATGATGATGGTGGTGGTGATGGTGGTGGTGGTGATGATGGCGATGATGTCGTCGACGACGAAGATGATGTCGATTATAATGGTGATGACAATGACAACAAATGATGACGATTGTGGTGATGATGATGATGGCGACGCCGACAACGATAATGATGATTATGAGGATGACGTCGACGACGATGACAACGATGATGATTGTGATGCTGACGTTGATGATTGTAATAATGATTGTGGTAATGGCGATGATGATGATGATGACGACGATGTTGAATGTAATTGTGATGACAACGATGACGAGTATGATGTTGATGATTGTGATGATGACGACGGCGACGACAACGATAATGAGGATGATGACAACGATGATGATTGTGATGCTGGCGTTGATGATTGTGAAAAAGATTGTGGTGATGATGACGATGTTGAATGTAATGGTGATGACAACGACAACGACGAGTGTGGTGATGACGCTGATGATTGTGATGATGACAATGGCGACGACCACAACGATGATGATGACGATGTCGATGATCACGTCGACGACGATGTTGAATGTAATGATGATGATGACAACGATGATGTAGACGATTGTGGTGATGAAGTTGATGATTGTGATGATGACGATTATGATGATGACCACGACAATGATGATGATTGCTATGCTGAAGTTGTTGATGATGAGGATGGTAATCGTGATGGCGATGATTACGACGATGTTGAATGTAATGGTGATGACAACGATGATGACGATTGCGGTGATGATGTTGATAATTGTGATGACGACGGCAACGACAACGATGTCGATGATGATGGCGATGATAATTGTGATGCTGAAATTGATGATTGTGATGATGATGGTGGTGGTGGTGATGATGATGATGACGATGATGCTTTTGTTGATTAATAAAGAGAAACAATTATGTCATTGTAATGATTGTGATTATGATGACGATACCTGTTTTCGCTAGCATGTTCCAGGAACATCACGAACGACGACGCCGATGATGATGATACTGATGACGATGATGCTTGTGTTGATTAATAAAGAGAAACAATTATGTTATTGTAATGATTGTGATTATGATGACGATACCTGTTTTCACTAGCCGCTTCCAGGAACATCATTGCCCTGAAAAACAGTATGCTATATAATAACTGCTACATAACAGAACATAATTTTATTACTCAAAACATATGAATGCTACACGAGTTAATAACTGACAAAACCATCAACCATAAAGATATTATTGCAACAAATGCAGGCGCGCCGCGCGGTCTTAGCGATTGGGGCGACCCACCGAGCGCCGATTTGGGAGGGTGTGGGAGGGGTTTCCCCTTCCCACCAGGGGGGTCTGGGGGATCTCCCCCCGAAAATTTGAAACCCTAGAACGTCTCTGGTGCGTTTTGGCGTATATTTTACATACCCGTGAAGCCTCCTATAGCAGTATATCATCCCTGTCATTTGGGTATGGTAGGGGTTTCCCCTAAGGGCTCTCCTTTGCTGGAGATTTTTTTGCTGAACCTTGTGACATAACTAGGGCTATTTGCAGGCCTTTGAACCATTTATTCTGTTACTTCTAAATTTTAGACAAAACTAATACAACTACATGTATAAGGCACACAAAGAACTTTAATAAATATGAAAAAGCGAAACTGAATTATGACATTTTATACTTTCTGAACACCAATCACACGCGCACGAAGTTCACTGTCCTTGATGCTCTCATAGCACTCTTCCCACAATGATTGGAGCACAGTATAGTTAAGTAAAACGCTCTCTAGGCTGGCCGCTCTCACTGTCCACCTAGTCGGACATAGAGTCCGGAAGCCTGGTATGTCAGGGCACATCTGATGTTTCAACTCTTGTAGTTTGGCGTTACGCTTTGGAGAGTACTTAATTAACTTTGAAATCTCATAGTGTCTCTCATTACTTTCGATGCTTTCATTGTATCACCGATCGCCAGGTTCAGGGCATGTCCGTAACAGTGCGTGTAGATAGCTCTCGACTCTACGGCAGAGATGTTTGCTGCCACGCCCTTCTTTGCCCCATACATATTGCTTGCGCCGTCATAGCATTGTCCACGACAGTTACTGAGCGATAGCGTCATTCTCAGGATGGTGTCTTTGATCACTGATGTCAATGTATTGGAGTTTATGGAGCCGACAGTGTAAAGTCCCATAAATTCCTCGTGCACAACTAATTCACTGTCTACATGTCTTAACACAATCACGACTTGCTCACGATTGGACTGGTCAGCTGTTTCATCTGCCATTATAGTGAAGAAGCCATTCTTCTTGATGTTGCCTGCGACTTCACGTAGGATACCGAGCGCCATGATCTGTATTATCTCGTTCTGTATGTCACCGCACGTGTACTTCTCCGACTTCTTCTCAAGCCACTTCAAGATAGATGTGTCGCTTTCACCTTGTAATTTCAAAAGCTGAATGAAGTTAGATTGCTGGTTGTCAAAAAACAACAAATAACTAAATGGAGACCAACAATTGTCTCATTTTTAGGAAGCAACTACTGAACTACTTCATACTGTAGTATACTGTTTATAATACTGTTCAAATTAATTTTTGCCTGCCATTTAGTATATTTTCAAATTAAAATGTCTACTTCAAGACGTTTTCAGAAAACGATAATAATAAATGTTCAACGTACCTCATCATAGTGAAGCCACGAGTAGTTCTTAAACCACTGTGCTTGGAAAGAACGCAGTACCGGTGACTTCTTCCCAAAGGACCGTTTAGGAATATTGAAGTCGAAAGGTTGATCAGCCATGTTAATGTTTTTAAGATATTCCAAGGAATGGACAAATATATTTGATTTGAATTTTTCTTTAAATGGTAACTTTTACGACATTGCAATGAATATTTACATAGTAGTCACGTGAACAACACATGTTTGGTAGCGATACGTCATGGATTGCATCATCGATGACGTATCGCTGTTCTCATCCTGTTTATTTAGTTCTTTATGTTAATACACACTTCTTCTTTGTAATTTTGTTTATAGTCGCCACCGCATAAATGCATTTGGGCGACTGTATTTTCTAAGATGGTTATGTCCTAAGGTGATTCTTCTTGTCTAAGGTGATTCTTCTTGTCCTAAGGTGATTCTTCTGTGGTGGTTATTCGATGATGATTATACGTGTTCTGTGATGATTATTCCTATGCTTCTATGATGATTATTTCTGTTCTTCTACGTTGATTAGTTCGGTATTCTCTGAAGGTTCTGTATTATGTGTGGCTTATGAAGACGTCATCAGGTGGTTACTTCTTTCTGTGCCGGCCAGGTTGACAAGGCCTGGTCTGTACGTGGTCCTTTGTAGGGCCACACTCCTCACTGTTGGTCACCCCGCAGCAGCATTAATACGGATCTGACAGTTAGACATCTGGTCGTCGATTTTCGCAAGCAAGTCCAGATACAGTATAGATCGGGGGAGCGTGGATCCACGACCGTTGCCGCTCCCTCAGGTCCACCATCTCTTCTAAACGAAGGATCGAAAATCCAGTGTTCAGCTAGAACATCACCTGGAAGAGATGGCAGATCTGTCCTGATGTGCCATAGCCGTGGATCCACATACTTGGAGAGATTCCCCCTTCGCAAGATCGACAACCAGAAGATCCCAGAATCCTACGCTGCTGCTGCGGAATGTGCACCGGTCACGACTTGCACGTCGTGAGGAGATCGACCGGTTTAATACACACTAAATAAAAACTTACATTTATGTGTTGTTCTATGTGACGTATATTTACAAAAATGTTTATTAGAGTAAACGCAATTATTATTATTATTATCAGTTAAAAATAAATTTATCGACTCGTCTTTGTCGGTCACTCAATTAGCATGGAATGGATTAACAGTTTGGGTCACATGCAATTAAATTAAATTCAAATTTATAACAAGTTGATAACTAGATTATTAACGTGTGACAATTCATATGCCAATTAATATACCGAGACCATAAAATGATGTAATCACGACACTTTAAAGGTCGCTCCACTCGCCTTTCAGGGCTTCCCGGTCGATCTCCTCACGACGTGCACGTCGTGACCGGGGCACATCCCGCAGCAGCAGCGTAGAATTCTGGGATCTTCTGGTCGTCGATTTTGTGAAGGGGAGGCTCGCCAGCATGTGGATCCATGGCTACGGCACATCAGGACAGATCCACCAGCTCTTCTAGATAGTGGGGCTTTTCGACGCTATATCTTCGCCGGCTCGTTTCGACACTTTCTCTTCCTTCTTTTACTTCTCCGGTGGATAGACGAGACGGCGGACCTGAGGGAGCGGCAACAGTCGTGGATCCACGCTCCCCCGAGCTACACCGGAGTTTAGTAGACTCGTTTGCGACAATCGACGACCAGATGTCTAACTGTCAGATCCGTATAAATGCTGCTGCGGGGTGACCAACAGTGAGGAGGGTGGCCCTAAAAAGGACCACGTACAGACCAGGCCTTGTCAACCTGGCCGGCACAGAAAGAAGTAACCACCTGATGACGTCTTCATAAGCTACACAGAATACAGAACCTTCAGAGAATACCGAACTAATCAACGTAGAAGAACAGGAATAATCATCATAGAAGCCTAGGAATAATCATCGCAGAACACGTATAATCATCATCGAATAACCACCACAGAAGAATCACCTTAGGACAAGAAGAATCACCTTAGACAAGAAGAATCACCTTGGGACATAACCATCTTAGAAAATACAGTCGCCCAAATGCATTTATGCAGTGGCGACTATAAACAAAACTACATCGTTACGTTTCGGGGCTTCACACCTTCCTATCAGTATGCCGGCAGATTTGTTTAATGAGAGGAGAGTGCGAGAGGGGATGTAAATGTAAATAACAATGGTGCAATCTGACATGTGATATTGATTTACAATTTCTCTTAGAACAACACAATATGACATACCTACCTATACCCCCCTCCCATTTTTATTGCATTGAAATGACATTGCACGATATCAGTATTGTAAGGGCCATATAATGAATGTAATTGTTTACAATTTATATTGAACTCCAGTTTGTATAGGCCATATCAAGTAAATTGACCTTTTAACTGATTTTCTTTAATGCAGTGAGCAAGGCATGTAACATGACTGTTTGCGGAGCGCATGGTGCATATTTGCCTGCTTGAGGGGGGGGGTGGACGGACGGACGGACCGTGCCTCCATTCCCAAGATACAAACCTATCCTTGTGTGTGTTATGTGTGAATTGGTTATGGGCCCACGTCTATGCATAGTCACTGGTGTCACATTTCCTAGTTAGGGCTCCAGGGTCCGTTCATCAAGGTCGAATTTCGACTTTTATTTCTGAAATTACATAATGATATGGAAGAGCCCATAGGTAGAAAGTAGAGCGTATATGTATTGTGTGCCTATTGGATCCGGGCTCACACTCATGCATAGTCAGTGGTATCACATTCCTTATTTAAGGCTAAGTGGGCCGTTGAATAAATATCGGCTATTTGTTTCATATATATTTCAATATTTTTACTGCAAATAGTGGTATTAGAATAGCCCATATTTTGGGTATCCATCCCCAAGGTACAAACTTATCCTTGTATATGTTATGTGTGTATTAGTTGTGTGTCCACATATATGCATAGTCACTGGTGTCACATTCCCTATTTAGGGCCCCGGAGCCGTTCATCAAGTTCAAATTTCGACTTTTATTTCTGAAATTACATAGTAATATTGAAGAGCCCTTATTTTGGGTATCCATCCCCAAGGTAGAAACCTATTGTTGTATGTATTATGTGTGTATTGCTTGTGGGTCCCTAACTATGGGTAGTCACTGGTGTCACATTCCCTATTTAGGGGCCCGGGGGCCATTCATCAAGTTTCCACCACTTTTACCCAATCAATAAGGCAATGCAATAGAGTAAAATACGGTTATCCGTTTGTGAATGCGTATCCTCTATCAAGCAATAAGAGAAATAAATTGAGAATATCACAGTACAGGTTAACGGCATTTTGAGTCATACATAAGGAATGTGACACCACTGACTATGGATGGGTGTGAGCCCACATCAAGTATGTATATAATACACATAAGCCCAACTTTATACCCTGGGGTTGGATACCCAATTTAAGGGCTCTTTAATATCAATATCTTAATTCAGAAATAGAAAAGACATTTGATATTGATGAACGACAAATGGGGCCTTAAATAAGGAATGTGACACCACTGATTATGCATAGGCGTGGGCCCCAAGCAATACACACATTCTGCATACACCGATAGGTTTATACCTTGGGGATGGATACCCAAAATATGGGCTTCTCTAATGACACTATTTGCAGTAAAATATATATGAAACAAATAGCAGACATTTATCCACCGGCCCACTGGGCCTTAAATAAGGAATGTGACACCACTAACTATGCAGAGGTACGAGCCCGGATCCAACAGGCACACACTACACATACGACAAATATCTACCTTGGGGATTGTGCACGCAATAATTGGGACGAAATAGAAGACACGCCATTTTATGGTTTCTTGTTGTTTATTCGTCTACCACAATTCCAGAGACCATGGGTAGGTACGATGAACTGTAAAATGACAAAGAGCCCATTATAGTTCATGTGTAACACAATATAAAGTAGATCAGTTCATGATCAGAAAACTCTCTAAGGCCAATGCTCAGAATAGCTAAACATAAATTGATATCAACTATATGTGCAGCCAATCCGAGCCCAGTGAAGTTCAAAATGTCCAGCGAAGACATTGTTATTTACTAGAAATACTTAAAACAATGGATGCAGCCAGAGTTGTCGAAACACGAACTGTTCTATATACTTTACTGTAAAGTTAAACAATGACCCAAAATAACTAATTATTTCAATCAAAAAATAGTAATACTAAATTACTTCTA
Source organism: Archivesica marissinica (assembly GCA_014843695.1). Classification (NCBI taxonomy): domain Eukaryota; kingdom Metazoa; phylum Mollusca; class Bivalvia; order Venerida; family Vesicomyidae; genus Archivesica; species Archivesica marissinica. The sequence goes on along the minus strand of CM026399.1, from coordinate 43,728,769 downwards.
CAAATCAGCTGAAGAAACACCAAGGCAACTGTCCCATTATCTACAAGACAGTTGCACCGATATTATACCAACCGCACTTACAGTTTAAATCCGGCAAAACATAGGTAAACCTTTACATGTGACGAGTACATAATCACAAACACAGCAAACGCAGAACTATGAGCAAAGCACATGTGAAAACACTGGAAACATCTACGTTTGTTTAATTAATATAAGCACATCAGCTTAAAGGATAGAACATATATCGGACTGCAATGCAAAGCCAGTCTTGAATTTGTAAACAAAATTATTTCATACAAAGGGAGAATACTCTGCACAATTTGTCTGTAAATCGTCAGGAAATTACGTCCCTTGGATTTAGCATCATGGTCTGCTGTTTTCGATATTATTGCAATAAATCATACATGAAGTTATTTAACACAATAATTAGAGCGCAGTAATCCTTGAATTATATAATCTCCCAAGACCATATAAAACAACGACCAAGCAGACTTGGAGCTCTCTATGAAATTTGCAAATAGCATCCTAAAATAAACTGGTCTATTCAACTTGTAAACAATCTTTACACGAAGAAAAATACCACTAGAAAGCTTGCATACGAACGGACAGCATAGGTGCATAATATTACAACATTCATAAATCGTTTCAACATACCAATATTATGAAATCCATCCATTTGACTAGAAAATTAACCTTTTTTAGACTAGAAAACAAATTGTTCCCAACTATAGCACACACATGAAAATGCCCGAAGTAAATCCACTGGTGCGCGCTCCAATCAGATCGCTCGAGATTCGAACGAAATGTAAACATATTCGTCCAGTACAATATTCGCTCACAGCGATCTCGTAACCAAGCATTTCTGTGCTAACAGGGATGGATACCATATCATTATGTAATTTCACAAATAAACGTCGAAATTCGACCTTGATGAACGGCCCCTGGGGCCCTATATAGGGAATGTGACACCAGTCACTATGCATATACATGGAACTACAACCAATACATACATAACACATACAATGATAAGTTTGTACCTTAGGGATGGATACCCAAACTATGGGCTTCTCTAATGCCACTATTTGCATTAAAATATATATGAAACAAAGAGCCGACATTTATTCACCAGCCCACTAGGCCTTAAATAAGGAATGTGAATTAAATAATCGGTTATATATCCACGGAGCTCTATTCCTACTGCTCTTCCTATTATTATTTGTTAGGCGCTTCATGTTGTTCACTGTTCGTGGAGCTTCACTAGCACCACCATCTATATTGATTCCTGCATCACCATCTTCTTTGAGTTCTGTCTATTCTGAATTTCCTCCTAGTTATTTCCCTCTAATTCATCACTGTCAGGTATACTAATTTTAAATTAAAGACATAAAAACAGTCAAATCTAAACATTTACCAAGTTGAATGTACTTATATGTTTTTAAAGTATGTGTCCCGCTTTTCTCTTGACCCTTTCCAGTTTTAGCCCCCACAGTAGTACTCAATATCCCCAATGCTTAGTATAAAACAAAATAATTACTTGTGTTTAATATATAGTCTGTGCGATGAAACATGTATCAGCTGTAAATATAATTGCCATTTCAGACCAACCAATTTATATAGTGTGTATGCATGGCTATGATGATATTTATTGTTGTTACATAATATATTAAAATGATTGAAAATATAAACAACTGTTCTTGATTTATTACACGACTGTGTTATCTCGTATTGACAGACAATGATGTCTGCGATAGTTTATACCATCTTAGTTGTGGTTACACGTTACTCATCTTGTAATAATTTAGTCGTCAGCACTGATAGCCAGGGTTCGAGCCCCTCTTAGACCGTGTCTCTTTATATGAAAACGTTGGCTGTTTCATACGGAGGTTGTTGGTGCGCTAAGTACTGGTTAATCGTTGGAGCCTGCTCGGGAAAGGTGTTGTTAGGTAACCTGTCGGTCGCTCATATGGGCAACCGGTAACTACGTTAAATCAATTTAAATAAAAAAATATGTACATTTGACCACTACCTATCACAAGTACAACCCTACATTATGTTATGTTGAGTGCTATTGTTCACTACCTCCATCTAGTGTAGTCTAGTTGTCGTGAGTTGTTTACCTGTACAGTTGTCCTCTATCTCCATCAAGTGGAGTCTATTGATCTTATCTTGTTTACCTGTACAGTTGTCCACTACCTCCACCCTGAGTGTTCTATTGATTGCATGTTGTTAACCTGTATACTTGCCAACTACCTTCACCAAGAGTACTATATTGATCTACTTTGCTCGATATTCAGTACCAAAGAGGTCCGGAACCGTAATTCTGTGGTTTTCGAAGGGGTGGTCGTCAGTTGGCTAAGTGTATGATCCATCAAAGCCAAGACAGAGAGTCATACTTGGTGTCACTTAGCAGCTAGTATACAAGGCTACCTACGTATGCCCGGTCTTGTGGGGTCACATCGCCTACTTTGCTCACTATTCAGTACCAAAGAGGCCCGGGACCGTAGTTATGTGGATTTCGAAGGAGTGGTCGTCTATTGGCTAAGTGTATGATCCACCCAGGCCAAGATAGAGAGTCATACTTGGTGTCACTTAGCAGCTAGTATACAAGGCTACATACGTATACCCGGTCTTGTGGGGGTCACATAGTTTGCGATTATATGACATCAGTGGTTATCTTCATTCCTGAAACGCCAGTAAAATGAATGTTTTTGTGGAAGGGGAAGAATCAAACGAGTGTCAGAGTCGAATCCTGGGACCCACAGGATACTGTACAGGGGCCGCTTGTGTTCACCTGGCACATCAACGAGCTACCACTCAGTGTTAAATCACAAGTACGTCTATTTGCAAGACCACACCCAACTCCAAAAAGACCTACTATCACTAGAAAAGTGGGCTGAAACGTGGGGCATGATATTTAATGTAAACAAATTGCTGCATTCTAAGCATCCGGAATAAATCAAGTCATGTTTATGAACTCAACAAAACCATACTGAAACGAGTGGACTCCAACCCATACAGCGGACTTTTAGCTTCGGAAGATCTAACGTGGTCATGTCATAGCACACACATCTGCAATAAGGCTAGCTTCACATTAGGATTCCTACGAAGAAATCTGAAGCACTCTCCTCGTACATGCAGAAAGACAGCCTTCATAGCTTTGGTATGATCTAAGCTGGAGTTAAGTATGGGTCACTTATTTGGGACTCCCAACTTGAAAAAAAAGATATTGTTAAAATTGAACGCGAGCTCCGTACATCGCAACTAGCGAACTTCCAATTATCATGGACTTACGGGGCTCACGTTACACCGGCCTTGGCCAATGCTACAGCAATTGTGCGTGGTCAAAAACCGGCCTGGTTTGATATCCCCCACTCTTCGTTTAATCATGTTGTATTGCTTGTATCAATTACATGTGTAATACAACAGCAATAGATACAATACAATAATTGTGATACATGTAAATTGATAAAACAAACGGTTTGGGCCACAAGTGTTGCCAACATTAGTAATCGGCCCGCACAAGAATGTCACACAAACGTTTAATTAAACTAAATGACGGATTTTTGATTGGTAAAACGAACAAAAAACTAATGAAAAATTGGGAAACTGATTTACTTTGAATAATATATTAAAAGAAAACAACATGAAATGAGAAGGGAGAAATGTGATGATATATAACCCGCTACTACACACCGCCACACAGTACTCCACACCGCCACACAGTACTCCACACCGCCACACAGTACTCCACACCGCCACACAGTACTCCACACCGCCACACAGTACTCCACACCGCCACGCAGTACTCCACACCGCCACACAGTACTCCACACCGCCACACAGTACTCTCCACACCGCCACAGTACTCCACACCGCCACGCAGTACTCCACACAGCCACACAGTACTCCACACCGCCACACAGTACTCCACACCGCCACACAGTACTCCACACCGCCACACAGTACTCCACACCGCCACACAGTACTCCACACCGCCACACAGTACTCCACACCGCCACACAGTACTCCACACCGCCACACAGTACTCCACACCGCCACACAGTACTCCACACCGCCAGGCAGTACTCCACACCGCCACACAGTACTCCACACCGCCACGCAGTACTCTCCACACCGTCACGCAGTACTCCACACCGCCACGCAGTACTCCACACCGCCACGCAGTACTCCACACCGCCACACAGTACTCCACACCGCCACGCAGTACTCCACACCGTCACGCAGTACTCTCCACACCGCCACACAGTACTCCACACCGCCACGCAGTACTCCACACTGCCACACAGTACTCCACACCGCCACACAGTACTCCACACCGCCACACAGTACTCCACACCGCCACGCAGTACTCTCCACACTGCCACACAGTACTCCACACCGCCACACAGTACTCCACACCGCCACGCAGTACTCCACACCGCCACGCAGTACTCCACACCGACCAGTACCAAACCGACAACGCAGTTATCCACCCGCCACACAGTTACTCACACCGCCACACAGTCCTCCACAACCGCCACCAGTCCTCACACCAGCCATCACAGTACTCCACACCGCCACACAGTACTCTCCACACCGCCACGCAGTACTCCACACCGTCACGCAGTACTCCACACCGCCACGCAGTACTCCACACCGCCACGCAGTACTCCACACCGCCACACAGTACTCCACACCGCCACACAATACTCCACACCGCCACACAATACTCCACACCGCCACACAGTACTCCACACCGCCACACAGTACTCCACACCGCCACGCAGTACTCCACACCGCCACGCAGTACTCCACACCGCCACACAGTACTCCACACCGCCACGCCAAACCCGAACTAAAGTCACCAGCAAATTGCGTCTTATTTCTTCTTGAGGGCAGTACGCTAAAAGCGACTCGTATTTTTATGTATGTTTGTACCTTTAAAAATAAAGTTTGATTCTCCTCATTTGAAATGGACTCGATGCCATGAAGTAATTTATGGGAACTCAGTGGATGGTATGCACGAGTATCGGAAACTAATAGAATACGCTCATTCCCGTGCAACGTTACGGTTCTATGTATTTGCGGATTTATTCAGTCACTCGTTTGTTTACAAGGTTTGCTCCACGCTTGATAAGAACAGCCATCGTAAACATTGACTTGTCTGAAGATGGGAACACGTCCCGGACTGACGTCATTTTGCTATTGACATGTTGATCACATACGCTTGGGGTCTTGACAAATGTGTGAATTTTTATTTTTTCGATTTTTCGGGGGAAAGTGTAGGCCACGTCCTACACGGCCTATAGAAAGCTACACCAATGTCAATAGTGTCGACCTCGTTTTTTGTCAGATTCATTGTCTAAATAATCATGTCATACATTTTGTTAACATCCATTTGTTTCGCATACCTAGTCAGTCACTTGGCATGGAGCTAGGACGCAATAAAGGAGACCATTGACCCCTGACCCTCCTCCCCACACATCCGTCGCCGACCAGATATGGTATAAGACCATTTTGATGGCAAATTTCAATTTCTGTAGATATATGGGGTAGCTCTGGTGTGCTATATGTTCTCATATATTGTGGCCCAGCTCCACAGAGTGCCTGTGGTTAGGTGCGGTTTACAGGGTTAGCATTATGTAGCATTGTACCTCATCTCATGTATTGGTGCATTCTGATGCATGTTCAGTGTTTGTGTGCCAAATAACAGTGAATTATATATAATATAAATATGGCGTGATCGAAGGCATACGCAATGATACATATTCTAATAATACTAATATACATACAGTACGGATGAAAATATGTTGATTTACAGGCACATGCACAGTAGGGGTGTGACTGGTGCATACGCACCTCCTTCTAAATATGTCGAGGCCCGCTTTTTCCCATTAAATTAATTAATATTTTAATTTCGTAAATCAACATTATGAAGCCCAAATACCATAGTATTGCTACACATTCACCCAATATATGAGTGTTGCCTAGTTTTCTATATATTAAGTTTAAGTACAATATATACACAAGAAATATATTGATCCAAAGCATCAACGGCTCTCAGGCATTGAGGTTTTAAAAATATTCAGTCTCGCCCCTGAAAAATATTGCCCACCACCCTATGCAACACCTGTACTGTGTTAACCAGCGGTGTTAGCGTGAACATTTTGCCAATTTGTAGGCATATCGTAGTGTATTGAATTTGGGAGTTGGGGGGTAGGCGCTAGTGTTATTTTACCTCAACTATGGTTCCTCAAATTGTGATAATGTTGTTAGGGGTCCCATAATATACATTGCCGTACATAGTAAAATGGGAGTAGTGTTCTTATTATGTAAAATAACTCTTGGAATGACATTATGCTACTTTTCATCTTTCAATTATTTGTCTATGGTGATTTCTGTCTTGGCCTATGTGGCTATGCTCAATTCCGACTGGTTAGCAACAATACCACTGTCGACGAAAGTTTGAGGGGCGGGTATATAAGTATGAGGTTGTCCATACACATCCCATAACAGAAGGATCTGTAATACAGTGGTAACTGATCCCCCGTCTGACACTAATAACATTAAGTCTTTCAGATGGGACGTTAAGCCGAGGTCTCGTGTCGGTGCTTTACACCGTGCACGTAAAAGAACCAGGATACTCTGACATGAGTCTCTGTCTGTATCATGCACTATCCTCCAATTTTAATACACTCAAAATGTAAACCTTGCATATCCATTAGCCATCTCCTCGTGCATTATTGGGCCGACTGCTTTCATATTGTCTGTCTGTCTGACTGTCTGTCTGTCTGTCTGTCTGTCTGTCTGTCTGTCTGTCTGTCTTGTCTGTCTTGTCTGTCTTGTCTGTCTTGTCTGTCTTGTCTTGTCTTGTCTTGTCTTGTCTGTCTTGTCTGTCTTGTCTGTCTGTCTGTCTGTCTGCATTTAAACACTGTCTATTCCTAAGTGATTGTGGTAGCCGCCTGTTGAATAGCATTTAAACACTGTCTATTCCTGAGTGATTGTGGTATCCGCCTGTTAGTAGCATTTAAACACTGTCTATTCCTAAGTGATTGTGGTAGCCGCCGGTTAATAGCATTTAAACACTGTCTATTCCTAAGTGATTGTGGTAGCCGCCTGTTAGTAGCATTTAAACACTGTCTATTCCTAAGTGATTGTGGTAGCCGCCGGTTAATAGCATTTAAACACTGTCTATTCCTAAGTGATTGTGGTAGCCGCCGGTTAATAGCATTTAAACACTGTCTATTCCTAAGTGATTGTGGTAGCCGCCGGTTAATAGCATTTAAACACTGTCTATTCCTAAGTGATTGTGGTAGCCGCCGGTTAATAGCATTTAAACACTGTCTATTCTTAAGTGATTGTGGTAGCCGCCTGTTAGTAGCATTTAAACACTGTCTATTCCTAAGTGATTGTGGTAGCCGCCGGTTAATAGCATTTAAACACTGTCTATTCCTAAGTGATTGTGGTATCCGCCTGTTAGTAGCATTTAAACACTGTCTATTCCTAAGTGATTGTGGTAGCCGCCGGTTAATAGCATTTAAACACTGTCTATTCCTAAGTGATTGTGGTAGCCGCCGGTTAATAGCATTTAAACACTGTCTATTATTAAGTGATTGTGGTAGCCGCCTGTTAGTAGCATTTAAACACTGGCTATTCCTAAGTGATTGTGGTAGCCACCGGTTAATAGCATTTAAACACTGTATATTCCTAAGTGATTGTGGTATCCGCCTGTTAGTAGCATTTAAACACTGTCTATTCCTAAGTGATTGTGGGTGCCGCCGGTTAATAGCATTTAAGCACTGTCTATTCCTAAGTGATTGTGGTAGCCGCCGGTTAATAGCATTTAAACACTGTCTATTCCTAAGTGATTGTGGTAGCCGCCGGTTAATAGCATATAAACACTGTCTATTCCTAAGTGATTGTGGTAGCCGCCGGTTAGTAGCATTTAAACACTGTCTGCTCCTACATGATTATGGATAGCTGCCTATTAGTAGCATTTAAACACTGTCTGCTCCTACGTGATTATGGATAGCTGCCTATTAGTAGCATTTAAACACTGTCTGCTCCTACGTGATATGGATAGCTGCATATTAGTAGCATTTAAACACTTTCTGATTCTACGTGATTGTGGTAGCTGACTGTTAGTAGCATTTAAGCACTCTCTGCTCCTACGTGACTATGGATAGTTTGTTGTTAGTAGCATTTAAACACTGTCTATTTATACCTGATTGTGGTAGCACGCCTGTTAGTAGCATTTAAGCAATCTCTGCTCCTACGTGATTATGGATAGCTTGTTATTAGTAGCATTTAAACACCGTCTATTCCTACGTGATCGTTGTAGCTGCCTGTTAGTAGCATTTAAGCACTCTCTGCTCCTACCTGATTATGGATAGCTTGTTATTAGTAGCATTTAAACACTGTCGATTCCTACGTGATCGTCGTAGCTGCCTGTTAGTAGCATTTAAACACTGTCTGCTCCTACGTGATTATGGATAGCTTATTATTAGTAGCATTTAAACACTGTCTGCTCCTACGTGATTATGGATATCTTGTTATTAGTAGCATTTAAACACTGTCTGCTCCTACCTGATTATGGATAGCTTGTTATTAGTAGCATTAAAACACCGTCTATTCCTACGTGATCGTGGTAGCTGCCTGTTAGTAGCATTCAATCACTTGGTACATGTATTAATGGTAATGTCGGTATCTGTTTAGTGTGTAAGGGCAATAGTATACCTGGATTGTGCATTCTTTTGACATTTCTATTTCTGTATATGTTCAGTCTTGATGACAATGAAGGAAGGATTGCAAACATGAAGACCAGAAATGTAGGTGTTTTATCAAACCAACTTTCGTTAAGATTTAATATATTTTGTATTTGTATATTATAGAACTCGGGCGACTTTGTGCGGAATTGGAGCAGTTGTGAGTACAAACATTTACAATTTACTACGTTGTACATTATGTGATATTTGTTCGTTTGTTCGTTAAGTTTGCACTGCAGTATGTAGATTTGTTTATGTGTTGTGTGTTATGCTTGATGCATTGTATAGATTGGTTGTGTGTCATTAACCGGAACAATTATTAATGTTTTATTGAAAAATTATCTTTAAAGCTTCTGACGTCTCGTCAGTGGATCTGTGCATGGAATCGACCGCCCGTGACATTCAATCACCTGATACATGTAGTAATGGTAATGTCGGTAACTGTTTATTGTGTAAGGGCAATAGCATAACATGGATTGTGCATTCTTTTATTGCCAATTTTTTATCAAATAGAAATTTTAAAGTAAGAATTGGCTCAACGCTCTCCGATACATACAAACAAGAGCAAGGGGTGCCTCAAGGTAGTATTTTATCCCCAACACTTTTTAATATTAAAATTAATAGCATTGTGAAATGTTTAAACGAAACAGATTGCTCCTTATATGTAGATGATTTTGTAATGTTCTACAAATCTAAAAATATGGAAACCATTGAACAAAAACTCCAACAATGTCTAAATAAACTTGAAGATTGGGCAAACGAAAATGGTTTCAAATTCTCTAAAATTAAAACTCAATGCGTACATTTCTGTCAATTGAGAGGATTACATCCAGATCCAAATTTAACAATTTACGGTTCACAAATTCCTGTAGTAGAAGTAAAATTCCTAGGACTTATATTTGACAAAAAATTAACATTCATACCTCATATAAATTATCTACGGACGAAATGTCTAAAAGCTCTAAATATTTTGAAGGTGCTCTCCAATACAAATTGGGGAAGCGATTGTCCAGTTCTTATAAATCTATACAGATCACTTATCCGTTCCAAACTGGATTACGGATCCATTGTGTATGGATCGGCGAGAAAATCCTACTTGAAAAAGTTAGATACAATACATCATCAAGGTCTACGACTGGCTCTAGGAGCTTTTCGCACATCTCCCGTAGAAAGCTTATATGCTGAAACAAATGAACCCTCTTTATACATACGGAGAGAGAAACTCTCGTTACAATATACAACCAAACTAGCTGCAAATCCCAAAATCCTGCATTCAATTGCGTTTTCGAGCCTAAAAACAAAATAGTTTACGGAAACTCTCCATCCGCCATAAAACCACTAGGTCTCCGTATTAAACCATTATTAGTAGAAGCAAAAATAGATACAACAATTATACAAGAAAACAAGTTGTTAAATAAAGAACCGTGGACTTTGACTACCCCAAACCTTATTTTAGATCTTCATTTGTATGAGAATAAGAAAAGTGAAACTAGTCCAGATATTTTTAAAACAAAATTTTTAGAAATAAAATCTAAATATAAAGATTATATATCCATCTACACAGATGGCTCAAAAAGACTTGAAAAGGTTGCATGTGCAGCAGTTACCCATACTAAATCACGTACTGTAAGATTACCTGATGACAGTTCAATTTTCTCTGCAGAAACACAAGCTATCGACCTAGCTCTTTCCCTTATAACTGTTAACGAAAACGACAAATTTATTATATTTTCCGACTCTTTGTCGGTTTTAACATCTCTCAAACAACCAAACCATTCCAACCCCCTAATTCAACAAATTTTTAGAAGATACATATCTATTAGCTCCTCAAAAACTGTTGTTTTTTTGTTGGATTCCCAGTCATATAAACATACGAGGAAATGATGAAGCTGATTTTCTAGCAAAGTCTGCTTTAGACTTGCCAATAACAAACTCTAAAATACCGCATACGGATTTAAAATCCAATATTAGGAAATATGTCGATAGTAAATGTCAAATAAATTGGGACAAACAAGTTGGAAATAAATTACATGAAATTAAACCCATTTTTTCAAGTACATATCGTACAAAACTAAACCGAAAAGAACAAGTTCGTTTGACTCGGTGTCGTATTGGACACACTTGGATTACACATTCTTATATTTTAAATGCAGAAGAACAACCCATATGTATTCCTTGTGATGAGATATTCATAGTGAAGCACTTTTTGCTCCACTGTGCCGACCTCATCTTTACAAGGAATGCATACTTTAATACAAATAGTATACAAGAATTATTCGATTCAGTACTGCCAAGTACAATATTACGTTTTTTAAAAGAAACTCACCTTATAAATAGATTATAATGCAACTTATTGTGATTATCGAGTATATATATTATTTAAAATGTAACCTTTTAACATAGATCACGTTTTTAAACAATTTTTATTTTTACAAATGTTTTCGACGCCACATGACCTTATTAGGTTGAGGCGTCGGTAAATAAGATATCGTCAAGATATCCATTAAATAAATAAATTGAAAAATTATCTTTATAGGTACTGATGTCTCATCAGTGTGTGGAGCTGTACATGGAATCGACCGCCCGTGACATTCAATTACCTGGTACATGTATTAATGGTAATGTCGGTATCTGTTTAGTGTGTAAGGGCAATAGTATACCTGGATTGTGCATTCGTTTGACATTTCTATTTCTGTATATTTTCAGTCTTGATGACAATGAAGGAAGGATTGCAAACATGAAGACCAGAAATGTAGGTGTTTTATCAAACCAACTTTCGTTAAGATTTAATATAATTATTTTGTATTTGTATATTATAGAACACGGGCGACTTTGTGTGCAATTGGAGCAGTTGTGAGTACAATCATTTATAATTAACTACGTTGTACATTATGTGTTATTTGTTCGTTTGTTCGTTATGTTTGTACTGCAGTATGTAGATTTGTCTATGTGTTGTGTGTTATGCTTTATGCATTGCATAGATTGGTTTTGTGTCATTAACCTGAACAATTATTAATGTTTTATTGCAAAATTATCTTTATAGGTTCTGACGTCTCGTCAATGTGTGGATCTGTGCATGGAATCGACCGCCCGTGACACTCAATTACCTGGTACATGTATTAATGGTAATGTCGGTATCTGTTTAGTGTGTAAGGGCAATAGTATACCTGGATTGTGCATTCTTTTGACATTTCTATTTCTGTATATTTTCAGTCTTGATGACAATGAAGGAAGGATTGCAAACATGAAGACCAGAAATGTAGGTGTTTTATCAAACCAACTTTCGTTAAGATTTAATATATTTTGTATTTGTATATTATAGAACTCGGGCGACTTTGTGTGGAATTGGAGCAGTTGTGAGTACAAACATTTACTACGTTGTGCATTATGTGTTATTTGTTCGTTTGTTCGTTATGTTTGTACTGCAGTATGTAGATTTGTCTATGTGTTGTGTGTAATGCTTGATGCATTGTATAGATTGGTTTTGTGTCATTAACCTGAACAATTATTAATGTTTTATTGAAAAATTATCTTTATAGGTTCTGACGTCTCGTCAGTGTGTGGATCTGTGCATGGAATCGACCGCCCGTGACATTCAATCACCTGATACATGTAGTAATGGTAATGTCGGTATCTGTTTATTGTGTAAGGGCAATAGCATACATGGATTGTGCATTCTTTTGACACTTCTATTTCTGTATATTTTCAGTCTTGATGACAATGAAGGAAGGATTGCAAACATGCAGACCTGAAATGTATGTGTTTTATCAAACCAACTTTCGTTAAGATTTAATATATTTTGTATTTGTATATTATAGAACTCAGGCGACTTTGTGTGCAATTGGAGCAGTTGTGAGTACAATCATTTATAATTAACTACGTTGTACATTATGTGTTATTTGTTCGTTTGTTCATTATGTTTGTACTGCAGTATGTAGATTTGTCAATGTATTGTGTGTTATGCTTGATGCATTGCAGAGATTGGTTTTGTGTCATTAACCTGAACAATTATTAATGTTTTATTGCAAAATTATCTTTATAGGTTCTGACGTCTCGTCAGTGTGTGGAGCTGTACATGGAAGCTACCGCCCGTGACATTCAATTACCTGGTACATGTATTAATATGGTAATGTCGGTATCTGTTTAGTGTGTAAGGGCAATAGTATACCTGGATTGTGCATTCTTTTGACATTTCTATTTATGTATATTTTCAGTCTTGATGACAATAAGGAAGGATTGCAAACATGAAGACCAGAAATGTAGGTGTTTTATCAAACCAACTTTCGTTAAGATTTAATATATTTTGTATTTGTATATTATAGAACTCGGGCGACTTTGTGTGGAATTGGAGCAGTTGTGAGTACAAACATTTACTACGTTGTGCATTATGTGTTATTTGTTCGTTTGTTCGTTATGTTTGTACTGCAGTATGTAGATTTGTCTATGTGTTGTGTGTTATGCTTGATGCATTGCAGAGATTGGTTTTGTGTCATTAACCTGAACAATTATTAATGTTTTATTGCAAAATTATCTTTATAGGTTCTGACGTCTCGTCAGTGTGTGGAGCTGTACAAGTAAGCTACCGCCCGTGACATTCAATTACCTGGTACATGTATTAATGGTAATGTCGGTATCTGTTTAGTGTGTAAGGGCAATAGTATACCTGGATTGTGCATTCTTTTGACATTTCTATTTCTGTATATTTTCAGTCTTGATGACAATGAAGGAAGGATTGCAAACATGCAGTCCAGAAATGTAGATTTGTTTTGTGTCATTAACCTGAACAATTATTAATGTTTTATTGAATTATTATCATAGGTACTGACGTCTCATCAGTGTGTGGAGCTGTACATGGAATAGACAGCTAGTGACATGCAATTACCTTGTACATGTATCTGTATCTGTTTATTTGGTAATGGTAATAACATCCCTGGGTTGTGCATTCTTTGGACACTTCTATTTTGTATATTTTCAGTCTTGGTGACAATGAAGGAGAGATTGCAAACATGAATACCAGAACAGTAGGTGTTGTGGGAGGTGAAACCCAATCTTCATTAAGATTTAATATGGTTTGTATTTATATATTATAGAAATCGGTACTGGCGTCCAGTCATATGGAATCTGAGCTATCGACCGGCAATGATATTCAATTCCGGAAATGCATCAGTGCTGTATCGTCGATGCCCATTGGATAAATTATGAGGTAATTGTCTCTACAAATTTACCGATGATATAGAATATTCTGCTGTCCCAAGTGATCTAACCAGGTAGTCAGAGGTACAGACTACAGACAACTGGTTTACACTCCTGAAGCCATCGGAGTGAAACAGGGTATATATTGATTATATTGTTGCTGTAAATGTTCATATGAATGTGTTGCTCTGGTTGCATACAACTCGATTGTCAAATGAAATGAGTTCCCGGTGCATGTCTCAAATCACACGCCCGCAAACAAATTTGCAAATCTACAGCTCTCCCAACGTATTGAACCTACATTTGATTATGTTTGCAGGGCATAGAGGATATTTGTGTTTGTCTAAGATAGGATTTTATTTCTTCATGTGATCCCCATGTTTCGCCGATCACTAATATAATTTTATTTAAAATTAAATTAAACACTACATACAAAACAAATTCATTAGAATATATTAATTCATAATTAACTGTTTGATTGTCTGTCAGATAAGAGCTACAATGGTTAAATGTTTTTCAGTAGTCCATGGCCAAAGCCGCTAGCTCACATCTCTGGTTTACATCATTGGAACAGACACCAAGAATCTACATCAATGGAACAGACACCAATAGTCTACATCATTGGAACAGTCACCTAGCGTCTACGTCATTGGAACAGTCACCTAGCGTCTACATCATTGGACCAGTAACCTAGCGTCTACATCATTGGAACAGTCACCAAGAGTCTACATCATTGGAACAGTCACCAAGCGTCTACATCATTGGAACAGTCACCAAGGGTCTACCTCATTGGAACAGTCACCAAGAGTCTACATCATTGGAACAGTCACCAAGTGTCTACATCATTGGAACAGTCACAAAGCGTCTACATCATTGGAACAGTCACCTATCGTCTACATCATTGGAACAGTCACCTAGCGTCTACATTCTAGGTAACAGTCACCTAGCGTCTACATCATTGGAACAGACACCTAGCGTCTACATCATTGGAACAGTCACCTAGCGTCTACATCATTGGAACAGTCACCTAGCGTCTACATCATTGGAACAGTCACCTAGCGTCTACATCATTGGAACAGTCACCTAGCGTCTACATCATTGGAACAGTCACCTAGCGTCTACATCATCGGAACAGTAACCTAGCGTCTACATCATTGGAACAGACACATAGCGTCTACATCATTGGAACAGTCACCAAGCGTCTACATCACTGAAACAGTCATCAAGAGTCTACATTATTGGAACAGTCACCTAGCGTCTACACCATTGGAACAGTCACCTAGCGTCTACACCATTGGAACAGTCATCTAGCGTCTACATCATTGGAACAGTCACCTAGCGTCTACATCATTGGAACAGTCATCTAGCGTCTACATCATTGGAACAGTCACCTAGCGTCTACATCATTGGAACAGTCACCCATCGTCTACATCATAGGAACAGTCACATAGCGTCTACATCATTGGAACAGTCACCTAGCGTCTACATCATTGGAACAGTCACCAATCGTCTACATCATTGGAACAGCCACTTAGCGTCTACATCATTGGAACAGTCACCTAGCGTCTACATTATTGGAACAGTCACCTAGCGTCTACACCATTGGAACAGTCACCAAGCGTCTACATCATTGGAACAGTCACCTAGCGTCTACATCATTGGAACAGTCACCAAGCGTCTACATCATTGGAACAGTCACCAAGAGTCTACATTATTGGAAAAGTCATCTAGCGTCTACATCATTGAAACAGTCACCCAGCGTCTACATCATAGTAACAGTCACATAACGTCTACATCATTGGAACAGTCACCAAAAGTATACATCATTGGAACAGTCACCTAGCGTATACACCATTTAAACAGTCACCTAGCGTCTACATCATTGGAACAGACACCAAGAGTCTACATAATTGGAACAGTCACCTATCGTCTACATCATTGGAACAGTCAACTAGCGTCTACACCATTGGAACAGTCACTTAGCGTCTACATCATTGGAACAGTCACATAGCGTCTACATCATTGGAACAGTCACCTAGCGTCTACATCATTGGACAGTCACCTAGCGTCTACATCATTGGAACAGTCACCTAGTGTCTACATCATTGGAACAGTCAACTAGCGTCTACATCATTGGAACAGTCACCAAGAGTCTACATCATTGGAACAGTCACCTAGCGTCTACATCATTGGAACAGTCACCTAGCGCCTACATCATTGGAACAGTCACCTAGCGTCTACACCATTGGAACAGTCACCTAGCGTCTACACCATTGGAACAGTCACCTATCGTCTACATCATTGGAACAGTCACCTAGCGTCTACATCATTGGAACAGTCACCTAGCGTCTACATCATTGGAACAGTCACCAAGCGTCTACATCATTGGAACAGTCACCAAGAGTCTACATCATCGGAACAGTCACTTAGCGTCTACATCATTGGAACAGTCACCTAGCGTCTACATCATTGGAACAGTCACCTAGCGTCTACATCATTGGAACAGTCACCTAGCGTCTACATCATTGAAACAGTCACCTATCGTCTACATCAATAGAACAGTCACCTAGCGTCTACATCATTGGAACAGTCACCTAGCGTCTACATCATTGGAACAGCCACCTAGCGTATACATCATTGGAACAATAACCTAGCGTCTACATCATTGGAACAGTCACCTAGCGTATACATCCTTGGAACAGTCACCCATCGTCTACATCATAGGAACAGTCACATAGCGTATACATCATTGGAACAGTCACCAAGAGTCTACATCATTGGAACAGTCACCTAGCGTCTACATCATTGGAACAGACACCAAGATTCTACATAATTGGAACAGTCACCTAGCGTCTACATCATTGGAACAGTCACCTAGTGTCTACCTCATTGGAACAGTCACATATCGTCTACATCATTGGAACAGTAACCTAACGTCTACATCATTGGAAGAGTAACCTAGCGTCTACATCATTGGAACAGTCACCTAGCGTCTACATCATTGGAACAGTCACCAAGAGTCTACATCATTGGAACAGTCACCTAGCATCTACATCATTGGAACAGTCACCTAGCGTCTACATCATTGGAACAGTCACCTAGCGTCTACATCATTGGAACAGTCACCTAGCGTCTACATCATTGGAACAGTAACCTAGCGTATACATCATTGGAACAGTAACCAAGCGTCTACATCATTGGAACAGTGACCTAGCGTCTACACCATTGGAACATACACCTAGCGTCTACATCATTGGAACAGTCACCTAGCGTCTACATCATTGGAACAGTCAGATAGCGTCTACATCATTGGAACAGTCACCAAGAGTATACACCATTGGAACAGTCACCTAGCGTCTACATCATTGGGACAGTCATCTAGCGTCTACATCATTGGAACAGTCACCTAGCGTCTACACCATTGGAACAGTCACATAGCGTCTACCTCATTGGAACAGTCACCTAGCGTCTACCTCATTGGAACAGTCATCTAGCATCTACATCAATGGAACAGTCACCTAGCGTCTACATCATTGAAACAGTAACCTAGCGTCTACATCATTGGAACAATCCCCTAACGTCTACATCATTGGAACAGTCACCAAGAGTCTACATCATTGGAACAGTCGCCAAGCTTATACACCATTGGAACAGTCACCCAGCGTCTACATCATTGGAACAGTCACCTAGCGTCTACATCATTGGAACAGTCACCTAGCGTCTACATCATTGGAACAGTCACCTAGCGTCTACATCATTGGAACAGTAACCTAGCGTCTACATCATTGGAACAGTCACCTAGCGTCTACATCATTGGAACAGTCACATAGCGTCTACATCATTGGAACAGTCACATAACGTCTACATCATTGGAACAGTCACATAGCGTCTACATCATTGGAACAGTCACCTAGCGTCTACATCATTGGAACAGTCACATAGCATCTACATCATTGGAACAGTCACATAGCGTCTAAACCATTGGAACAGCCACCTAGCGTCTACATCATTGGAACAGTCACCTAATGTCTACATCATTGGAACAGTCACCTAGCGTCTACCTCATTGGAACAGTCACATAGCGTCTACATCATTGGAACAGTAACCTAGCGTCTACATCATTGGAAGAGTAACCTAGCGTCTACATCATTGGAACAGTCACCTAGCGTCTACATCATTGGAACAGTCACCAAGAGTCTACATCATTGGAACAGTCACCTAGCGTTTACATCATTGGAACAGTCACCTAGCGTATACATCATTGGAACAGTCACCTAGCGTCTACATCATTGGAACAGTCACCTAGCGTCTACATCATTGGAACAGTAACCTAGCGTCTACATCATTGGAAGAGTAACCAAGCGTCTACATCATTGGAACAGTCACCTAGCGTCTACATCATTGGAACAGTCACCTAGCGTCTACATCATTGGAACAGTCACATAGCGTCTACATCATTGGAACAGTCACCAAGAGTATACACCATTGGAACAGTCACCTAGCGTCTACATCATTGGAACAGTCACCTAGCGTCTACACCATTGGAACAGTCGCCTAGCGTCTACATCATTGGAACAGTCACCTAGCGTCTACACCATTGGAACAGTCACCTAGCGTCTACCTCATTGGAACAGTCATCTAGCGTCTACATCAATGGAACAGTCACCTAGCGTCTACATCATTGGAACAGTAACCTAGGTTCTACATCATTGGAACAGTCACCTAGCGTCTACATCATTGGAACAGTCACATAGCGTCTACATCATTGGAACAGTCACCAAGATTCTACATCATTGGAACAGTCACCTAGCGTCTACATCATTGGAACAGTCACCTAGCGTCTACATCATTGGAACAGTAACCTAGCGTCTACATCATTGGAACAGTAACCTAGCGTCTACATCATTGGAACAGTCACCTAGCGTCTACATCATTGGAACAGTCACCTAGCGTCTACATCATTGGAACAGTCACCTAACGTCTACATCATTGGAACAGTCACATAGCCTCTACATCATTGGAACAGTCACATAACGTCTACATCATTGAAATAGTCACATAGCGTCTACATCATTGGAACAGTCACCTAGCGTCTACATCATTGGAACATTCACCTAGCGTCTACATCATTGGAACAGTCACATAGCGTCTTCATCATTGGAATAGTCACATAGCGTCTACATCATTGGAACAGTCACATAGCGTCTACATCATTGGAACAGTCACATAGCGTCTACATCATTGGAACAGTCACATAGCGTCTACATCATTGGAACAGTCACCAAGAGACTATACCATTGGAACATTCACCTAGTGTCTACATCATTGGATACAGTCAACTAGCCTCTACATCATTGGAACAGTCACCTAGCGTCTAAATCATTGGAACAGTCACCTAGCGTCTACATCATTGGATCAGTCACCTAGCGTCTACATCATTGGAACAGTCACCTAGCGTCTAAATCATTCGAACAGTAACCTAGCGTCTACATCATTGGAACAGTCACAAAGCGTCTATATCATTGGAACAGTCACCTATCGTCTACACCATTGGAACAGTCACCTAGCGTCTACATCATTGGAACAGTCACATAGCGTCTACATCATTGGAACAGTCACATAGCGTCTACATCATTGGAAAAGTCACCAAGAGACTACACCTTTGGAACAGTCACCTAGTGTCTACATCATTGGAACAGTCACCTAGCGTCTACATCATTGGAATAGTCACCTAGCGTCTACACCATTGGAACAGTCACCTAGCGTCTACCTCATTGGATCAGTCACCTAGCATTCCATTAGTCACCTAGCGTCTACATCATTGGAACAGTAACCTAGCGTCTACATCATTGGAACAGTCACCTAGCGTCTACATCATTGGAACAGTCACCTAGCGTCTATATCATTGGATCAGTCACCTAGCGTCTACACCATTGGAACAGTCACCTAGCGTCTACATCATTGGAACAGTCACCTAGCGTATACATCATTAGAACAGTCACCTAGCGTCTACATCAATGGAACAGTCAACTAGCGTATACATCATTGGAACAGTCACATAGCGTCTACATCATTGGAACAGTCAACAAGCGTCTACATCATTGGAACAGTCACCAAGACTCTACATTATTGGAACAGTCACCTAGCGTCTACACCATTGGAACAGTCACCTAGCGTCTACCTCATTGGAACAGTCACATAGTGTCTACATCATTGGAACAGTAATCTAGCGTTTACATCATTGGAAGTGTAACCTAGCGTCTACATCATTGGAACAGTCACCTAGTGTCTACATCATTGGAACATTCACATAGCGTCTACATCATTGGAACAATCACCAAGAGTCTACATCATTGGAACAGTCACATAGCGTCTACATCATTGGAACAGTCACCTAACGTATACATCATTGGAACAGTCACATAGCCTCTACATCATTGGAACAGTCACATAGCGTCTACATCATTGAAATAGTCACATAGCGTCTACATCATTGGAACAGTCACCTAGCGTCTACATCATTGGAACATTCACCTAGCGTCTACATCATTGGAACAGTCACATAGCGTCTACATCATTGGAACAGTCACCAAGAGTCTACATCATTGGAACAGTCACATAGCGTCTACATCATTGGAACAGTCACCTAGCGTCTACATCATTGGAACAGTCACATAGCGTCTACATCATTGGAACAGTCACATAGCATCTACATCATTGGAACAGTCACATAGCGTCTACATCATTGGAACAGTCACCTAGCGTCTACATCATTGGAACAGTCACATAGCGTCTTCATCATTGGAATAGTCACATAGCGTCTACATCATTGGAACAGTCACATAGCGTCTACATCATTGGAACAGTCACATAGCGTCTACATCATTGGAACAGTCACATAGCGTCTACATCATTGGAACAGTCACATAGCGTCTACATCATTGGAACAGTCACCTAGCGTCTACATCATTGGAACAGTCACATAGCGTCTTCATCATTGGAACAGTCACATAGCGTCTACATCATTGGAACAGTCACATAGCGTCTTCCTCATTGGAACAGTCACCTAGCGTCTACATCATTGGAACAGTCGCCTAGCGTCTACATTATTGGAACAGTCACATAGCGTCTACATCATTGGAACAGTCACCTAGCGTCTTCATCATTGGAACAGTCACATAGCGTCTACATCATTGGAACAGTCACATAGCGTCACAGTCACCAATAGTCTACGGCACGGAACAGTCGCCCGAATCTGTTGTATTGTAAAAAGGTGAGTATTCACTGATTATATTGTTTGAGAGTTTGTGTTCATTGGATGTGTGATAAGTCAGAGTTGAGTGCATTTGTTGCATTGTAAGTGAGAGTTGGTTTTCAGTTGACATATTGTGTACACAATTGGTTTTTACTTGTCGTATTATAAGCAGTTGGTTTTTACTGTAAGCACTGTTGACTTTCAATAGTTGCAGTGTTAGATGCAAGGTTTTCGCAAGTTCTATTGCCAGTTTCACTTCCCAGTGTCCTATATAGAATATTGCCAGTTTCACTTCCCAGTGTCCCATATAGAATATTGCCAGTTTCACTTCCCAGTGTCCCATATAGAATAAATGTGGACAGTATATTAGTGAACACTAGTCTTGAGTTTGATATTTTGATTGTATGTATGTTAATAATAGTTTCAAATTTCGAAAATTAAAAAAATACGTTTCTACACCATTTTACAAAGAAAGATAGAACCGATTTGCGTTTTAAAAATGTAGATATCATTGAATGACATGTGTTTTTGTATTTTGCAATATTAAAAGCATTATTACCATAGCTAAGAAATCGTGATAGTGAGTGATAAGGCGTTCAATTTAGGTGCGAAAGGCCCGGAGTTCCAGCCAAGCTGTAGCCGTTACGATAGTGTTCTTAGACACATTCCACATGTTCTCTTCTCTCTCCATCATGGCGGTGGATGGATTTCATCAGGAATGACGTCTCGAGAGTGATTAATAGAAGTTGTAAGAACTTGTTTCGCAATCGAGCTAAAATAAATTTGTATAAGCTAATAACTGATTTACAATGCTTTCATATACCACACCTAGATTACACAATTAATAATTTTATTCTCCTTGTTGCAGGCAATGTCTGGCTGTCCTTAATGACTGTGTATCCTGGAATAGTTTACCAAAACGAGATAAACATAAGCTGGACTGTGCGGATCTGTTTGGGTGTAACAACTGATAAACAAAACGATAACATTAACAC
>CM026399.1:43687646-43705561 GCA_014843695.1 Archivesica marissinica | reverse complement strand
CGGCGACAACAACGATGTTGGTTGTGATGATGACGTCGACAACGAATATGATGATTGTAGTGATGACGTTGATGATTGCGATGATTAAAATGATGATGATGACGGCGACAACGATGATGATATGATGCTTGTGATAATGATGGTAATCGTGATGACGATGATGACTATTATGGTGATGATGACGATGGCGACGACGAAAACGATGATGATGATAATGATTATGAGGATGATGACGTCGACGACAACGATGATGATTGTGGTGGTGGCGGTGCTGATGATGACGAGGATGTTGAATGTAATTGTGATTACAACGACAACGATGACGAGTGTGGTGATGATGTTGATGATTGTGATAATGATTGTGACGCTGCTTGTGATGATGATGATGGCGATGATGACGTCGTCGACGACGAAGACGATGTCGAATATAATGGTGATGACAATGACAACAAATGATGACGATTGTGATGATGACGACGGCGATGCCGACAATGATGATTATGAGGATGATGACGATGATGACGACAACGATGATGAGTGTGATGCTGACGTTGATGATTTTGATGATTGTGGTGATGACGGTGGTGATGATGACGACGATGTTGAATGTAATTGTGATCACAACGACAACGATGACGAGTGTGGTGATGATTGTGATGATGACGACGACGACAAAGATAATGACGACAACGATGATGATTATGATGCTGACGTTGATGATTGTGAAAATGATTGTGGTGATGACGACGATGTTGAATGTAATGGTGATGACAACAACGAGTGCGGTGATGACGCTGATGATTCTGATGACGACGGCGACGACCACAACGGTGATGATGACGATGTCGATGATGATGATGACGTCGACGACGATGTTGAATGTAATGATGATGATGACAACGATGATGACGATTGTTGTGATGAAGTTGATGATTGTGGAGGCGACGATTGTAATGAATGATGACAACGCCAATGATGCCTATTGCTAATGCTGAAGTTGTTGATGATGATGGTAATCGTTGTGGCGATGAGTGACGACGATTGTTGAAATTACTGGTGTGACAACGAGAAGACGATTGTGTTGATGATGTTGCCTAATTGTGATGAGACGGCGACGACAACGATGTCTGATGATGGATGTCGATGATAATTGTGATGACAATGAAACAAAGATGACGATTGGGATGAATGATGTGGTGGTGATGGTGGGTGTTGGTGATGATGGCGATGATGTCGTCGACTGACGAAGACGATGTCGACGATAAGGTGATGACTAATGACAACCATGATGACGATTGTGGTGATGATTGTGGCGAACGCCACAACGATAATGATGATTATGTAGGATGACGTCGACGACGATGACAACGATGATGAGTGTGATGCTGACGTTGATGATTTTGATAATGATTGTGATGATGACGACGATGTTGAATGTAATTGTGATTACAACGACAACGATGACGAGTGTGGTGATGATTGTGATGATGACGACGACGACAACGATAATGAGGATGACAACAACGATGATGATAATGATGCTGACGTTGATGATTGTGAAAATGACTCTGGTGATGACGACGATGTTGAATGTAATGGTGATGACAACGACGAGTGCGGTGATGACGCTGATGATTCTGATGATGACGACGGCGACGACCACAACGGTGATGATGACGATGTCGATGATGATGATGACGTCGACGACGATGTTGAATGTAATGATGATGATGACAACGATGATGACGATTGTGGTGATGAAGTTGATGATTGTGATGATGACGATTGTAATGATGATGACAACGACAATGATGACGATTGCTATGCTGAAGTTGTTGATGATGATGGTAATCGTGATGGCGATGATGACGACGATGTTGAAATTAATGGTGATGACAACGATGATGACGATTGTGGTGATGATGTTGATAATTGTGATGACGACGGCGACGACAACGATGTCGATGATGATGTGGCGACGACAACGATGTCGATGATGATGTCGATGATAATTGTGATGACAATGACAACAAATGATGACGATTGTGATGATGATGGTGGTGGTGATGGTGGTGATGATGGCGATGATGTCGTCGACGACGAAGACGATGTCGACTATAATGGTAATGACAATGACAACAAATGATGACGATTGTGGTGATGATGATGGCGACGCCGACAACGATAATGATGATTATGAGGATGACGTCGACGACGATGACAACGATGATGATTGTGATGCTGACGTTGATGATTGTAATAATGATTGTGGTAATGGCGATGATGATGATGACGACGATGTTGAATGTAATTGTGATGACAACGATGACGAGTATGATGTTGATGATTGTGATGATGACGACGGCGACGACAACGATAATGAGGATGATGACAACGATGATGATTGTGATGCTGGCGTTGATGATTGTGAAAATGATTGTGGTGATGATGACGATGTTGAATGTAATGGTGATGACAACGACAACGACGAGTGTGGTGATGACGCTGATGATTGTGATGATGACAACGGCGACGACCACAACGAAGATGATGACGATGTCGATGATGACGTCGACGACGATGTTGAATGTAATGATGATGATGACAACGATGATGTAGACGATTGTGGTGATGAAGTTGATGATTGTGATGATGACGATTATGATGATGATGACCACGACAATGATGATGATTGCTATGCTGAAGTTGTTGATGATGAGGATGGTAATCGTGATGGCGATGATGACGACGATGTTGAATGTAATGGTGATGACAACGATGATGACGATTGCGGTGATGATGTTGATAATTGTGATGACGACGGCAACGACAACGATGTCGATGATGATGGCGATGATAATTGTGATGCTGAAATTGATGATTGTGATGATGGTGGTGGTGATGATGATGACGATGATGCTTGTGTTGATTAATAAAGAGAAACAATTATGTTATTGTAATGATTGTGATTATGATGACGATACCTGTTTTCACTAGCCGCTTCCAGGAACATCATTGCCCTGAAAAACAGTATGCTATATAATAACTGCTACATAACAGAACATAATTTTATTACTCAAAACATATGAATGCTACACGAGTTAATAACTGGCAAAACCATCAACCATAAACATATTATTGCAACAAATGGAAATGACATTGCACGATATCAGTACTGTAAGGGCCATATAATGAATGTAATTGTTTACAATTTATATTGAACTCCAGTTTGTATAGGCCATATCAAGTAAATTGACCTTTTAACTGATTTTCTTTAATGCAGTGAGCAAGGCATGTAACATGACTGTTTGCGGAGCGCATGGTGCATATTTGCCTGCTTGAGGGGGGGGGTGGACGGACGGACGGACGGACGGACTAGTATATTGGGTCCATATGCTGGACAGCACTGCCTTGTTCTCGGTGTGATGTTCCTGTGCACTTCTGCGAATGGACCCTTTTTCCGCTGTGAATTATTCGTTCACATTGTTACTGTAATTATTATTATATGTAACCCGTGCCTCCATTCCCAAGATACAAACCTATCCTTGTGTGTGTTATGTGTGAATTGGTTATGGGCCCACGTCTATGCATAGTCACTGGTGTCACATTCCCTAGTTAGGGCTCCAGGGTCCGCTTATCAAGGTCGAATTTCGACTTTTATTTCTGAAATTACATAATGATATGGAAGAGCCCATTGGTAGAAAGTAGAGCGTATATGTATTGTGTGCCTATTGGATCCAGGCTCACACTCATGCATAGTCAGTGGTATCACATTCCTTATTTAAGGCTAAGTGGGCCGTTGAATAAATATCGGCTATTTGTTTCATATATATTTCAATATTTTTACTGCAAATAGTGGTATTAGAATAGCCCATATTTTGGGTATCCATCCCCAAGGTACAAACTTATCCTTGTATATGTTATGTGTGTATTAGTTGTGTGTCCACATATATGCATAGTCACTGGTGTCACATTCCCTATTTAGGGCCCCGGAGCCGTTCATCAAGTTCAAATTTCGACTTTTATTTCTGAAATTACATAGAATATGGAAGAGCCCTTATTTTGGGTATCCATCCCCAAGGTAGAAACCTATTGTTGTATGTATTATGTGTGTATTGCTTGTGGGTCCCTAACTATGGGTAGTCACTGGTGTCACATTCCCTATTTAGGGGCCCGGGGGCCATTCATCAAGATTCCACCACTTTTACCCAATCAATAAGGCAATGCAATAGAGTAAAATACGGTTATCCGTTTGTGAATGCGTATCCTCTATCAAGCAATAAGAGAAATAAATTGAGAATATCACAGTACAGGTTAACAGCATTTTGAGCCATACATAAGGAATGTGACACCACTGACTATGGATGGGTGTGAGCCCACATCAAGTATGCATATAATACACATAAGCCCAACTTTATACCCTGGGGTTGGATACCCAATTTAAGGGCTCTTTAATATCAATATCTTAATTCAGAAATAGAAAAGACATTTGATATTGATGAACGACAAATGGGGCCTTAAATAAGGAATGTGACACCACTGATTATGCATAGGCGTGGGCCCCAAGCAATACACACATTCTGCATACACCGATAGGTTTATACCTTGGGGATGGATACCCAAAATATGGGCTTCTCTAATGCCACTATTTGCAGTAAAATATATATGAAACAAATAGCAGACATTTATCCACCGGCCCACTGGGCCTTAAATAAGGAATGTGACACCACTAACTATGCAGAGGTACGAGCCCGGATCCAACAGGCACACACTACACATACGACAAACTGTCTACCTTGGGGATTGTGCACGCAATAATTGGGACGAAATAGAAGACACGCCATTTTTATGGTTTCTTGTTGTTTATTCGTCTACCACAATTCCAGAGACCATGGGTAGGTACGATGAACTGTAAAATGACAAAGAGCCCATTATAGTTCATGTGTAACACAATATAAAGTAGATCAGTTCATGATCAGAAAACTCTCTAAGGCCAATGCTCAGAATAGCTAAACATAAATTGATATCAACTATATGTGCAGCCAATCCGAGCCCAGTGAAGTTCAAAATGTCCAGCGAAGACATTGTTATTTACTAGAAATACTTAAAACAATGGATGCAATGCCAGAGTTGTCGAAACACGAACTGTTCTATATACTTTACTGTAAAGTTAAACAATGACCCAAAATAACTAATTATTTCAATCAAAAAATAGTAATACTAAATTACTTCTACAAGTCAGCTGAAGAAACACCAAGGCAACTGTCCCATTATCTACAAGACAGTTGCACCGATATTATACCAACCGCACTTACAGTTTAAATCCGGCACAACATAGGTAAACCTTTACATGTGACGAGTACATAATCACAAACACAGCAAACGCAGAACTATGAGCAAAGCACATGTGAAAACACTGGAAACATCTACGTTTGTTTAATTAATATAAGCACATCAGCTTAAAGGATAGAACATATATCGGACTGCAATGCAATGCCAGTCTTGAATTTGTAAACAAAATTATTTCATACAAAGGGAGAATACTCTGCACAATTCGTCTGTAAATCGTCAGGAAATTACGTCCCTTGGATTTAGCATCATGGTCTGCTGTTTTCGATATTATTGCAATAAATCATACATGGAGTTATTTAACACAATAATTAGAGGGCAGTAATCCTTGAATTATATAATCTCCCAAGACCATATAAAACAACGACCAAGCAGACTTGGAGCTCTCTATGAAATTTGCAAATAGCATCCTAAAATAAACTGGTCTATTCAACTTGTAAACAATCTTTACACGAAGAAAAATACCACTAGAAAGCTTGCATACGAACGGACAGCATAGGTGCATAATATTACAACATTCATAAATCGTTTCAACATACCAATATTATGAAATCCATCCATTTGACTAGAAAATTAACCTTTTTTAGACTAGAAAACAAATTGTTCCCAACTGTAGCACACACATGAAAATGACCGAAGTAAATCCACTGGTGCGCGCTCCAATCAGATCGCTCGAGATTCGCGCGAAATGTAAACGTATTCATCCAGTACAATATTCGCTCACAGCGATCTCGTAACCAAGCATTTCTGCACTAACAGGGATGGATACCATATCATTATGTAATTTCACAAATAAACGTCGAAATTCGACCTTGATGAACGGCCCCTGGGGCCCTATATAGGGAATGTGACACCAGTCACTATGCATATACATGGACCTACAACCAATACATACATAACACATACAATGATAAGTTTGTACCTTAGGGATGGATACCCAAACTATGGGCTTCTCTAATGCCACTATTTGCATTAAAATATATATGAAACAAATAGCCGACATTTATTCACCAGCCCACTGGTCTTAAATAAGGAATGTGACACCACTGACTACCCATAGCCAGGGACCCACAACCAATACACACAGAATACATACACGGATACGTTTGTACCTTGGGGGATGGACACCCAATATATGGGCATTTCTAATACCACTATTTGCATTAAAATATATATGAAACAAACAGCCGGCATTTATTCACCAGCCCACTGGTCTTACATAAGGAATGTGACACCACTGACTACCCGTAATCAGGGACCCACAACCAATACACACATACTACATACACGGATAAGTTTCTACCTTGGGGATGGATACCCAAAATATGGGCTTTTCTAATACCACTATTTGCAGTAAAAATATAATTATATAAAACAAACAGCCGGCATTTATTCACCAGCCCACTGGGCCCTAAATAAGGAATGTGATACCATTAACTATGCATGAGTACGAGCCCGGATCCAATAGGCACACAATACATATAAGCCCAACTTTCTACCTTGGGGTTGGATACCCAATTTATGGGCTCTTCCATATTACTATGTATTTTCAGAAATAAAAGTCGAAATTTGAACTTGATGAACGGCCCCTGGGCCCCCTAGTAGGGAATGTGACACCAGTGACTATGCATATACCTGGACCCACAACCAATACAAACCCCATACATGGATAAGTTTCTACCTTGGGGATAGATACCCAAAATATGGGCTTCTCTAATGCCACTATTTGCATTAAAATATATATGAAACAAATAGCCGACATTTATTCACCAGCCCACTAGGCCTTAAATAAGGAATGTGAATTAAATAATCGGTTATATATCCACGGAGCTCTATTCCTACTGCTCTTCCTATTATTACTTGTTAGGCGGTTCATGTTGTTCACTGTTCGTGGAGCTTCACTAGCACCACCATCTATATTGATTCCTGCATCACCATCTTCTTTGAGTTCTGTCTATTCTGAATTTCCTCCTAGTTATTTCCCTCTAATTCATCACTGTCACGTATACTAATTTTAAATTAAAGACATAAAAACAGTCAAATCTAAACATTTACCAAATTGAATGTACTTATATATTTTAAAGTATGTGTCCCGCTTTCCTCTTGACCCTTTCCAGTGTTAGCCCCCACAGTAGTACTCAATATCCCCAATGCTTAGTATAAAACAAAATAATTACTTGTGTTTAATATATAGTCTGTGCGATGAAACATGTATCAGCTGTAAATATAATTGCCATTTCAGACCAACCAATTTATATAGTGTGTATGCATGGCTATGATG
The DNA here is from genome assembly GCA_014843695.1 of Archivesica marissinica. Classification (NCBI taxonomy): domain Eukaryota; kingdom Metazoa; phylum Mollusca; class Bivalvia; order Venerida; family Vesicomyidae; genus Archivesica; species Archivesica marissinica. The sequence continues at coordinate 43,697,931 of CM026399.1, read as the reverse complement.
ATATTTATTGTTGTTACATAATATATTAAAATGATTGAAAATATAAACAACTGTTCTTGATTTATTACACGACTGTGTTATCTCGTATTGACAGACAATGATGTCTGCGATAGTTTATACCATCTTAGTTGTGGTTACACGTTACTCATCTTGTAATAATTTAGTCGTCAGCACTGATAGCCAGGGTTCGAGCCCCTCTTAGACCGTGTCTCTTTATATGAAAAAGTTGGCTGTTTCATACGGAGGTTGTTGGTGCGCTAAGTACTGGTTAATCGTTGGAGCCTGCTCGGGAAAGGTGTTGTTAGGTAACCTGTCGGTCGCTCATATGGGCAACCGGTAACTACGTTAAATAAATTTAAATAAAAAAATATGTACATTTGACCACTACCTATCACAAGTACAACCCTACATTATGCTATGTTGAGTGCCATTGTTCACTACCTCCATCTAGTGTAGTCTATTGATCTTATCTTGTTTACCTGTACAGTTGTCCACTATCTCCATCAAGTGGAGTCTATTGATCTTATCTTGTTTACCTGTACAGTTGTCCACTACCTCCACCCTGAGTGCTCTATTTATATTATCTTGTTTACCTGTACAGTTGTCCACTACCTCCACCCTGAGTGTTCTATTGATTGCATGTTGTTAACCTGTATACTTGCCAACTACCTTCACCAAGAGTACTATATTGATCTACTTTGCTCGATATTCAGTACCAAAGAGGCCCGGGACCGTAGTTATGTGGATTTCGAAGGGGTGGTCGTCTATTGGCTAAGTGTATGATCCACCCAGGCCAAGATAGAGAGTCATACTTGGTGTCACTTAGCAGCTAGTATACAAGGCTACATACGTATACCCGGTCTTGTGGGGGTCACATAGTTTGCGATTATATGACATCAGTGGTTATCTTCATTCCTGAAACGCCAGTAAAATGAATGTTTTTGTGGAAGGGGAAGAATCAAACGAGTGTCAGAGTCGAATCCTGGGACCCACAGGATACTGTACAGGGGCCGCTTGTGTTCACCTGGCACATCAACGAGCTACCACTCAGTGTTAAATCACAAGTACGTCTATTTGCAAGACCACACCCAACTCCAAAAAGACCTACTATCACTAGAAAAGTGGGCTGAAACGTGGGGCATGATATTTAATGTAAACAAATTGCTGCATTCTAAGCATCCGGAATAAATCAAGTCATGTTTATGAACTCAACAAAACCATACTGAAACGAGTGGATTCCAACCCATACAGCGGACTTTTAGCTTCGGAAGATCTAACGTGGTCATGTCATAGCACACACATCTGCAATAAGGCTAGCTTCACATTAGGATTCCTACGAAGAAATCTGAAGCACTGTCCTCGTACATGCGAAAGACAGCCTTCATAGCTTTGGTATGATCTAAGCTGGAGTTAAGTATGGGTCACTTATTTGGGACTCCCTACTTGAAAAAAAAGATATTGTTAAAATTGAACGCGAGCCCCGTACATCGCAACTAGCGAACTTCCAATTATCATGGACTTACGGGGCTCACGTTACACCGGCCTTGGCCAATGCTACAGCAATTGTGCGTGGTCAAAAACCGGCCTGGTTTGATATCCCCCACTCTTCGTTTAATCATATTGTATTGCTTTTATCAATTACATGTGTAATACAACAGCAATAGATACAATACAATAATGGTGATACATGTAAATTGATAAAACAAACGGTTTGGGCCACAAGTGTTGCCAACATTAGTAATCGGCCCGCACAAGATTGTAACACAAACGTTTAATTAAACTAATTGACGGATTTTTGATTGGTAAAACGAACAAAAAACTAATGAAAAATTGGGAAACTGATTTACTTTGAATAATATATTAAAAGAAAACAACATTAAATGAGAAGGGGGAAATGTGATGATATATAACCCGCTACTCCACAAAGGTACTCCAAAGGTACTCCACACCGCCACACAGTACTCTCCACACCGCCACGCAGTACTCCACACCGCCACGCAGTACTCCACACCGCCACACAGTACTCCACACCGCCACGCAGTACTCCACACCGCCACGCAGTACTCCACACCGCCACACAGTACTCCACACCGCCACACAGTACTCCACACCGCCACACAGTACTCCACACCGCCACACAGTACTCCACACCGCCACACAGTACTCCACACCGCCACGCAGTACTCCACACCGCCACACAGTACTCCACACCGCCACACAGTACTCCACACCGCCACACAGTACTCCACACCGCCACGCAGTACTCCACACCGCCACACAGTACTCCACACCGCCACACAGTACTCCACACCGCCACACAGTACTCCACACCGCCACACAGTACTCCACACCGCCACACAGTACTCCACACCGCCACACAGTACTCCACACCGCCACGCAGTACTCCACACCGCCACGCAGTACTCCACACCGCCACACAGTACTCCACACCGCCACCAGTACTCCACACCGCCACCAGTACTCCACACCGCCACGCAGTACCCACACCGCCACACAGTACTCCACACCGCCACACAGTACTCCACACCGCCACACAGTACTCCACACCGCCACACAGTACTCACACGCCACGCAGTACTCCACACCGCCACACAGACTCCACACCGCCACACAGTACTCCACACCGCCACACAGTACTCCACACCGCCACACAGTACTCCACACCGCCACACAGTACTCCACACCGCCACACAGTACTCCACACCGCCACACAGTACTCCACACCGCCACACAGTACTCCACACCGCCACACAGTACTCCACACCGCCACGCAGTACTCCACACCGCCACACAGTACTCCACACCGCCACACAGTACTCCACACCGCCACGCAGTACTCCACACCGCCACACAGTACTCCACACCGCCACACAGTACTCCACACCACCACACAGTACTCCACACCGCCACGCAGTACTCCACACCGCCACACAGTACTCTCCACACTGCCACACAGTACTCCACACCGCCACACAGTACTCCACACCGCCATACAGTACTCCACACCGTCACACAGTACTCCACACCGCCACGCAGTACTCTCCACACTGCCACACAGTACTCCACACCGCCACACAGTACTCCACACCGCCACACAGTACTCCACACCGCCACGCAGTACTCCACACCGCCACGCAGTACTCCACACCGCCACACAGTACTCCACACCGCCACACAGTACTCCACACCGCCACACAATACTCCACACCGCCACACAGTACTCCACACCGCCACACAGTACTCCACACCGCCACGCAGTACTCCACACCGCCACGCAGTACTCCACACCGCCACACAGTACTCCACACCGCCACGCCAAACCCGAACTAAAGTCACCAGCAAATTGCGTCTTATTTCTTCTTGAGGGCAGTACGCTAAAAGCGACTCGTATTTTTATGTATGTTTGTACCTTTAAAAATAAAGTTTGATTCTCCTCATTTGAAATGGACTCGATGCCATGAAGTAATTTATGGGAACTCAGTGGATGGTATGCACGAGTATCGGAAACTAATAGAATACGCTCATTCCCGTGCAACGTTACGGTTCTATGTATTTGCGGATTTATTCAGTCACTCGTTTGTTTACAAGGTTTGCTCCACGCTTGATAAGAACAGCCATCGTAAACATTGACTTGTCTGAAGATGGGAACACGTCCCGGACTGACGTCATTTTGCTATTGACATGTTGATCACATACGCTTGGGGTCTTGACAAATGGTGTCGGATCCCAAACCAAAGCTTTTTATTTATTTTAAGAACAATTTGATGCACGATAGGCTTGACACTGTACATACAAATTGTTTAGGCCATATCCATAAAAATGACACCCCGTTACTATCACAAGACTTGTGTCCGATTAGCACAGTGGTTAGCGCGCTCGCTTCTCTTCTCACCAATGTAACACGGGTTCGATCCTCGGACCGGGAAGTATGTGAGATAGTACGGTGGTCGCCAGATCGGACAGGTGGGTTTCCTCATGGTACTCCGGTTTCCTCACACACGAATGACCACATTTACGCTTTCATCTGAGCCAACGAGATTGATTAATACAGGTTGTTAAAACTTGTTTCGCAATCGTTGTAAAAATAAACAAAGTTTACCCCCCCCCCCCCAACACTTATGTATAAACGTACTTTCAAAAACCATATGTGTATTTATGTCAACAGGAACATAGATTTGTGAATAAAAACCCCACCCCTCTCCACCGGTCATATAAACTCGTCCGTTTAATGCCGGTTTTGAATAGGTCGACACTGTTCGTATGTGACGGAAATTGCCGACGGTTAGCACATTGAACATGGGTGACTACTTGTCACTGAGTTAGTGTTCTGTATTGTTTGTGCATGTCCAATCGTTGTGTCCATTGTATGCATCTGAATGAGAGATTATATGAAAGGATTAAATGCATTGTTCCCAGGGCCAATACCATAAGTGATCTCTTACGAGACATACGTGACATGTATCCACCAGATTGTGTCAGTACTCTGTCAGAAGAAAAAGAAGTAAGACGATACGAATGCATTGTGGACTTGTAAGCAATACTGTTTGATATTGTTGTGTATTTACACGGTGGTTTCATCCCCGGTTCGAGGGTACTCGCTTTTGCCGGTTAGGCGAGACTAGAAAAGGTCGTCAACCCGGATGACCTTTGTACCTCGGACGATCCAAATATAAGGCGGGACGAAGCCGAATGAGAACGGATGATACTAGACGATACTGAAAGATACTAATAGACACTTGGATTACGGAAACGTGTATAAGGCGGTGAGTTACAATACTCTTGTAATGTAGGCTTTTAACGCAAAGCTATATATTATACTAGCTTTGATAGTATGGTAGCATATAGGTATATAGATAGAAATATATACTAAAATGGCGCTGCGAGCAAATTATCGAATATGCAGCCTGCTTAGTTTCGATGTATGAGACAAAATGGCGGGCATCCATTTTTTTTTATTTCAAGGTCATCGCATTTAATTTTTTTTTTGGCAATTAGTTGGTTTACATGTAGCAGTGGGGCATTGGAATTACATTCCTAATGCTGCCATGCTCTGCTATGAGCTTTATTTAAACCTTTTGGCATATTTACAAGAGAAATAAGAATTAACGACCGCACAAAAATAGCAAAATACTTGACCGCGAATACTGTTTTGCATTTGAATCTGCCGCCTATAGCATGGATAACTCTTGTATATATAACACACGGGATGTGGATGGCCATACGTCGGGTTTACTATCACGAGTTGAGGCCGAATGCTCATTCTTAGTGTGGTTATGCAGGGAGTTGTGCTGGCGGTAGGCAAATGTTGTACCCTCGTGTGTCTTGTAATTTTCCTTTCTGTCTATTTATATGGAATGCAGTGTGGCTGTTGGAATTTCCGCCCAAGTAATACACGCAGCTATACTTCATTGGCAATTATCTCAATAAATATTGGTGTTCTGTACTGCTGATACAAATTATTTGTTATTCTAACATTAAGACATTTATAGGTTGTGGCACCTTTGTAGTTGTTGGTGGTGTCGCCAAGGCTTAATATTAGTCCCTATGCACAATATATCCTTGGCTGTTTCAGCTAGGAGTTATTCAATAGGACTTTAGAGCCCGGCGGACTTCCACATTATGCTGTTGCACATTGTAATATGTCTAAATAATGACTATTTGGTCTTGTCATTCATTAATTGTTTTCCAATCCATGTCGACTTGTGGGACCTGGCGCATGCTTATCGTTATACCGCAATCGATGTTTTGGTTACGTCTATGTCAGTTTGGGGGAACCGGATATAATACCATGTCCGTACCGAAACCGATGTTTTGGTTACGTCTTTGCCGGCTCGAGGCAGCTGGCTTAGGCCTATCTATTTATATCGCAACCGATGTTTTAGTTGCATCTATGTCAACTTGCAGAGCGTACTGCAACCGATGGCATGGCTGGATCTTTTTCAACTTGTGGAGTTTGTTTTGGGTTTGGGCGGGGAGGTACCCATCTCAACTTGCGGGGTTCTTCAGCGGCTGGCATGGCTGCATCTGTCTCAACTTGTGGAGGTCCTGCATCCGTTGACTCATTATGGATAGATTAGTCCGACATGCTGTTTTATTTTGTACAAAATATTTCCCATGGACTGAATTTGCATAGGCATGTCTACATTTATTATGAATATTTGGCACTCTAAATCATTTCCATTCTGTATGTCAACGAACTATGACAACTCGAGCAGTAAGTGCAGACACTCCTAAACGGGGCTTTATTGAGTTAATGCAGTATTTGACATAGTATCATTAGTTATTTTAATTAACAATGTAGCAATTGTAAGTGGAATAATTTCTGATATGGATTTTGCCAGATCTGGTTACCTAATGTGAAACTGTTGTAATGACTAAAGCAGATTATTTATTTAAATATTGGCTTACATTCAGACATTTAGTGAACAGGGTAACTATGTTATGGCCAAATTTTATTATAATTCACTTGGGACGAATGTTCATGAATAACGGTTGATCAGAGATATTTCCTAACGGGTATCTATTTTTTGGATTAAATATGATAGAACACTAAATAAGTGTTTTCGGAAATATCTAGAAAATTGACCATCTTAAAACCCCATCTTAAAACCCTCTTCATTCTCTTTTTCGTATCAACACAGGCGCGGAAGCCCATTCAGACATGGAAGGCTGGATAACTCCAGTTTTCAGCATTTTTTGTAAATGCTCCTCCTCCTCATTAACAAACAATGTCCATAATCAGGACACGCACACACATGCACGCCTTAGCACGGCATCCATTATCTTAAGAACGATGAGTTAGCTCGTGGTACAACATAATTAAATTACCGTACAGCAGCGATTCTGGTAAGATGCTTTATTACTTATATTTTGTATCATTCAGGGGCGTAGCTTGGCTGGAATCGATGTGTAGGCCAACATAAAACTAAGACGGGAGGGGTCCGGGGGTCGTCCCCAGGTAAACTATTAATAGCGTACATAATTTAAATCTGGCCTGGCGATGTTTGTTGCAGATTTGGCATTTTTATTTTTTCGATTTTTCGGGGGAAAGTGTAGGCCACGTCCTACACGGCCTATAGGAAGCTACACCAATGTCAATAGTGTCGACCTCGTTTTTTGTCAGATTCATTGTCTAAATAATCATGTCATACATTTTGTTAACATCCATTTGTTTCGCATACCTAGTCAGTCACTTCAGGCATGGAGCTAGGACGCAATAAAGGAGACCATTGACCCCTGACCCTCCTCCCCACACATCCGTCGCCGACCAGATATGGTATAAGACCATTTTGATGGCAAATTTCAATTTCTGTAGATATATGGGGTAGCTCTGGTGTGCTATATGTTCTCATATATTGTAGCCCAGCTCCACACAGAGTGCCTGTGGTCAGGTGCGGTTTACAGGGTTAGCATTATGTAGCGTTGTACCTCATCTCATGTATTGGTGCATTCTGATGCATGTTCAGTGTTTTTGTGCCAAATAACAGTGAATTATATATAATATAAATATGGCATGATCGAAGGCATACGCAATGATACATATTCTAATAATACTAGTATACATACAGTACGGAAGAAAATATGTTGATTTACAGGCACATGCACAGTAGAGGTGTGACTGGTGCATACGCACCTCCTTCTAAATATGTCGAGGCCCGCTTTTTCCCATTAAATTAATTAATATTTTAATTTCGTAAATCAACATTATGAAGCCCAAATACCATAGTATTGCTACACATTCACCCAATATATGAGTGTTGCCTAGTTTTCTATATATTAAGTTTAAGTACAATATATACACAAGAAATATATTGATCCAAAGCATCAACGGCTCTCAGGCATTGAGGTTTTAAAAATGTTCAGTCTCGCCCCTGAAAAATATTGCCCACCACCCTATGCAACACCTGTACTGTGTTAACCAGCGGTGTTAGCGTGAACATTTTGCCAATTTGTAGGCATATCGTAGTGTATTGAATTTGGGAGTTGGGGGGTAGGCGCTAGTGTTATTTTACCTCAACTATGGTTCCTCAAATTGTGATAATGTTGTTAGGGGTCCCATAATATACATTGCCGTACATAGTAAAATGGGAGTAGTGTTCTTATTATGTAAAATAACTCTTGGAATGACATTATGCTACTTTTCATCTTTCAATTATTTGTCTATGGTGATTTCTGTCTTGGCCTATGTGGCTATGCTCAACTCCGACTGGTTAGCAACAATACCACTGTCGACGAAAGTTTGAGGGGCGGGTATATAAGTATGAGGTTGTCCATACACATCCCATAACAGAAGGATCTGTAATACAGTGGTAACTGATCCCCCGTCTGACACTAATAAAATTAAGTCTTTCAGATGGGACGTTAAGCCGAGGTCTCGTGTCGGTGCTTTACACCGTGCACGTAAAAGAACCAGGATACTCTGACATGAGTCTCTGTCTGTATCATGCACTATCCTCCAATTTTAATACACTCAAAATGTAAACCTTGCATATCCATTAGCCATCTCCTCGTGCATTATTGGGCCGACTGCTTTCATATTGTCTGTCTGTCTGTCTGTCTGTCTGTCTGTCTGTCTGCCTGCTGTCTATTAATAACATTTCATGTCTATTCCTGTATTGTCTGTCTATCTTGTCTGTCCGCCTGATACTAATTTAACTGTCTATTAATAACATTTAAACACTGTCTATTCCTAAGTGATTGTGGTAGCCGCCTGTTAGTAGCATTTAAACACTGTCTATTCCTAAGTGATTGTGGTAGCCGCCGGTTAATAGCATTTAAACACTGTCTATTCCTAAGTGATTGTGGTATCCGCCTGTTAATAGCATATAAACACTGTCTATTCCTAAGTGATTGTGGTAGCCGCCGGTTAATAGCATATAAACACTGTCTATTCCTAAGTGATTGTGGTACCCGCCGGTTAGTAGCATTTAAACACTGTCTGCTCCTACATGATTATGGATAGCTGCCTATTAGTAGCATTTAAACAATGTCTGCTCCTACATGATTATGGATAGCTGCCTATTAGTAGCATTTAAACACTGTCTGCTCCTACGTGATATGGATAGCTGCATATTAGTAGCATTTAAACACTTTCTGATTCTACATGATTGTGGTAGCTAACTGTTAGTAGCATTTAAGCACTCTCTGCTCCTACGTGACTATGGATAGTTTGTTGTTAGTAGCATTTAAACACTTTCTATTTATACGTGATTGTGGTAGCACGCCTGTTAGTAGCATTTAAACACTGTCTATTCAAAGTGATTGTGGTAGCGCCGTTTAATAGCATTTGAACACTGTAATTCTAAGGAATGTGTATCCGCTGTTAGTAGCATTTAAACACTGTCTATCTAAGTGATTGTGGGTGCCGCCGGTTAATAGCATTTAAACACTGTCTATTCCTAAGTGATTGTGGTAGCCGCCGGTTAATAGCATATAAACACTGTCTATTCCTAAGTGATTGTGGTAGCCGCCGGTTAATAGCATTTAAACACTGTCTATTCCTAAGTGATTGTGGTAGCCGCCGGTTAGTAGCATTTAAACACTGTCTGCTCCTACATGATTATGGATAGCTGCCTATTAGTAGCATTTAAACACTGTCTGCTCCTACGTGATTATGGATAGCTGCCTATTAATAGCATTTAAACACTGTCTGCTCCTACGTGATATGGATAGCTGCATATTAGTAGCATTTAAACACTTTCTGATTATACGTGATTGTGGTAGCCGACTGTTAGTAGCATTTAAGCACTCTCTGCTCCTACGTGACTATGGATAGTTTGTTGTTAGTAGCATTTAAACACTGTCTATTCATAAGTGATTGTGGTAGCACGCCTGTTAGTAGCATTTAAACACTGTCTACTCCTAAATGATTATGGTAGCCGCCTATTAATAGCATTTAAACACTGTATACTCCTAAGTGATTATGGTATCCGCCTTTTAGTAGCATTTAAACACTGTCTACTCCTAAGTGATATGGATGCCGCATATTAATAGCATTTAAACACTTTCTATTCCTAAGTGATTGTGGTAGCCGACTGTTAATAGCATTTAAACACTCTCTACTCCTAAGTGACTATGGTAGCCTCCTGTTAGTAGCATTTAAACACCGTATACTCCTACATGATCATGGATAGCTGCCTATTAGTAGCATTTAAACACTCTCTGCTCCTACGTGATTATGGATAGCTTCCTATTAGTAGCATTTAAACACTGTCTACTCCTACGTGATATCGATAGCTGCATATTAGTAGCATTTAAACACTTT
>CM026399.1:43663833-43686646 GCA_014843695.1 Archivesica marissinica | reverse complement strand
TAATTTTAAATTAAAGACATAAAAACAGTCAAATCTAAACATTTACCAAGTTGAATGTACTTATATGTTTTTAAAGTATGTGTCCCGCTTTTCTCTTGACCCTTTCCAGTTTTAGCCCCCACAGTAGTACTCAATATCCCCAATGCTTAGTATAAAACAAAATAATTACTTGTGTTTAATATATAGTCTGTGCGATGAAACATGTATCAGCTGTAAATATAATTGCCATTTCAGACCAACCAATTTATATAGTGTGTATGCATGGCTATGATGATATTTATTGTTGTTACATAATATATTAAAATGATTGAAAATATAAACAACTGTTCTTGATTTATTACACGACTGTGTTATCTCGTATTGACAGACAATGATGTCTGCGATAGTTTATACCATCTTAGTTGTGGTTACACGTTACTCATCTTGTAATAATTTAGTCGTCAGCACTGATAGCCAGGGTTCGAGCCCCTCTTAGACCGTGTCTCTTTATATGAAAAAGTTGGCTGTTTCATACGGAGGTTGTTGGTGCGCTAAGTACTGGTTAATCGTTGGAGCCTGCTCGGGAAAGGTGTTGTTAGGTAACCTGTCGGTCGCTCATATGGGCAACCGGTAACTACGTTAAATAAATTTAAATAAAAAAATATGTACATTTGACCACTACCTATCACAAGTACAACCCTACATTATGTTATGTTGAGTGCCATTGTTCACTACCTCCATCTAGTGTAGTCTAGTTGTCGTGAGTTGTTTACCTGTACAGTTGTCCACTATCTCCATCAAGTGGAGTCTATTGATCTTATATTGTTTACCTGTACAGTTGTCCACTACCTCCACCCTGAGTGTTCTATTGATTGCATGTTGTTAACCTGTATACTTGCCAACTACCTTCACCAAGAGTACTATATTGATCTACTTTGCTCGATATTCAGTACCAAAGAGGTCCGGAACCGTAATTCTGTGGTTTTCGAAGGGGTGGTCGTCAGTTGGCTAAGTGTATGATCCATCAAAGCCAAGACAGAGAGTCATACTTGGTGTCACTTAGCAGCTAGTATACAAGGCTACCTACGTATGCCCGGTCTTGTGGGGTCACATCGCCTACTTTGCTCACTATTCAGTACCAAAGAGGCCCGGGACCGTAGTTATGTGGATTTCGAAGGAGTGGTCGTCTATTGGCTAAGTGTATGATCCACCCAGGCCAAGATAGAGAGTCATACTTGGTGTCACTTAGCAGCTAGTATACAAGGCTACATACGTATACCCGGTCTTGTGGGGGTCACATAGTTTGCGATTATATGACATCAGTGGTTATCTTCATTCCTGAAACGCCAGTAAAATGAATGTTTTTGTGGAAGGGGAAGAATCAAACGAGTGTCAGAGTCGAATCCTGGGACCCACAGGATACTGTACAGGGGCCGCTTGTGTTCACCTGGCACATCAACGAGCTACCACTCAGTGTTAAATCACAAGTACGTCTATTTGCAAGACCACACCCAACTCCAAAAAGACCTACTATCACTAGAAAAGTGGGCTGAAACGTGGGGCATGATATTTAATGTAAACAAATTGCTGCATTCTAAGCATCCGGAATAAATCAAGTCATGTTTATGAACTCAACAAAACCATACTGAAACGAGTGGACTCCAACCCATACAGAGGACTTTTAGCTTCGGAAGATCTAACGTGGTCATGTCATAGCACACACATCTGCAATAAGGCTAGCTTCACATTAGGATTCCTACGAAGAAATCTGAAGCACTCTCCTCGTACATGCAGAAAGACAGCCTTCATAGCTTTGGTATGATCTAAGCTGGAGTTAAGTATGGGTCACTTATTTGGGACTCCCAACTTGAAAAAAAAGATATTGTTAAAATTGAACGCGAGCTCCGTACATCGCAACTAGCGAACTTCCAATTATCATGGACTTACGGGGCTCACGTTACACCGGCCTTGGCCAATGCTACAGCAATTGTGCGTGGTCAAAAACCGGCCTGGTTTGATATCCCCCACTCTTCGTTTAATCATGTTGTATTGCTTGTATCAATTACATGTGTAATACAACAGCAATAGATACAATACAATAATTGTGATACATGTAAATTGATAAAACAAACGGTTTGGGCCACAAGTGTTGCCAACATTAGTAATCGGCCCGCACAAGAATGTCACACAAACGTTTAATTAAACTAAATGACGGATTTTTGATTGGTAAAACGAACAAAAAACTAATGAAAAATTGGGAAACTGATTTACTTTGAATAATATATTAAAAGAAAACAACATGAAATGAGAAGGGAGAAATGTGATGATATATAACCCGCTACTACACACCGCCACACAGTACTCCACACCGCCACACAGTACTCCACACCGCCACACAGTACTCCACACCGCCACACAGTACTCCACACCGCCACACAGTACTCCACACCGCCACGCAGTACTCCACACCGCCACACAGTACTCCACACCGCCACACAGTACTCCACACCGCCACACAATACTCCACACCGCCACACAGTACTCCACACCGCCACACAGTACTCCACACCGCCACGCAGTACTCCACACCGCCACGCAGTACTCCACACCGCCACACAGTACTCCACACCGCCACACAGTACTCCACACCGCCACGCAGTACTCCACACCGCCCACACAGTACTCCACACACCGCCACGCAGTACTCACACCGCCACACAGTACTCCACAACCGCCACACAGTACTCCACACCGCCACGCAGTACTCCACACCGCCACACAGTACTCCACACCGCCACACAGTACTCCACACCGCCACACAGTACTCTCCACACCGCCACGCAGTACTCCACACCGCCACGCAGTACTCCACACCGCCACGCAGTACTCCACACCGCCACGCAGTACTCCACACCACCACACAGTACTCCACACCGCCACGCAGTACTCCACACCGCCACACAGTACTCTCCACACTGCCACACAGTACTCTCCACACTGCCACGCAGTACTCCACACCGCCACGCAGTACTCCACACCGCCATGCAGTACTCCACACCGCGACACAGTACTCCACACCGCCACAGTACTCCACACTGCCACGCATACTCCACACCGCCGCCACAGTACTCCACACCGCCACGCAGTACTCCACACCGCCACACAGTACTCCACACCGCCACACAGTACTCCACACCGCCACGCAGTACTCCACAACCGCCACACAGTACTCCACACCGCCACACAGTACTCCACACCGCCACACAGTACTCTCCACACCGCCACGCAGTACTCCACACCGCCACGCAGTACTCCACACCGCCACGCAGTACTCCACACCGCCACGCAGTACTCCACACCGCCACGCAGTACTCCACACCACCACACAGTACTCCACACCGCCACGCAGTACTCCACACCGCCACACAGTACTCTCCACACTGCCACACAGTACTCCACACTGCCACGCAGTACTCCACACCGCCACGCAGTACTCCACACCGCCACGCAGTAATCCACACCGCCACACAGTACTCCACACCGCCACGCCAAACCCGAACTAAAGTCACCAGCAAATTGCGTCTTATTACTTCTTGAGGGCAGTACGCTAAAAGCGACTCGTATTTTTATGTAAGTTTGTACCTTTAAAAATAAAGTTTGATTCTCCTCATTTGAAATGGACTCGATGCCATGAAGTAATTTATGGGAACTCAGTGGATGGTATGCACGAGTATCGGAAACTAATAGAATACGCTCATTCCCGTGCAACGTTACGGTTCTATGTATTTGCGGATTTATTCAGTCACTCGTTTGTTTACAAGGTTTGCTCCACGCTTGATAAGAACAGCCATCGTAAACATTGACTTGTCTGAAGATGGGAACACGTCCCGGACTGACGTCATTTTGCTATTGACATGTTGATCACATACGCTTGGGGTCTTGACAAATGGTGTCGGATCCCAAACCAAAGCTTTTTATTTATTTTAAGAACAATTTGATGCACGATAGGCTTGACACTGTACATACAAATTGTTTAGGCCATATCCATAAAAATGACACCCCGTTACTATCACAACACTTGTGTCCGATTAGCACAGTGGTTAGCGCGCTCGCTTCTCTTCCCACCAATGTAACCCGGGTTCGATCCTCGGACCGGGAAGTATGTGAGATAGTACGGTGGTCGCCAGATCGGACAGGTGGGTTTCCTCATGGTACTCCGGTTTCCTCACACACGAATGACCACATTTACGCTTTCATCTGCACCAACGAGATTGATTAATACAGGTTGTTAAAACTTGTTTCGCAATCGTTGTAAAAATAAACAAAGTTTACCCCCCCCCAAACACTTATGTATAAACGTACTTTCAAAAACCATATGTGTATTTATGTCGACAGGAACATAGATTTGTGAATAAAAACCCCACCCCTCTCCACCGGTCATATAAACTCGTCCGTTTAATGCCGGTTTTGAATAGGTCGACACTGTTCGTATGTGACGGAAATTGCCGACGGTTAGCACATTGAACATGGGTGACTACTTGTCACTGAGTTAGTGTTCTGTATTGTTTGTGCATGTCCAATCGTTGTGTCCATTGTATGCATCTGAATGAGAGATTATATGAAAGGATTAAATGCATTGTTCCCCGGGCCAATACAATGAGTGATCTCTTACGAGACATACGTGACATGTATCCACCAGATTGTGTCAGTACTCCGTCAGAAGAAACAGAAGAAAGACGATACGAATGCACTGTGGACATGTAAGCAATACTGTTTAATATTTTAGGAACTATATATTTACTATGCATGTTGTATATTAACCGCGTGGAATTCAACTGTGTGCAATATTGTATTATTTTATCATGTTTGTGTCATATACTATGAGTGTATATATTGTACGTTTTAGCCCCTTTATTAAAAGAATAATATTATATATGGAATCTACACAATGCTGCGTTCACATAGCGTTAGTGTTGTACTGTGTTCTGTACAGTGAACGAGTGATTGTATTCTGGCCATATCATCTATTGTGTGCGACCTATGAATACGTACAATGTAGCTCCAATTTAATTTTATTAGTCCACAATCAGGACACGCACACATGCACGCCTTAGCACGGCATCCATTATCTCAAGAACGATGAGTTAGCTCGTGGTACAACATAATTAAATTACCGTACAGCAGCGATTCTGGTAAGATGCTTTATTACTTATATTTTGTATCATTCAGGGGCGTAGCTTGGCTGGAATCGATGTGTAGGCCAACATAAAACTAAGACGGGAGGGGGTCCGGGGGTCGTCCCCAGGTAAACTATTAATAGCGTACATAATTTAAATCTGGCCTGGTGATGTTTGTTGCAGATTGGAATTTTTATTTTTTCGATTTTTCGGGGGAAAGTGTAGGCCACGTCCTACACGGCCTATAGAAAGCTACACCAATGTCAATAGTGTCGACCTCGTTTTTTGTCAGATTCATTGTCTAAATAATCATGTCATACATTTTGTTAACATCCATTTGTTTCGCATACCTAGTCAGTCACTTGGCATGGAGCTAGGACGCAATAAAGGAGACCATTGACCCATGACCCTCCTCCCCACACATCCGTCGCCGACCAGATATGGTATAAGACCATTTTGATGGCAAATTTCAATTTCTGTAGATATATGGGGTAGCTCTGGTGTGCTATATGTTCTCATATATTGTGGCCCAGCTCCACAGAGTGCCTGTGGTTAGGTGCGGTTTACAGGGTTAGCATTATGTAGCATTGTACCTCATCTCATGTATTGGTGCATTCTGATGCATGTTCAGTGTTTGTGTGCCAAATAACAGTGAATTATATATAATATAAATATGGCGTGATCGAAGGCATACGCAATGATACATATTCTAATAATACTAATATACATACAGTACGGATGAAAATATGTTGATTTACAGGCACATGCACAGTAGGGGTGTGACTGGTGCATACGCACCTCCTTCTAAATATGTCGAGGCCCGCTTTTTCCCATTAAATTAATTAATATTTTAATTTCGTAAATCAACATTATGAAGCCCAAATACCATAGTATTGCTACACATTCACCCAATATATGAGTGTTGCCTAGTTTTCTATATATTAAGTTTAAGTACAATATATACACAAGAAATATATTGATCCAAAGCATCAACGGCTCTCAGGCATTGAGGTTTTAAAAATATTCAGTCTCGCCCCTGAAAAATATTGCCCACCACCCTATGCAACACCTGTACTGTGTTAACCAGCGGTGTTAGCGTGAACATTTTGCCAATTTGTAGGCATATCGTAGTGTATTGAATTTGGGAGTTGGGGGGTAGGCGCTAGTGTTATTTTACCTCAACTATGGTTCCTCAAATTGTGATAATGTTGTTAGGGGTCCCATAATATACATTGCCGTACATAGTAAAATGGGAGTAGTGTTCTTATTATGTAAAATAACTCTTGGAATGACATTATGCTACTTTTCATCTTTCAATTATTTGTCTATGGTGATTTCTGTCTTGGCCTATGTGGCTATGCTCAATTCCGACTGGTTAGCAACAATACCACTGTCGACGAAAGTTTGAGGGGCGGGTATATAAGTATGAGTAACATTAAGTCTTTCAGATGGGACGTTAAGCCGAGGTCTCGTGTCGGTGCTTTACACCGTGCACGTAAAAGAACCAGGATACTCTGACATGAGTCTCTGTCTGTATCATGCACTATCCTCCAATTTTAATACACTCAAAATGTAAACCTTGCATATCCATTAGCCATCTCCTCGTGCATTATTGGGCCGACTGCTTTCATATTGTCTGTCTGTCTGTCTGTCTGTCTGTCTGTCTGTCTGTCTGTCTGTCTGTCTGTCTGTCTGTCTGTCTGTCGCTTGTCTGTCTGTCTGTCTGTCTGTCTTGTCTGTCTGTCTGTCTGTATCATTTAAACACTGTCTATTCCTAAGTGATTGTGGTAGCCGCCTGTTAATAGCATTTAAACACTGTCTATTCCTAAGTGATTGTGGTAGCCGCCTGTTAGTAGCATTTAAACACTGTCTATTCCTAAGTGATTGTGGTAGCCGCCGGTTAATAGCATTTAAACACTGTCTATTCCTAAGTGATTGTGGTAGCCGCCTGTTAGTAGCATTTAAACACTGTCTATTCCTAAGTGATTGTGGTAGCCGCCGGTTAATAGCATTTAAACACTGTCTATTCCTAAGTGATTGTGGTAGCCGCCGGTTAATAGCATTTAAACACTGTCTATTCCTAAGTGATTGTGGTAGCCGCCGGTTAGTAGCATTTAAACACTGTCTATTCCTAAGTGATTGTGGTAGCCGCCTGTTAGTAGCATTTAAACACTGTCTATTCCTAAGTGATTGTGGTAGCCGCCGGTTAATAGCATTTAAACACTGTCTATTCCTAAGTGATTGTGGTAGCCGCCTGTTAGTAGCATTTAAACACTGTCTATTCCTAAGTGATTGTGGTAGCCGCCGGTTAATAGCATTTAAACACTGTCTATTCCTAAGTGATTGTGGTAGCCGCCTGTTAATAGCATTTAAACACTGTCTATTCCTAAGTGATTGTGGTAGCCGCCGGTTAATAGCATTTAAACACTGTCTATTCCTAAGTGATTGTGGTAGCCGCCGGTTAATAGCATTTAAACACTGTCTATTCCTAAGTGATTGTGGTAGCCGCCTGTTAGTAGCATTTAAACACTGTCTGCTCCTACGTGATTATGGATAGCTGCCTATTAGTAGCATTTAAACACTGTCTGCTCCTACGTGATTATGGATAGCTGCCTGTTAGTAGCATTTAAACACTGTCTGCTCCTACGTGATATGGATAGCTGCATATTAGTAGCATTTAAACACTTTCTGATTCTACGTGATTGTGGTAGCCGCCTGTTAGTAGCATTTAAGCACTCTCTGCTCCTACGTGATTATGGATAGCTTGTTGTTAGTAGCATTTAAACACTGTCTATTCCTACGTGATTGTGGTAGCTGCCTGTTAGTAGCATTTAAGCACTCTCTGCTCCTACGTGATTATGGATAGCTGGTTATTAGTAGCATTTAAACACTGTCGATTCTACGTGATTGTGGTAGCTGCCTGTTAGTAGCATTTAAACACTGTCTGCTCCTACGTGATATGGATAGCTTATTAGTAGCATTTAAACACTTCTTTTACTGATTGTGGTAGCTCTGTTAGTAGCATTTAAGCATCTCTGCTCCTACGTGATATGGATAGTTGTTTTAGTAGCATTTAAACACCGTCTATTCCTACGTGATCGTTGTAGCTGCCTGTTAGTAGCATTTAAGCACTCTCTGCTCCTACCTGATTATGGATAGCTTGTTATTAGTAGCATTTAAACACTGTCGATTCCTACGTGATCGTCGTAGCTGCCTGTTAGTAGCATTTAAACACTGTCTGCTCCTACGTGATTATGGATAGCTTGTTATTAGTAGCATTTAAACACTGTCTGCTCCTACGTGATTATGGATATTCCTACGTGATTTGTACTTTTAGTAGCATTTAAACACTGTCTGCCCTACGTGATTATGGATACTTGTTATTAGAGCATTTAAACACTGTCTGCTCCTACGTGATTATGGATATCTTGTTATTAGTAGCATTTAAACACTGTCTGCTCCTACCTGATTATGGATAGCTTGTTATTAGTAGCATTAAAACACCGTCTATTCCTACGTGATCGTGGTAGCTGCCTGTTAGTAGCATTCAATCACTTGGTACATGTATTAATGGTAATGTCGGTATCTGTTTAGTGTGTAAGGGCAATAGTATACCTGGATTGTGCATTCTTTTGACATTTCTATTTCTGTATATGTTCAGTCTTGATGACAATGAAGGAAGGATTGCAAACATGAAGACCAGAAATGTAGGTGTTTTATCAAACCAACTTTCGTTAAGATTTAATATATTTTGTATTTGTATATTATAGAACTCGGGCGACTTTGTGCGGAATTGGAGCAGTTGTGAGTACAAACATTTACAATTTACTACGTTGTACATTATGTGATATTTGTTCGTTTGTTCGTTAAGTTTGCACTGCAGTATGTAGATTTGTTTATGTGTTGTGTGTTATGCTTGATGCATTGTATAGATTGGTTGTGTGTCATTAACCGGAACAATTATTAATGTTTTATTGAAAAATTATCTTTAAAGCTTCTGACGTCTCGTCAGTGTGATCTGTGCATGGAATCGACCGCCCGTGACATTCAATCACCTGATACATGTAGTAATGGTAATGTCGGTAACTGTTTATTGTGTAAGGGCAATAGCATAACATGGATTGTGCATTCTTTTATTGCCAATTTTTTATCAAATAGAAATTTTAAAGTAAGAATTGGCTCAACGCTCTCCGATACATACAAACAAGAGCAAGGGGTGCCTCAAGGTAGTATTTTATCCCCAACACTTTTTAATATTAAAATTAATAGCATTGTGAAATGTTTAAACGAAACAGATTGCTCCTTATATGTAGATGATTTTGTAATGTTCTACAAATCTAAAAATATGGAAACCATTGAACAAAAACTCCAACAATGTCTAAATAAACTTGAAGATTGGGCAAACGAAAATGGTTTCAAATTCTCTAAAATTAAAACTCAATGCGTACATTTCTGTCAATTGAGAGGATTACATCCAGATCCAAATTTAACAATTTACGGTTCACAAATTCCTGTAGTAGAAGAAGTAAAATTCCTAGGACTTATATTTGACAAAAAATTAACATTCATACCTCATATAAATTATCTACGGACGAAATGTCTAAAAGCTCTAAATATTTGAAGGTGCTCTCCAATACAAATTGGGGAAGCGATTGTCCAGTTCTTATAAATCTATACAGATCACTTATCCGTTCCAAACTGGATTACGGATCCATTGTGTATGGATCGGCGAGAAAATCCTACTTGAAAAAGTTAGATACAATACATCATCAAGGTCTACGACTGGCTCTAGGAGCTTTTCGCACATCTCCCGTAGAAAGCTTATATGCTGAAACAAATGAACCCTCTTTATACATACGGAGAGAGAAACTCTCGTTACAATATACAACCAAACTAGTTGCAAATCCCAAAAATCCTGCATTCAATTGCGTTTTCGAGCCTAAAAACAAAATAGTTTACGGAAACTCTCCATCCGCCATAAAACCACTAGGTCTCCGTATTAAACCATTATTAGTAGAAGCAAAAATAGATACAACAATTATACAAGAAAACAAGTTGTTAAATAAAGAACCGTGGACTTTGACTACCCCAAACATTATTTTAGATCTTCATTTGTATGAGAATAAGAAAAGTGAAACTAGTCCAGATATTTTTAAAACAAAATTTTTAGAAATAAAATCTAAATATAAAGATTATATATCCATCTACACAGATGGCTCAAAAGACTTGAAAAGGTTGCATGTGCAGCAGTTACCCATACTAAATCAAGTACTGTAAGATTACCTGATGACAGTTCAATTTTCTCTGCAGAAACACAAGCTATCGACCTAGCTCTTTCCCTTATAACTGTTAACGAAAACGACAAAGTTATTATATTTTCCGACTCTTTGTCGGTTTTAACATCTCTCAAACAACCAAACCATTCCAACCCCCTAATTCAACAAATTTTTAGAAGATACATATCTATTAGCTCCTCAAAAACTGTTGTTTTTTTGTTGGATTCCCAGTCATATAAACATACGAGGAAATGATGAAGCTGATTTTCTAGCAAAGTCTGCTTTAGACTTGCCAATAACAAACTCTAAAATACCGCATACGGATTTAAAATCCAATATTAGGAAATATGTCGATAGTAAATGTCAAATAAATTGGGACAAACAAGTTGGAAATAAATTACATGAAATTAAACCCATTTTTTCAAGTACATATCGTACAAAACTAAACCGAAAAGAACAAGTTCGTTTGACTCGGTGTCGTATTGGACACACTTGGATTACACATTCTTATATTTTAAATGCAGAAGAACAACCCATATGTATTCCTTGTGATGAGATATTCATAGTGAAGCACTTTTTGCTCCACTGTGCCGACCTCATCTTTACAAGGAATGCATACTTTAATACAAATAGTATACAAGAATTATTCGATTCAGTACTGCCAAGTACAATATTACGTTTTTTAAAAGAAACTCACCTTATAAATAGATTATAATGCAACTTATTGTGATTATCGAGTATATATATTATTTAAAATGTAACCTTTTAACATAGATCACGTTTTTAAACAATTTTTATTTTTACAAATGTTTTCGACGCCACATGACCTTATTAGGTTGAGGCGTCGGTAAATAAGATATCGTCAAGATATCCATTAAATAAATAAATTGAAAAATTATCTTTATAGGTACTGATGTCTCATCAGTGTGTGGAGCTGTACATGGAATCGACCGCCCGTGACATTCAATTACCTGGTACATGTATTAATGGTAATGTCGGTATCTGTTTAGTGTGTAAGGGCAATAGTATACCTGGATTGTGCATTCGTTTGACATTTCTATTTCTGTATATTTTCAGTCTTGATGACAATGAAGGAAGGATTGCAAACATGAAGACCAGAAATGTAGGTGTTTTATCAAACCAACTTTCGTTAAGATTTAATATAATTATTTTGTATTTGTATATTATAGAACACGGGCGACTTTGTGTGCAATTGGAGCAGTTGTGAGTACAATCATTTATAATTAACTACGTTGTACATTATGTGTTATTTGTTCGTTTGTTCGTTATGTTTGTACTGCAGTATGTAGATTTGTCTATGTGTTGTGTGTTATGCTTTATGCATTGCATAGATTGGTTTTGTGTCATTAACCTGAACAATTATTAATGTTTTATTGCAAAATTATCTTTATAGGTTCTGACGTCTCGTCAATGTGTGGATCTGTGCATGGAATCGACCGCCCGTGACACTCAATTACCTGGTACATGTATTAATGGTAATGTCGGTATCTGTTTAGTGTGTAAGGGCAATAGTATACCTGGATTGTGCATTCTTTTGACATTTCTATTTCTGTATATTTTCAGTCTTGATGACAATGAAGGAAGGATTGCAAACATGAAGACCAGAAATGTAGGTGTTTTATCAAACCAACTTTCGTTAAGATTTAATATATTTTGTATTTGTATATTATAGAACTCGGGCGACTTTGTGTGGAATTGGAGCAGTTGTGAGTACAAACATTTACTACGTTGTGCATTATGTGTTATTTGTTCGTTTGTTCGTTATGTTTGTACTGCAGTATGTAGATTTGTCTATGTGTTGTGTGTAATGCTTGATGCATTGTATAGATTGGTTTTGTGTCATTAACCTGAACAATTATTAATGTTTTATTGAAAAATTATCTTTATAGGTTCTGACGTCTCGTCAGTGTGTGGATCTGTGCATGGAATCGACCGCCCGTGACATTCAATCACCTGATACATGTAGTAATGGTAATGTCGGTATCTGTTTATTGTGTAAGGGCAATAGCATACATGGATTGTGCATTCTTTTGACACTTCTATTTCTGTATATTTTCAGTCTTGATGACAATGAAGGAAGGATTGCAAACATGCAGACCTGAAATGTATGTGTTTTATCAAACCAACTTTCGTTAAGATTTAATATATTTTGTATTTGTATATTATAGAACTCAGGCGACTTTGTGTGCAATTGGAGCAGTTGTGAGTACAATCATTTATAATTAACTACGTTGTACATTATGTGTTATTTGTTCGTTTGTTCATTATGTTTGTACTGCAGTATGTAGATTTGTCAATGTATTGTGTGTTATGCTTGATGCATTGCAGAGATTGGTTTTGTGTCATTAACCTGAACAATTATTAATGTTTTATTGCAAAATTATCTTTATAGGTTCTGACGTCTCGTCAGTGTGTGGAGCTGTACATGGAAGCTACCGCCCGTGACATTCAATTACCTGGTACATGTATTAATATGGTAATGTCTGTATCTGTTTAGTGTGTAAGGGCAATAGTATACCTGGATTGTGCATTCTTTTGACATTTCTATTTATGTATATTTTCAGTCTTGATGACAATAAGGAAGGATTGCAAACATGAAGACCAGAAATGTAGGTGTTTTATCAAACCAACTTTCGTTAAGATTTAATATATTTTGTATTTGTATATTATAGAACTCGGGCGACTTTGTGTGGAATTGGAGCAGTTGTGAGTACAAACATTTACTACGTTGTGCATTATGTGTTATTTGTTCGTTTGTTCGTTATGTTTGTACTGCAGTATGTAGATTTGTCTATGTGTTGTGTGTTATGCTTGATGCATTGCAGAGATTGGTTTTGTGTCATTAACCTGAACAATTATTAATGTTTTATTGCAAAATTATCTTTATAGGTTCTGACGTCTCGTCAGTGTGTGGAGCTGTACAAGTAAGCTACCGCCCGTGACATTCAATTACCTGGTACATGTATTAATGGTAATGTCGGTATCTGTTTAGTGTGTAAGGGCAATAGTATACCTGGATTGTGCATTCTTTTGACATTTCTATTTCTGTATATTTTCAGTCTTGATGACAATGAAGGAAGGATTGCAAACATGCAGTCCAGAAATGTAGATTTGTTTTGTGTCATTAACCTGAACAATTATTAATGTTTTATTGAATTATTATCATAGGTACTGACGTCTCATCAGTGTGTGGAGCTGTACATGGAATAGACAGCTAGTGACATGCAATTACCTTGTACATGTATCTGTATCTGTTTATTTGGTAATGGTAATAACATCCCTGGGTTGTGCATTCTTTGGACACTTCTATTTTGTATATTTTCAGTCTTGGTGACAATGAAGGAGAGATTGCAAACATGAATACCAGAACAGTAGGTGTTGTGGGAGGTGAAACCCAATCTTCATTAAGATTTAATATGGTTTGTATTTATATATTATAGAAATCGGTACTGGCGTCCAGTCATATGGAATCTGAGCTATCGACCGGCAATGATATTCAATTCCGGAAATGCATCAGTGCTGTATCGTCGATGCCCATTGGATAAATTATGAGGTAATTGTCTCTACAAATTTACCGATGATATAGAATATTCTGCTGTCCCAAGTGATCTAACCAGGTAGTCAGAGGTACAGACTACAGACAACTGGTTTACACTCCTGAAGCCATCGGAGTGAAACAGGGTATATATTGATTATATTGTTGCTGTAAATGTTCATATGAATGTGTTGCTCTGGTTGCATACAACTCGATTGTCAAATGAAATGAGTTCCCGGTGCATGTCTCAAATCACACGCCCGCAAACAAATTTGCAAATCTACAGCTCTCCCAACGTATTGAACCTACATTTGATTATGTTTGCAGGGCATAGAGGATATTTGTGTTTGTCTAAGATAGGATTTTATTTCTTCATGTGATCCCCATGTTTCGCCGATCACTAATATAATTTTATTTAAAATTAAATTAAACACTACATACAAAACAAATTCATTAGAATATATTAATTCATAATTAACTGTTTGATTGTCTGTCAGATAAGAGCTACAATGGTTAAATGTTTTTCAGTAGTCCATGGCCAAAGCCGCTAGCTCACATCTCTGGTTTACATCATTGGAACAGACACCAAGAATCTACATCAATGGAACAGACACCAATAGTCTACATCATTGGAACAGTCACCTAGCGTCTACGTCATTGGAACAGTCACCTAGCGTCTACATCATTGGACCAGTAACCTAGCGTCTACATCATTGGAACAGTCACCAAGAGTCTACATCATTGGAACAGTCACCAAGCGTCTACATCATTGGAACAGTCACCAAGGGTCTACCTCATTGGAACAGTCACCAAGAGTCTACATCATTGGAACAGTCACCAAGTGTCTACATCATTGGAACAGTCACAAAGCGTCTACATCATTGGAACAGTCACCAAGCGTCTACATCATTGGAACAGTAACCTAGCGTCTACATCATTGGAACAGTCACCTATCGTCTACATCATTGGAATAGTCACCTAGCGTCTACATTCTAGGTAACAGTCACCTAGCGTCTACATCATTGGAACAGACACCTAGCGTCTACATCATTGGAACAGTCACCTAGCGTCTACATCATTGGAACAGTCACCTAGCGTCTACATCATTGGAACAGTCACCTAGCGTCTACATCATTGGAACAGTCACCTAGCGTCTACATCATTGGAACAGTCACCTAGCGTCTACATCATCGGAACAGTAACCTAGCGTCTACATCATTGGAACAGACACATAGCGTCTACATCATTGGAACAGTCACCAAGCGTCTACATCACTGAAACAGTCATCAAGAGTCTACATTATTGGAACAGTCACCTAGCGTCTACACCATTGGAACAGTCACCTAGCGTCTACACCATTGGAACAGTCATCTAGCGTCTACATCATTGGAACAGTCACCTAGCGTCTACATCATTGGAACAGTCATCTAGCGTCTACATCATTGGAACAGTCACCTAGCGTCTACATCATTGGAACAGTCACCCATCGTCTACATCATAGGAACAGTCACATAGCGTCTACATCATTGGAACAGTCACCTAGCGTCTACATCATTGGAACAGTCACCAATCGTCTACATCATTGGAACAGCCACTTAGCGTCTACATCATTGGAACAGTCACCTAGCGTCTACATTATTGGAACAGTCACCTAGCGTCTACACCATTGGAACAGTCACCAAGCGTCTACATCATTGGAACAGTCACCTAGCGTCTACATCATTGGAACAGTCACCAAGCGTCTACATCATTGGAACAGTCACCAAGAGTCTACATTATTGGAAAAGTCATCTAGCGTCTACATCATTGAAACAGTCACCCAGCGTCTACATCATAGTAACAGTCACATAACGTCTACATCATTGGAACAGTCACCAAAAGTATACATCATTGGAACAGTCACCTAGCGTATACACCATTTAAACAGTCACCTAGCGTCTACATCATTGGAACAGACACCAAGAGTCTACATAATTGGAACAGTCACCTATCGTCTACATCATTGGAACAGTCAACTAGCGTCTACACCATTGGAACAGTCACTTAGCGTCTACATCATTGGAACAGTCACATAGCGTCTACATCATTGGAACAGTCACCTAGCGTCTACATCATTGGACAGTCACCTAGCGTCTACATCATTGGAACAGTCACCTAGTGTCTACATCATTGGAACAGTCAACTAGCGTCTACATCATTGGAACAGTCACCAAGAGTCTACATCATTGGAACAGTCACCTAGCGTCTACATCATTGGAACAGTCACCTAGCGCCTACATCATTGGAACAGTCACCTAGCGTCTACACCATTGGAACAGTCACCTAGCGTCTACACCATTGGAACAGTCACCTATCGTCTACATCATTGGAACAGTCACCTAGCGTCTACATCATTGGAACAGTCACCTAGCGTCTACATCATTGGAACAGTCACCAAGCGTCTACATCATTGGAACAGTCACCAAGAGTCTACATCATCGGAACAGTCACTTAGCGTCTACATCATTGGAACAGTCACCTAGCGTCTACATCATTGGAACAGTCACCTAGCGTCTACATCATTGGAACAGTCACCTAGCGTCTACATCATTGAAACAGTCACCTATCGTCTACATCAATAGAACAGTCACCTAGCGTCTACATCATTGGAACAGTCACCTAGCGTCTACATCATTGGAACAGCCACCTAGCGTATACATCATTGGAACAATAACCTAGCGTCTACATCATTGGAACAGTCACCTAGCGTATACATCCTTGGAACAGTCACCCATCGTCTACATCATAGGAACAGTCACATAGCGTATACATCATTGGAACAGTCACCAAGAGTCTACATCATTGGAACAGTCACCTAGCGTCTACATCATTGGAACAGACACCAAGATTCTACATAATTGGAACAGTCACCTAGCGTCTACATCATTGGAACAGTCACCTAGTGTCTACCTCATTGGAACAGTCACATATCGTCTACATCATTGGAACAGTAACCTAACGTCTACATCATTGGAAGAGTAACCTAGCGTCTACATCATTGGAACAGTCACCTAGCGTCTACATCATTGGAACAGTCACCAAGAGTCTACATCATTGGAACAGTCACCTAGCATCTACATCATTGGAACAGTCACCTAGCGTCTACATCATTGGAACAGTCACCTAGCGTCTACATCATTGGAACAGTCACCTAGCGTCTACATCATTGGAACAGTAACCTAGCGTATACATCATTGGAACAGTAACCAAGCGTCTACATCATTGGAACAGTGACCTAGCGTCTACACCATTGGAACATACACCTAGCGTCTACATCATTGGAACAGTCACCTAGCGTCTACATCATTGGAACAGTCAGATAGCGTCTACATCATTGGAACAGTCACCAAGAGTATACACCATTGGAACAGTCACCTAGCGTCTACATCATTGGGACAGTCATCTAGCGTCTACATCATTGGAACAGTCACCTAGCGTCTACACCATTGGAACAGTCACATAGCGTCTACCTCATTGGAACAGTCACCTAGCGTCTACCTCATTGGAACAGTCATCTAGCATCTACATCAATGGAACAGTCACCTAGCGTCTACATCATTGAAACAGTAACCTAGCGTCTACATCATTGGAACAATCCCCTAACGTCTACATCATTGGAACAGTCACCAAGAGTCTACATCATTGGAACAGTCGCCAAGCTTATACACCATTGGAACAGTCACCCAGCGTCTACATCATTGGAACAGTCACCTAGCGTCTACATCATTGGAACAGTCACCTAGCGTCTACATCATTGGAACAGTCACCTAGCGTCTACATCATTGGAACAGTAACCTAGCGTCTACATCATTGGAACAGTCACCTAGCGTCTACATCATTGGAACAGTCACATAGCGTCTACATCATTGGAACAGTCACATAACGTCTACATCATTGGAACAGTCACATAGCGTCTACATCATTGGAACAGTCACCTAGCGTCTACATCATTGGAACAGTCACATAGCATCTACATCATTGGAACAGTCACATAGCGTCTAAACCATTGGAACAGCCACCTAGCGTCTACATCATTGGAACAGTCACCTAATGTCTACATCATTGGAACAGTCACCTAGCGTCTACCTCATTGGAACAGTCACATAGCGTCTACATCATTGGAACAGTAACCTAGCGTCTACATCATTGGAAGAGTAACCTAGCGTCTACATCATTGGAACAGTCACCTAGCGTCTACATCATTGGAACAGTCACCAAGAGTCTACATCATTGGAACAGTCACCTAGCGTTTACATCATTGGAACAGTCACCTAGCGTATACATCATTGGAACAGTCACCTAGCGTCTACATCATTGGAACAGTCACCTAGCGTCTACATCATTGGAACAGTAACCTAGCGTCTACATCATTGGAAGAGTAACCAAGCGTCTACATCATTGGAACAGTCACCTAGCGTCTACATCATTGGAACAGTCACCTAGCGTCTACATCATTGGAACAGTCACATAGCGTCTACATCATTGGAACAGTCACCAAGAGTATACACCATTGGAACAGTCACCTAGCGTCTACATCATTGGAACAGTCACCTAGCGTCTACACCATTGGAACAGTCGCCTAGCGTCTACATCATTGGAACAGTCACCTAGCGTCTACACCATTGGAACAGTCACCTAGCGTCTACCTCATTGGAACAGTCATCTAGCGTCTACATCAATGGAACAGTCACCTAGCGTCTACATCATTTGAACAGTAACCTAGGTTCTACATCATTGGAACAGTCACCTAGCGTCTACATCATTGGAACAGTCACATAGCGTCTACATCATTGGAACAGTCACCAAGATTCTACATCATTGGAACAGTCACCTAGCGTCTACATCATTGGAACAGTCACCTAGCGTCTACATCATTGGAACAGTAACCTAGCGTCTACATCATTGGAACAGTAACCTAGCGTCTACATCATTGGAACAGTCACCTAGCGTCTACATCATTGGAACAGTCACCTAGCGTCTACATCATTGGAACAGTCACCTAACGTCTACATCATTGGAACAGTCACATAGCCTCTACATCATTGGAACAGTCACATAACGTCTACATCATTGAAATAGTCACATAGCGTCTACATCATTGGAACAGTCACCTAGCGTCTACATCATTGGAACATTCACCTAACGTCTACATCATTGGAACAGTCACATAGCGTCTTCATCATTGGAATAGTCAATAGCGTCTACATCATTGGAACAGTCACATAGCGTCTACATCATTGGAACAGTCACATAGCGTCTACATCATTGGAACAGTCACATAGCGTCTACATCATTGGAACAGTCACCTAGCGTCTACATCATTGGAACAGTCACATAGCGTCTTCATCATTGGAACAGTCACATAGCGTCTACATCATTGGAACAGTCACCTAGCGTCTACATCATTGGAACAGTCACCTAGCGTCTACATCATTGGAACAGTCACCTAGCGTCTACATCATTGGAACAGTCACCTAGCGTCTACACCATTGGAACAGTCGCCTAGCGTCTACATCATTGGAACAGTCACCTAGCGTCTACACCATTGGAACAGTCACCTAGCGTCTACCTCATTGGAACAGTCATCTAGCGTCTACATCAATGGAACAGTCACATAGCGTCTACATCATTGGAACAGTAACCTAGCGTCTACATCATTGGAACAGTCACATAGCGTCTACATCATTGGAACAGTCACCAAGATTCTACATCATTGGAACAGTCACCTAGCGTCTACATCATTGGAACAGTCACCTAGCGTCTACATCATTGGAACAGTAACCTAGCGTCTACATCATTGGAACAGTAACCTAGCGTCTACATCATTGGAACAGTCACCTAGCGTCTACATCATTGGAACAGTCACCTAGCGTCTACATCATTGGAACAGTCACCTAACGTCTACATCATTGGAACAGTCACATAGCCTCTACATCATTGGAACAGTCACATAACGTCTACATCATTGAAATAGTCACATAGCGTCTACATCATTGGAACAGTCACCTAGCGTCTACATCATTGGAACATTCACCTAGCGTCTACATCATTGGAACAGTCACATAGCGTCTTCATCATTGGAATAGTCACATAGCGTCTACATCATTGGAACAGTCACATAGCGTCTACATCATTGGAACAGTCACATAGCGTCTACATCATTAGAACAGTCACCTAGCGTCTACATCATTGGAACAGTAACCTAGCATCTACATCATTGGAACAGTCACCTAGCGTATACATCATTGGAACAGTAACCTAGCGTCTACATCATTGGAACAGTCACCTAGCGTATACATCATAGGAACAGTCACATAGCGTCTACATCATTGAAACAGTCACCAAGAGTCTACATCATTGGAACAGTCACCTAGCGTCTACACCATTGGAACAGTCACCTAGCGTCTACATCATTGGAACAGACACCAAGAGTCTACATAATTGGAACAGTCACCTAGCGTCTACATCATTGGAACAGTCACCTAGCGTCTACACCATTGGAACAGTCACCTAGCGTCTACATCATTGGAACAGTCACCTAGCGTCTACATCATTGGAACAGTCACATAGCGTCTACATCATTGGAACAGTCACCAAGAGTATACACCATTGGAACAGTCACCTAGCGTCTACATCATTGGGACAGTCATCTAGCGTCTACATCATTGGAACAGTCACCTAGCGTCTACACCATTGGAACAGTCACCTAGCGTCTACCTCATTGGAACAGTCACATAGTGTCTACATCATTGGAACAGTAATCTAGCGTTTACATCATTGGAAGTGTAACCTAGCGTCTACATCATTGGAACAGTCACCTAGTGTCTACATCATTGGAACATTCACATAGCGTCTACATCATTGGAACAATCACCAAGAGTCTACATCATTGGAACAGTCACATAGCGTCTACATCATTGGAACAGTCACCTAACGTATACATCATTGGAACAGTCACATAGCCTCTACATCATTGGAACAGTCACATAGCGTCTACATCATTGAAATAGTCACATAGCGTCTACATCATTGGAACAGTCAACTAGCGTCTACATCATTGGAACATTCACCTAGCGTCTACATCATTGGAACAGTCACATAGCGTCTACATCATTGGAACAGTCACCAAGAGTCTACATCATTGGAACAGTCACATAGCGTCTACATCATTGGAACAGTCACCTAGCGTCTACATCATTGGAACAGTCACATAGCGTCTACATCATTGGAACAGTCACATAGCATCTACATCATTGGAACAGTCACATAGCGTCTACATCATTGGAACAGTCACCTAGCGTCTACATCATTGGAACAGTCACATAGCGTCTTCATCATTGGAATAGTCACATAGCGTCTACATCATTGGAACAGTCACATAGCGTCTACATCATTGGAACAGTCACATAGCGTCTACATCATTGGAACAGTCACATAGCGTCTACATCATTGGAACAGTCACATAGCGTCTACATCATTGGAACAGTCACCTAGCGTCTACATCATTGGAACAGTCACATAGCGTCTTCATCATTGGAACAGTCACATAGCGTCTACATCATTGGAACAGTCACATAGCGTCTTCCTCATTGGAACAGTCACCTAGCGTCTACATCATTGGAACAGTCGCCTAGCGTCTACATTATTGGAACAGTCACATAGCGTCTACATCATTGGAACAGTCACCTAGCGTCTTCATCATTGGAACAGTCACATAGCGTCTACATCATTGGAACAGTCACATAGCGTCACAGTCACCAATAGTCTACGGCACGGAACAGTCGCCCGAATCTGTTGTATTGTAAAAAGGTGAGTATTCACTGATTATATTGTTTGAGAGTTTGTGTTCATTGGATGTGTGATAAGTCAGAGTTGAGTGCATTTGTTGCATTGTAAGTGAGAGTTGGTTTTCAGTTGACATATTGTGTACACAATTGGTTTTTACTTGTCGTATTATAAGCAGTTGGTTTTTACTGTAAGCACTGTTGACTTTCAATAGTTGCAGTGTTAGATGCAAGGTTTTCGCAAGTTCTATTGCCAGTTTCACTTCCCAGTGTCCTATATAGAATATTGCCAGTTTCACTTCCCAGTGTCCCATATAGAATATTGCCAGTTTCACTTCCCAGTGTCCCATATAGAATAAATGTGGACAGTATATTAGTGAACACTAGTCTTGAGTTTGATATTTTGATTGTATGTATGTTAATAATAGTTTCAAATTTCGAAAATTAAAAAAATACGTTTCTACACCATTTTACAAAGAAAGATAGAACCGATTTGCGTTTTAAAAATGTAGATATCATTGAATGACATGTGTTTTTGTATTTTGCAATATTAAAAGCATTATTACCATAGCTAAGAAATCGTGATAGTGAGTGATAAGGCGTTCAATTTAGGTGCGAAAGGCCCGGAGTTCCAGCCAAGCTGTAGCCGTTACGATAGTGTTCTTAGACACATTCCACATGTTCTCTTCTCTCTCCATCATGGCGGTGGATGGATTTCATCAGGAATGACGTCTCGAGAGTGATTAATAGAAGTTGTAAGAACTTGTTTCGCAATCGAGCTAAAATAAATTTGTATAAGCTAATAACTGATTTACAATGCTTTCATATACCACACCTAGATTACACAATTAATAATTTTATTCTCCTTGTTGCAGGCAATGTCTGGCTGTCCTTAATGACTGTGTATCCTGGAATAGTTTACCAAAACGAGATAAACATAAGCTGGACTGTGCGGATCTGTTTGGGTGTAACAACTGATAAACAAAACGATAACATTAACAC
>CM026399.1:43603104-43662833 GCA_014843695.1 Archivesica marissinica | reverse complement strand
CCTAGCTCACCCAAGCTAACAGTTTCTAGCTGGGCCTAGCTCACCCAAGCTAACAGTTTCTAGCTGGGCCTAGCTCACCCAAACTAACAGTTTCTAGCTGAACCTAGCTCACCCAAGCTAACAGTTTCTAGCTGAGCCTAGCTCACTCAGGCTAACAGTTTCTAGCTGAGCCTAGCTCACCCAAGCTAACAGTTTCTAGCTGAGCCTAACTCACCCAACAGTTTCTAGCTGAGCCTAGCTCACAGTTTCTAGCTGAGCCTAGCTCACCCAAGCTAACAGTTTCTAGCTGAACCTAGCTCACCCAAGCTAACAGTTTCTAGCTGAGCCTAGCTCGCGCAAGCTAACAGTTTCTAGCTGAACCTAGCTCACCCAAGCTAACAGTTTCTAGGTGGGCCTAGCTCACCCAAGCTAACAGTTTCTAGCTGGGCCTAGCTCACCCAAACTAACAGTTTCTAGCTGAGCCTAGCTCACAGTTTCTAGCTGAGCCTAGCTCACCCAAGCTAACAGTTTCTAGCTGGGCCTAGCTCACCCAAGCTAACAGTTTCTAGCTGGGCCTAGCTCACAGTTTCTAGCTGAGCCTAGCTCACCCAAACTAACAGTTTCTAGCTGAGCCTAGCTCACAGTTTCTAGCTGAGCCTAGCTCACCCAAGCTAACAGTTTCTAGCTGGGCCTAGCTCACCCAAGCTAACAGTTTCTAGCTGGGCCTAGCTCACAGTTTCTAGCTGAGCCTAGCTCACCCAAGCTAACAGTTTCTAGCTGGGCCTAGCTCACCCAAGCTAACAATTTCTAGCTGGGCCTAGCTCACCCAAGCTAACAGTTTCTAGCTGGGCCTAGCTCACCCAAGCTAACAGTTTCTAGCTGAGCTAGCTCACCCAAGCTACCAGTTTCTAGCTGAGCCTAGCTCACCCAAGCTACGAATTTCTAGCTGAGCCTAGCTCACCCAAGCTAACAGTTTCTAGCTCACCCAAGCTACTAGTTTCTAGCTGAGCCTAGCTCACCCACGCTAACAGTTTCTAGCTGAGCCTAGCTCACCCAAGCTAACAGTTTCTAGCTGAGCTAGCTCACCCAAGCTAACAGTTTCTAGCTGAGCCTAGCTCACCCAAGCTAACAGTTTCTAGCTGAACCTAGCTCACCCAAGCTAACAGTTTCTAAGTGAACCTAGCTCACCCAAGCTAACAGTTTTAGCTGAACCTAGCTCATCCAAGTTAACAGTTTCTAGCCGAGCCTAGCTCACCCAAGCTAACAGTCTCTAACTGAGCCTAGCTCACCCAAGCTAACAGTTTCTAGCTGGGCCTAGCTCACCCAAGCTAACAATTTCTAGCTGGGCCTAGCTCACCCAAGCTAACAGTTTCTAGCTGGGCCTAGCTCACCCAAGCTAACAGTTTCTAGCTGGGCCTAGCTCACCCAAACTAACAGTTTCTAGCTGAACCTAGCTCACCCAAGCTAACAGTTTCTAGCTGAGCCTAGCTCACTCAGGCTAACAGTTTCTAGCTGAGCCTAGCTCACCCAAGCTAACAGTTTCTAGCTGAGCCTAACTCACCCAACAGTTTCTAGCTGAGCCTAGCTCACAGTTTCTAGCTGAGCCTAGCTCACCCAAGCTAACAGTTTCTAGCTGAACCTAGCTCACCCAAGCTAACAGTTTCTAGCTGAGCCTAGCTCGCGCAAGCTAACAGTTTCTAGCTGAGCCTAGCTCACCCAAGCTAACAGTTTCTAGCTGAACCTAGCTCACCCAAGCTAACAGTTTCTAGCTGAGCCTAGCTCACCCAAGCTAACAGTTTCTAGCTGAGCCTAGCTCACCCAAGCTAACAGTTTCTAGCTGAACCTAGCTCACCCAAGCTAACAGTTTCTAGCTGAACCTAGCTCACCCAAGCTAACAGTTTCTAGCTGAACCTAGCTCACCCAAGCTAACAGTTTCTAGCTGAACCTAGCTCACCCAAGCTAACAGTTTCTAGCTGAGCTAGCTCACCCAAGCTACCAGTTTCTAGCTGAGCCTAGCTCACCCAAGCTACGAATTTCTAGCTGAGCCTAGCTCACCCAAGCTAACTGTTTCTAGCTCACCCAAGCTACTAGTTTCTAGTTGAGCCTAGCTCACCCACGCTAACAGTTTCTAGCTGAGCCTAGCTCACCCAAGCTAACAGTTTCTAGCTGAGCCTATGAGCCTAGCTCACCAAACTAACAGTCTCTAGCTGACCCTAGCTCACCCAAACTACCAGTTTCTAGCTGAGCCTAGCTCACCCAAACTACCAGTTTCTAGCTGAGCCTAGCTCACCCAAGCTAACAGTTTCTAGCGGAGCCTATGAGCCTAGCTCACCAAACTAACAGTTTCTAGCTGAGCCTAGCTGACCCACACTACCAGTTTCTAGCTGAGCCTATGAGCCTAGCTCACCAAACTAACAGTCTCTAGCTAAGTCTAGCTCACCCAAACTACCAGTTTCTAGCTGAGCATAGCTCACCAAAGACAGATGCTAGCTCACTCAAAACATTCAGTTGCTCATCCATGTAATCAATACCGTACTCAAGTAATCAGCTTAGACGAGACCAAATGAATACAAATGAATTAACTAATTTGTTGTTGTTTTTTAATTAAACAAGGGATCATCTTGGCAAAATGATTAATGTGTCAAAATGATTAATGTGTCAAAATGATTAATGTATCAACATTATCGAATCAACAATTTATACATAATGATGCATACTTCATAAACATGGTTACACAACTAATCTGCAATTCTAATATTTCATACAATAATACGGTAACAATATTATGATTTACTAGGTATTGTTTGGCAATATTAAACTGAGACATTAGCATATTCCGTGAACTTACTTCGTTAATAATCGGATTTCCGAAGTAAAATATGAGCTTTAGATTATGGTACACTTACTTACGTAATTGATTCAAATATTAACGGTAAAAACCTAACGTATGTCCTGGTCGTAGTTCACGGAAACTTACGACGGCTTTGGCGGAGATTAATGAGTCTCAGTTTAATGTTGCCAAGCAATATATGCAGATGTACTATAGTCATTTATATCAGTAGTATTGATAGCACAGTGGTAGTGCTTTCTTTTCAGATGTGAGAGGCCCGCAGCTTGCGACCAGCTGAAGCAATTACGATTGTGCCCTTAGGCAGGTCATTTCCACACTGTCTCTTATCATTCTGGGTGGGTTACATGTGTCCCAAAAAAATGGAAGGGACCTATAACGATTTGCAACTACACGTATATGTTATAAATGGAACCCCAACATCTCGGGTCTCAACATCTTGGGTGTAGGGCTTTATAAACTATATACATACATACAATTTGACACCAATTTTGTACAAGATCGAAAGGTACAAACATTTTTTGATTTTTACAATGATTGCAAAACAAGCTTTAACAACATATATTAATCTCTTGTTGGCACGGATGAAAGCGTATATGTGGTCATTCATGCAGGGAGGAAACAGTACCCGGAGAGAACCCACCTGTCTAAGTTGGTGATCAAAATACCATCTCATAGACTTCACAGTCCGGAGATCGAACCTGGGTTGCATTGGTGAGATGTAATCGTGGTAAACACTGCTAATCGTAGTGCAGAGTGATCTGTCTTGAGTTTGGGATCATTATTTGCTTGTTTGGGTTTTACGCCTGCATCAGCACCATTTACGGCTATATGGCCTTCGGAAATGATCTAACAACACCTATCCCAAGGCAGGCTCCAGCGGTTAACAAGTACTTGGTCCACCAACCCATGTCTATTATTAAACACAATCAATTGTTGCACAATAGTAAATTTCCTTTACTCATAAATACATAAACAAGGAGAGAAATCTCTAATTTTCTATTACCTCCCTTGGCAGATAAAGTCGGATTTATTCCAAAATGTTAATAGGTCCTTTTAGTTAGAATCCTTTTGTGTTTACTGTTGATCCCTAACCAGATGTTACGGTATGATAAATGTGATTTTATCCAAATCTTGTTAATTAACTGATAACATTCTTTTACAAATAAGTACCCATTGTATATACTATAGTCTGTATGAGATCTGTCAAGATATAGTAATTTAATAATCACAAGAAGCGATAGTAGAATAAAATTGTTAGCATGTTGTGCAAAGGAAACAACGATAAAAACAGAGGAAAACACTGAATATGGAGCTATCAACTTTTAGGGAGTATTCAGGGGCAGTAACTGACCAATCTCTCTCATTGTACATAATCCTAGAACACCTGTATTAATACAAGTGTACATAATCCTAGAACACCTGTATTAATACAATTGTACATAATCCTAGAACACCTGTATTAATACAAGTGTACACAATCCTATAACACATTAATACAAGTGTACACAATCCTAGAACACATTAATACAATTGTACACAATCCTAGAACACCTGTATTAATACAAGTGTACACAATCCTAGAACACCTGTATTAATACAAGTGTACACAATCCTAGAACACCTGTATTAATACAAGTGTACACAATCCTATAACACATTAATACAAGTATACACAACCCTATAACACATTAATACAATTGTACACAATCCTAGAACACCTGTATTAATACAAGTGTACACAATCCTAGAACACATTAATACAATTGTACACAATCCTATAACACATTAATACAAGTGTACACAATCCTAGAACACCTGTATTAATACAAGTGTACACAATCCTAGAACACCTGTATTAATACAAGTGTACACAATCCTAGAACACCTGTATTAATACAAGTGTACACACTCCTATAACACCTGTATTAATACAAGTGTACACAATCCTAGAACACCTGTATTAATACAAGTGTACACAATCCTAGAACACCTGTATTAATACAAGTGTACAC
This sequence comes from Archivesica marissinica, assembly GCA_014843695.1. Taxonomy (NCBI): domain Eukaryota; kingdom Metazoa; phylum Mollusca; class Bivalvia; order Venerida; family Vesicomyidae; genus Archivesica; species Archivesica marissinica. Next base: position 43,657,991 of record CM026399.1, on the reverse strand, counting down.
AATCCTAGAACACCTGTATTAATACAAGTGTACATAATCCTAGAACACCTGTATCAATACAATTGTACATAATCCTAGAACACCTGTATTAATACAAGTGTACATAATCCTATAACACATTAATACAAGTGTACACAATCCTATAACACATTAATACAAGTGTACACAATCCTAGAACACCTGTATTAATACAAGTGTACACAATCCTATAACACATTAATACAAGTGTACATAATCCTATAACACATTAATACAAGTGTACATAATCCTAGAACACCTGTATTACAAGTGTACATAATCCTAGAACACCTGTATTACAAGTGTACATAATCCTAGAACACCTGTAATACAAGTGTACATAATCCTAGAACACCTGTAATACAAGTGTACATAATCCTAGAACACCTGTAATACAAGTGTACATAATCCTAGAACACCTGTAATACAAGTGTACATAATCCTAGAACACCTGTATTACAAGTGTACATAATTCTAGAACACCTGTATTACAATGTGCCATCTATAATGTTATGTTATATTTCGGGTTTTACGCCTGCATCAGCACCATTTTGGGCTATATCGCCGGCGGGCAGTTTACCTAACAACACCTTTCCTGGGCAGGCTCCAGCGGTTAACCAGTACTTGGGTGCACCAACCTCCGTAAGAAACTGCCAACTTTTTCATATAAATGAGACACGGTCTGAGCGGGGCTCGAACCCATGACCATCAGTGATGATAGGTTACAGTGGTATACAAGTCAGCGACCTTAACCACTCGACCACGGAGGCGGACTCCATCTATAATGTAACCAATAGATATTATATTTGTTATATTTCGGGTTATACGCCTGCATCAGCACCATTTTGGGCAATATTGCCGGCGGGCAGTTTACCTAACAACACCTTTCCTGGGCAAGCTCCAGTGGTTAACCAGTACTTGGATGCACCAACCTCCGTAAGAAACTGCCAACTTTTTCATATAAATGAGACACGGCCTGAGCGGGGCTCGAACCCGTCACCATCAGTGATGATAGGTTACAATGGTATACAAGTCAGCGACCGTAACCACTCGACCACGGAGGCGGACCTAACCAATAGATAACAAAGACAGTTGTATCTGCACAAATTATAATGCTATCCTTTGCTATACAGTGATTGTGGAGGTGTACATCCTTCACTATACAGTGATTGTGGAGGTGTACATCCTTCACTATACAGTGATTGTGGAGGTGTATATCCTTCACTATACAGTGATTGTGTAGGTGTACATCCTTCACTATACAGTGATTGTGGAGGTGTACATCCTTCACTATACAGTGATTGTGGAGGTGTACATCCTTCACTATACAGTGATTGTGGAGGTGTATATCCTCCACTATACAGTGATTGTGGAGGTGTACATCCTTCACTATACAGTGATTGTGGAGGTGTACATCCTTCACTATACAGTGATTGTGGAGGTGTATATCCATCGCTATACAGTGATTGTGGAGGTGTACATCCTTCACTATACAGTGATTGTGGAGGTGTATATCCTTCACTATACAGTGATTGTGGAGGTGTACATCCTTCACTATACAGTGATTGTGGAGGTGTATATCCTTCACTATACAGTGATTGTGTAGGTGTACATCCTTCACTATACAGTGATTGTGGAGGTGTACATCCTTCACTATACAGTGATTGTGGAGGTGTACATCCTTCACTATACAGTGATTGTGGAGGTGTAAATCCTTCACTATACAGTGATTGTGGAGGTGTACATCCTTCACTATACAGTGATTGTGGAGGTGTATATCCTTCACTATACAGTGATTGTGGAGGTGTATATCCTTCACTATACAGTGATTGTGGAGGTGTACATCCTTCACTATACAGTGATTGTGAGGTGTATATCCTTCACTATACAGTGATTGTGGAGGTGTATATCCTCCACTATACAGTGATTGTGGAGGTGTACATCCTTCACTATACAGTGATTGTGGAGGTGTACATCCTTCACTATACAGTGATTGTGGAGGTGTACATCCTTCACTATACAGTGATTGTGGAGGTGTACATCCTTCGCTATACAGTGATTGTGGAGGTGTACATCCTTCACTATACAGTGATTGTGGAGGTGTACATCCTTCACTGTTCAGTGATTGTGGAGGTGTATATCCTTCACTATACAGTGATTGTGGAGGTGTACATCCTTCGCTATACAGTAAACATAATAATTGTGTTCTACGGTACACAAACATTGTTTATATTAATCTACGATGTCAAACATGACTAAAATGTTTCGATACAATACATGAAATCATAACTTTTATACCTGCTGCAAGCACCCAGATGCAGCAAAACAAAGCGATCAGAGACTATTAGTTGCTTGTTATGTTATTGCAGTTGACATACGCATACATACACACCAATAAAACGAGTTGGTTACCACCAGATTATTGCCTCAATGTGATTTCCCGTCTAATAAGTGAGTGCTAAAAAAACGTTTAAAAAAATGTGTTCAAAATACACTTTAGAAATAAAAGCACTATGATACTGATACTGAACATTTCTTTCAACTTTCATTGGACAAACATGCAATTTATACTTGGTCTGGAGTCCATTTTATCAATCTTTCACGTCTGCGAGTGCATGCCAAAATCCAGATTTCGGGACCAAAATAGTGGGTGAGGGTCATCTTAAAGGCAAGATCTGGACAGTACTCCCTATATCGGGTACAATTTTATAGACCACACAATTTGCTGGAACAAGACTAGAAGAGTATTGCCACATGTCATGTGCACCAAAATAAAAGTACAGTCAAACCTGTGTTAGTGGTCACCTCTATTAAGCAGCCATCCTGTATTAATTAAGCAGGCAGTTTTCAGATTCCCAATATGCTGTTTTATTATACATTTATGACAATTATTAAGCAGCCACATGTGCTAAGCAGCCACTTTCTGTGATTCCCTTGGCTGGCTGCTTAAGACAGGTTTGACTGTATTGAAAAGATAAATGTACGGTAACGTCGGTAAGTGCCTCTTGCAGACCATTTGTGAGGATTTACCACTCACATATCTAACAGTGTAACAAATCCAAACAGTCATTGTTGGGAATAAAATGCATACAACTGTATACACTTATTTCATACAATAGTTTTGACTGTTCACCAAACACACATGAAATAATTGTTTTATTATGTGACATACTATATATTATTAACCCATTCAACCCCAAGTAACTGACATGGACTGGTGCATGATATTAACCCATTCAACCCCAAGTAACTGACATGGACTGGTGCATGCTATTTAACCCATTCAACCCCAAGTAACTGACATGGACTGGTGCATGATATTAACCCATTCAACCCCAAGTAACTGACATGGACTGGTGCATGCTATTTAACCCATTCAACCCCAAGTAACTGACATGGACTGGTGCATGATATTAACCCATTCAACCCCAAGTAACTGACATGGACTGGTGCATGATATTAACCCATTCAACCCCAAGTAACTGACATGGACTGGTGCATTCAACCCCAAGTAACTGACATGGACTGGTGCATTCAAACCCCAAGTAACTGACATGGACTGGTGCATTCAACCCCAAGTAACTGACATGGACTGGTGCATTCAACCCCAAGTAACTGACATGGACTGGTGCATGCTATTTTTAGACCATAAATTAATAAGAAAATTACCTTTGGACCAGTTCATTTATCAAAATGGGTAATTTTATCTAAAAATAGTAATAATTATTACTGGCAAAAAAGTGCAGATCCTGATGAGACGGCTCGTCACGAGCCGGCTCATCTGGATCTACACTTTTCATAAGCCTATTTAGAGGCCTGTGGTGTTGAAAGGGTTAAATACTATTTAGCAATTCAGTGTGTTTATTTTACTGTTTTTGCTAGTTTTGGGAGCATTAATAACAGTCTTGATCAGTAAACATTTTAATGTACAGTCAAACCTGTCTATAAAGGCCACTCTCAGGAAAGTGAAAAAGCGGCCTTTGTTGGCAGGTGGCCTCTCAATTATTGAATAGAGGGTTAAAATCCACTGAAAATGGCTCGACGGGAGAGAAAAATAGTGGTCTTTAGAGACAGGTATTTCATATGTGGCCTTTATTCGGAGGTGGCCTTTAGCACAGGTTTGACTTTAATTTGTTTTGAATAACGCAATTAAGCAACAGAATAAGGTCTTAAATAAACAATTGTACATTTCCTTTGTAACGACTTCATTACAGGGACTTGAATTACTAATAGTTGTCTTTTAACAACACAAATTTGGTTCTAAACCCTAGGAAAGGCAACAGTTAAAACTATTGCCCTCCTCTCCATGAACTGTTGCCCGCCTGGCTCAGGAATGACAAAAACAGTCCAAAAAAAACAAAAACTAACATTTATATAGTATGTTAGGTAATACTATTGGCTATCGGTGTGTAAAGTCTTGTTACTGAGTAGTTCTATACGGCCAGGTGCACATTGGGGGGGGGGAGGTAAGTGCAGAATCACTCGCCCAAATCTACTAACCAAAACACAAACTTGACCAGGTGAATTCATGGAAATACATTGTAAGTCAATAATCAACAGAATTCTATCATACATGAAAACGTGAGTGGTGACCAAGTGTGAATACAGTACTACATGCACCAGGTCGACATGCTGAGCGAGTCAGTTGTTGGGAAGTCTAGGAGTTAAAGGCCGGACAGTAATGGTGGGATGGATCCTCTCATTTGGCTGAACATTTATGTATGTATGTTCCATTAATGTCAAACCCCTTGCGGGGACGTAGACATGTGTTCCTGGGCAAGCTTAGCCGACCTAAGTGGTTAACCAGTACTAAGCAACATGTGTGAGGTGCCTTTGCTCAATGACACTACATAAGTGGCCTGACCGAGTATCAAACCCGGGACCGATCGATTCCAAATCCACTGCTCTACCACTGGACCACGGATGCCACATTTATGAAGAGTAAATTCTAAAACTCAGAGCCAAAATGAAAGTAGCAACGTTTTTATTTAAAAGGGCGTGCTATGGTAATGTGATAAAAGGATCTTATACTTGTGGTGATTTCGTACCATATTCTATGAAACTCGTGGCTGCTTAGCACAGGTGGCTGCTTAATAGAGGTCAAATGTATAATAAAACAGCATATTGGGAATCTTGAAACTGTCTGCTTAATACAGGTTGGCTGCTTAATAGAGGTCAAATGTATAATAAAACAGCATATTGGGAATCTTGAAACTGTCTGCTTAATACAGGTTGGCTGCTTAATAGAGGTGACCACTAACACAGGTTTGACTGTATATCAATGTTGATTATACCGCATTTGGCCTAAAATTATTCATTTAGTTTATACAAATTTATTTTAGCTCGATTGCAAAAACAAGTTCTTTTTACTTATATTAATAACTCTCGAGACCTCATTCCTGATGGAATCCATCACCACGAGCGAGAGGAGGAATGTGGAATTTAAATGCCTTGCCTAATTAGGGCACAATCGTAACGGCTCCAGTGGGGCTCGAACTCCGGGCCTTTTGTTCATGAAGCGAATGCGCTATCAATGAGCTATCACGACATCATTCATTAAGAAGCCGGATGGATGCCTGGTATGCTAATAACTGATACAGGGAGGTGGGGGCAAATAGTTTAGTGGTAAATCTGTGTAACGTTACTTCGTTACTTCAAAACGATAACGGTATAAAAAATGATTCCATAACAAGACAACGTATTTACAAAATGAGACAGATTCACCGTAACCCTTTCAACACCACAGACCTCTAAATAGGCTTACAAAAAAGTGTAGATCCAGATGAGCCGGCTCGTGACGAGCCGTCTCATCAGGATCTGCACTTTTTGCCAGTGATATGACTATTTTTATACATAATTACCCATTTTGATAAATGAACTTGTCCAAATGTGATTTTCTGATTCATTTATTGGTTTATGAATATCATGGACCAGTCCATGTGAGTTACTTGGTGTTGAATGGGTTAAAGTAGCATAAACTCGTGCATTACGGTACAAAAATGGCCATAAATCTGCAAAAAATCATCCAACCGGAACGGGATTACAATATGCACAACTAGCCATCTTACCGATGCTTCCTGCCAAGGTTGGTTAAAATCCAAAAAAGACATGCCTGATGAAAAGCTAATGATCCGGTGCATGTTTTTTACACAGAACATACATGCGTTTATGGTTGCTAGCACCAGAGAAAACCAAAACAGATTTGTTAAATTCTGAAAGACTGAAGTATATCAAGAATGCATAATAAGAGATGTTGAATGTGCTTACAACAGTGAAAACACCATGGCAACAATGTACTGTGAAAACACCATGGCAACAATGTACCGTGAAAACACCATGGCAACAATGTACTGTGAAAACACCATGGCAACAATGTACTGTGAAAACACCATGGCAACAATGTACTGTGAAAACACCATGGCAACAATGTACTGTGAAAACACCATGGCAACAATGTACTGTGAAAACACCATGGCAACAATGTACTGTGAACACCATGGCAACAATGTACTGTGAACACCATGGCAACAATGTACCATGAAAACACCATGGCAACAATGTACTGTGAAAACACCATGGCAACAATGTACTGTGAAAACACCATGGCAACAATGTACTTTGAAAACACCATGGCAACAATGTACTTTGAAAACACCATGGCAACCATGTACTGTGAAAACACCATGGCAACCATGTACTGTGAAAACACCATGGCAACAATGTACTTTGAAAACACCATGGCAACAATGTACTGTGAACACCATGGCAACAATGTACCGTGAAAACACCATGGCAACAATGTACTGTGAACACCATAGCAACAATGTACTGTGAACACCATGGCAACAATGTACCGTGAAAACACCATGGCAACAATGTACTGTGAACACCATGGCAACAATGTACTGTGAACACCATGGCAACAATGTACCGTGAAAACACCATGGCAACAATGTACTGTGAACACCATGGCAACAATGTACTGTGAACACCATGGCAACAATGTACCGTGAAAACACCATGGCAACATGATACAATTCCTTTCATTTTTTATATCGTCATACCAGGACACACATACTACATGTACAGTCAAACCTGTGCTAGTGGTCACCTCTATTAAGCAGCCAACCTGCATTAAGCAGCCAGTTTTCAGATTCCCAATGTTACATATTTTACCTCTGTTAAGCAGCCACTTTCTGCGAGTCCTTGCTGGCTGCTTAAGACAGGTTTGACTGTATGCACATTTTTTTGAAGGCAAGATAAATATTGAGCATTGATTAGTCATACATTCACAGTATTGCACACATATTGAACTAATGACAGAAAATATAGTAAGGAAAATGGGGAACATGAATGAAGAAAATAACCACAAGCTATGGTGACTAGCTAAATCTAGCTACATTTGTGCTCCACAATAAAATATGATTAAAACGCAAATCTATGAGTAGCAGATAATTTATACACAACTCTTTTGGACAAGCATTTTAAGTGATTAGATGCTAGAACTTGTGTCCCGACCCGTTTGCTTTTCTTGAAATTGTCATGTCTTGTAACATATATACCGGTATGTAAAAATGAATCAAGCAATAAAATATGATTAAAACGCAAATCTATGAGTAGCAGATAAATTATACACAACTCTTTTGGACAAGCATTTTATGCGATTAGACAACTTCCATAAATCTGTGCGCTAAATTTTGTATCAGAATAAAATATGTGACGACGTGCAAAGATGCACATCTAATTTCAATAACTTCACAATCAGTGACTGCACAGTAAAATTAACCATGCAGTTTACAAAACAAAATCTTGGCAGATAAAATCTTAGACGTCCTCTTCTATGCAAACAACAAGATTTGCATTTAACATGGCATAATAAAATGTTATTTTGCTTGCTATTTTTACAATTAAAATACTGTCATAAAAAGGATAGAAGGGTGTGCATTGGCTTAACCCATTCAACCCCAAGTAACTGACATGGACTGTATGCATGATATTTTTAGACCAATAAATTAATAAAAAAATTACATTTTGACCAGTTCATTTATCAAAATGGGTAATTTTATCTATAAATAGTAATATTACTAGCAAAAAGTGCAGATCATGATGAGACGGCTCGTCACGATTCGGCTCATCTGAATATACACTTTTTGTAAGTCTATTTAGAGGTCTGTGGTGTTGAAAGGGTAAAAGACAATAGTCTAACATGCTAGTATCCTCACTGTTATAGGTAAATACTAGGTATGGCAGCGAATATTCGCTCGAACATCTGAATACTATTTCAGTATTCGGGAAAAAATATTTTATATATTATATTGTCCTCAAAAATGCCACCCGTTCAGTCACACGTTTGGAAATGCTTGACTTGCTCTGAGAATAAGAAAACTGCTAGGTGTAAGCTATCTGTAGTCTATCTAATTAGATTTAACATATTCTGGTACAATATCAATCTGAATAATCATTTGAAGTAGATGACGTTTACGCGTAAAACAAAAAATTAGGTTAGTTTGGCAATTTTTATATGAGTGAGTGATTTTGATAGATTCTATCGAATACCTTCCCGACCGAATATTCGAATAGTATAATCGCTATTCGTTGCCATCCCTAGTAAATACTGATTGGCGGTGATATCAGAATATATCCAAGTGTCATCGTGCACATGAACGATATGCTTATTATTTACTATTGCCATCAGAATATCGTCACAATGTACTTTCATTTATTCAAAACTGGGTCTTTTTTCATTACTCTCTTGGAGGTTTAAACTTTATTTATTTTACAACGATTGCGAAGCAAGTTCTAACAACTTATATTAATCACTCTCGTTGGCACGGATGAAAGCGTCAATATGGTCATTCGTGTGGGAGGAAACCGGAGTACCCGGAGAAAACCCACCTGTCCGATCTGGCGACCACAGTACCATCTCACATACTTCCCAGTCTGAGGATGGAACCCGGGTTGCATTGGTGAGAAGCGAGCGCGCTAACCACTGCGCTAATCGGACAGCCATTACTCTCTGAAGTCTACTTTCATATAATCAATATTTAGGTTAATTTCAATGACTTTGCTAAGCATCAGCTGCATTGACATTAATTTTGTAAAGTGCCTGCCCCTCATGTGACATCACACGATTGCCTTATGGCATGTACTGCAACTGAAGAGATCAGTATTACAAACATTTCTGCTTCCAAAGCAGCAAACTCTGGATAATCATGTATACATGTAACAAGCGAGAAACCACATGGGAGAGATGGGGGCAATGTTCTTTATCATCAATAGTTATTTGAGAGTCAACAATATTTGCATAGCCCGTTTTTAAAACAAAAATAAACAGGCTGTCACCAGTAAGCGGTAGAGCCAGGATATACACCTGAAAATGATGTGAAGGTCTGTCTCGTCTACAAGTGGGACATGTTTGAAGTTCATATGCAAGTAAATTCCTAACTTAAAAGAAAATATCTAGAGTCAACCTTTTTCGATCGATTTAATTTTTAATTTCAAGCTTGCAATTGTGTTCATTTTCCACTACACCAATCTGTACCTCTGTAACCTCTACACCAAACTGTACCTCAGTAACCTCTACACCAACTGTACCTCAGTAACATCTACACCAATCTGTGCCTCAGTAATATCTATACCAATCTGTGCCTCAGTAATATCTATACCAATCTGTACCTCAGTAACCTCTATACCAATCTGTACTGCAGTAACCTCTACACCAATCTGTACCTCAGTAACCTCTATACCAATCTGTACCTCAGTAACTTCTACACCAATATGTACCTCGGTAACCTCTATACCAATCTGTACCTCAGTAACCTCTACACCAATATGTACCTCAGTAACCTCTATACCAAGCTGTACCTCAGTAACATCTATACCAATCTGTACCTCAGTAACATCCATACCAATCTGTACCTCAGTAACATCTATACCAATCTGTACTGCAGTAACCTCCATACCAATCTGTACTGCAGTAATCTCTATGCCAATCTGTACTGCAGTAACCTCTATACCAGTCTGTACCTCAGTAACCTCTATACCAATCTGTACATCAGTAACCTCTACACCAATCTGTACCTCAGTAACCTCTATACCAATATGTACCTCAGTAATCTCTATACCAATCTGTACCTCAGTAACTTCTACACCAATCTGTACCTCAGTAATATCTACACCAATCTGTACCTCAGTAACATCTACACCAATCTGTACCTCAGTAACCTCTACACCAAGCTGTACCTCAGTAACATATATACCAATCTGTACCTCAGAAACATATATACCAATCTGTACCTCAGTAACCTCTATACCAATATGTACCTCAGTAACCTCTACACCAATCTGTACCTCAGTAACCTCTATACCAATCTGTACCTCAGTAACATATATACCAATCTGTACTGCAGTAATCTCTATGCCAATCTGTACTGCAGTAATCTCTATACCAATCTGTACTGCAGTAATCTCTATGCCAATCTGTACTGCAGTAATCTCTATACCAATCTGTACTGCAGTAACCTCCATACCAATCTGTACTGCAGTAATCTCTATGCCAATCTGTACTGCAGTAACCTCAATACCAATCTGTACTGCAGTAACCTCTATACCAGTCTGTACCTCAGTAACCTCTATACCAATATGTACATCAGTAACCTCTACACCAATCTGTACCTCAGTAACCTCTATACCAATATGTACCTCAGTAATCTCTATACCAATCTGTACCTCAGTAACTTCTACACCAATCTGTACCTCAGTAACATCTACACCAATCTGTACCTCAGTAACCTCTACACCAAGCTGTACCTCAGTAACATATATACCAATATGTACCTCAGTAACATCTACACCAAGCTGTACCTCAGTAACCTCTATACCAATATGTACCTCTATACCAATATGTGTGTGTGTTTTACGTTTATTTATCGTCGCTACCGGTTGCCCATATGAGCGACGCCTCCTGAAGATATTAGTCATTTTAGATTTTGGAGGATAGTGCAGTGATACAGAGAGACCCATTGCAGAGTCTCCTCTGGTTCTTTTACGGGCACGGTGTAAAGCACTGACACGAGACCTCGGTTTAACGTCCCATCTGAAAGACTGTTAATTGTATTAGGGAGAGACGGGGGATCGAACCTGCGATCCCTGGATTACCAGTCCAGCGCGTTACCACTGGGATACAGATCCGTCTGTGTATACCAATATGTACCTCAGTAACCTCTATATACCAATTTGTACTGCAGTAACCTCTATACCTCAGTAACCTCTATACCAATCTGTACCTCAGTAACCTCTATACCAATCTGTACCAATCTGTATCTCAGTAACCTCTATACCAATCTGTACCTCGGTAACCTCTATACCAATCTGTATCTCAGTAACCTCTATACCAATCTGTACCTCAGTAACCTCTATACCAATCTGTCCCTCGGTAACCTCTATACCAATCTGTACCTCAGTAACCTCTACACCAATCGGTACCTCAGTAACCTCTACACCAATATGTACCTCAGTAACCTCTACACCAATCTGTACCTCAGTAACCTCTATACCAATCTGTACCTCAGTAACCTCTACACTAATATGTACCTCAGTAACCTCTACACCAATCTGTACCTCAGCAACATCTATACCAATCTGTACCTCAGACCTCATATAACAATCTGTACCTCAGTAAACATCTATACAAATCTGTACCTCAGACCGTATATAACAATATGTACCTCAGTAAACATCTATACCAATCTGTACCTCAGTAACCTCTACACAAATATGTACCTCAGTAACATCTATACCAATCTGTACCTCAGACCTCATATAACAATCTGTACCTCAGACCTCATATAACAATCTGTATCTCAGTAACATCTATACCAATCTGTACCTCAGCAACATCTATACCAATCTGTACCTCAGACCTCATATAACAATCTGTACCTCAGTAAACATCTATACAAATCTGTACCTCAGACCGTATATAACAATATGTACCTCAGTAAACATCTATACCAATCTGTACCTCAGTAACCTCTACACAAATATGTACCTCAGTAACATCTATACCAATCTGTACCTCAGACCTCATATAACAATCTGTACCTCAGACCTCATATAACAATCTGTATCTCAGTAACATCTATACCAATCTGTACCTCAGCAACATCTATACCAATCTGTACCTCAGACCTCATATAACAATCTGTACCTCAGTAAACATCTATACAAATCTGTACCTCAGACCGTATATAACAATATGTACCTCAGTAAACATCTATACCAATATGTACCTCAGTAATCTCTATACCAATCTGTACCTCAGTAACCTCTACACAAATATGTACCTCAGTAACATCTATACTAATCTGTACCTCAGACCTCATATAACAATCTGTACCTCAGACCTCATATACCAATCTGTACCTCAGTAACATCTATACCAATCTGTACCTCAGCAACATCTATACCAATCTGTACCTCAGCAACATCTATACCAATCTGTACCTCAGTAACCTCTATACCAATCTGTACCTCAGTAACATCTATACCAATCTGTACCTCAGTAACATCTATACTAATCTGTATCTCAGTAACCTCTATACCAATCTGTACCTCAGTAACCTCTATACGAATATGTACCTCAGTAACCTCTATACCAATCTGTACCTCAGTAACATCTATACTAATCTGTACCTCAGTAACATCTATACTAATCTGTAACTCAGTAACATCTATACTAATCTGTACCTCAGTAACATCTATACTAATCTGTACCTCAGTAACATCTATACCAATCTGTACCTCAGTAACATCTATACCAATCTGTATCTCAGTAACCTCTATACCAATCTGTACCTCAGTAACCTCTATACCAATCTGTCCCTCGGTAACCTCTATACCAATCTGTACCTCAGTAACCTCTACACCAATCGGTACATCAGTAACCTCTACACCAATATGTACCTCAGTAACCTCTATACCAATCTGTACCTCAGTAACCTCTACACCAATCTGTACCTCAGTAACCTCTATACCAATCTGTACCTCAGTAACATATATACTAATCTGTACCTCAGTAACCTCTATACCAATCTGTACTGCAGTAACCTCTACACCAATATGTACCTCAGTAACCTCTACACCAATCTGTACCTCAGTAACCTCTACACCAATCTGTACCTCAGTAACCTATATACCAATCTGTACCTCGGTAACAGCTATACCAATCTGTACCTCAGTAACATCTATACCAATCTGTACTGCAGTAACATCTATACCAATCTGTACCTCAGTAACCTATATACCAATCTGTACCTCGGTAACAGCTATACCAATCTGTACCTCAGTAACATCTATACCAATCTGTACCTCAGTAACATCTATACCAATCTGTACCTCAGTAACATCTACACCAATCTGTACCTCAGTAACATCTATACCAATCTGTACCTCAGTAACATCTATACCAATCTGTACCTCGGTAACCTCTATACCAATCTGTACCTCGTAACCTCTATACCAATCTGTACCTCAGTAACATCTACACCAAGCTGTACCTCGGTAACCTCTACACTAATCTGTACCTCAGTAACCTATATACCAATATGTACCTCAGTAACCTCTACACCAATCTGTACCTCAGTAACCTATATACCAATCTGTACCTCAGTAACATCTACACCAATCTGTACCTCAGACCTCATATACCAATCTGTACCTCAGTAACATCTATACCAATCTGTACCTCAGCAACATCTATACCAATATGTACCTCAGTAACCTCTACACCAATCTGTACCTCGGTAACCTCTATACCAATCTGTACCTCAGCAACATCTACACCAACCTGTACCTCAGACCTCATATACCAATCTGTACCTCAGTAACATCTATACCAATCTGTACCTCAGTAACCTCTATACCAATCTGTACCTCAGCAACATATACACCAACCTGTACCTCAGACCTCATATACCAATCTGTACCTCAGTAACATCTATACCAATCTGTACCTCAGTAACCTCTATACCAATCTGTACCTCAGTAACCTCTATACCAATCTGTGCCTCAGTAACATCTACACCAATCTGTACCTCAGAAACCTCTACACCAATCTGTACCTCAGTATCCTCTACACCAATCTGTACCTCAGCAACCTCTACACCAATCTGTACCTCGGTAACATCTACACCAAGCTGTACCTCAGAAACCTCTACACCAATCTTTACCTCAGTATCCTCTACACCAATCTGTACCTCGGTAACCTCTATACCAAACTGCAGAAAAGGCTAAAATATTGTTTGACACAACTATTATCACAGATGAGTTTATATCTACATATATACATATGATACAGTATACAACTAATTCAACAGAAATACATGTCTAACACTGGTAGCAATTCAAAATACTTCATCTTAAATAGAATACCAGGTGTGAGCTACACATGCTTAACCCTTTCAACACCACAGACCTCTAAATTGGCTTACAAAAAAGTGTAGATCCAGATGAGCCGTCTCATCAGGATCTGCACTGTTTTCAAGTAATATAACTATTTTTAGAAAAAAAAATTATTACCCATTTTGATAAATGAACTGATCAAAATATATTTTTGTTATTAATTTATTGGTCTAAAAATATCATGGACCAGTCCATGTCAGTTACTTGGTGTTGAATGGGTTAATAGGGATTCCTGCAACGATATAAATTGAACAGGATATTTGTGTTTATATTAGTGTAAGATAGGATTTTATTTCATCGAGGGATCAATGAAATATGCATCATATTTCGTTTGACCATGAAATGAAATAATATCTTACACTAATAAACACAAATCTTTTCTTTTACGATTATCAATGTCTCTGGCTAATATCATATTTGTTTTAAAATTTTATTAATTTTAACTGCCCCATCTGGAGCCTCGTTGCACTACGTAACACAACCGCACAGCCACTTCTGTTAGTGTGAAAGTTTGTAATATTATAAGAAATAGTTCCTGTGTAATTTTCAAGTTAGTTTCTGTTTGTTGTCAAAATTAAAAACTACAGACAAAACAAATCCTATTAGAATATATTAATTAATCTTAATACTTAATAACTGTTCATTATTGTCAAAAAATAGCTAAAATACAAAAGTACATCAAACAGCGCAGAAATACAAAACGCAGCCAGTGGCAGAGAAAATGCCATCTTTCACTGTTTCAAAGCAATCATTCATTGGAAAGCATAAAAGAAACTCATTCTAGTTATCACGAGTTTACTACACTATCCGAGTAGAACTTGCGCACTTTCATTGGTACAATACCATCCTGCGGTATAGAAGTCATCCGTTTGGGCCGTCTCTGCGGACAGTCCAATGACAAGTCACTCACGATCTTGCTTTCACCGGCGGCATTTGCATCTATGCTTCCCAGTTTTGGCTTAGATGAAGTGTTCAGTTTATACAGATTATCCTTCCGCGGCTTCTGTGTAGAGTCGTGATGTCCTAGTATCCGAGTAGACACACCCTTTCCTATATCACTCACAGTCCACACTGACCTCAGTATCGATGCAGAATGACACCTTCCCAAATCACTCGATGACCCTCCAGACCTTAAATTCAACTGAACATCTGCTGGAGAACTTCGCACAACAGCTGCACTTTCTAGCCTGTTTGAGACTTGTTTAACATCCAACGGAAACTTTGTCAACCTTGTCGCCTTAGTTGGAGAAACTGGGACAGAACTAACTGACCGAGTTAGTCTTTTAACTGGACTACCGTTTGGTGTTCCAGAGCATGACCTCGCTGTTATACCTTCCGACTCGAAACGACGCAATGACGTTTTCACCAACTTTTCTGCGACATTTGACATCATGTACGAGCTCATTAGAGAGAACACAGGCTTATCAATTACAGGTTTACACACGGAACTTTCCTCGACGGGCGACGACTGATTTGACGATCGTGTACACCTTGTTTCTCTTTTCAATGGCGATAACTCTCGAGAATCAGTACCTATCATGGTTGGGTGATTTGTCTGCTCGAAACTAGCAGTACTAGATTTGCTGGGAGAGGGCGGGAAGGGAGACTCACACGATATAGATACCGGTGATGGTATACCATACTCGTCCATTGTGGGCGTGAAATCCAGATCAACTTCCACATGTAACGGTTCAAAAGATGGGGTGGAATCACTTTGTTCTTTAGATGTGGGACATTGATCAACAATAGTGTGCTTCACCCCAGCAACTGGGATGCTAATATGGTGTTTCTTGTCATAACAGCCCTGACAACAGTTCGATTGCAACGATTCGTCTTCTGATGATGCCGACAAGATTGAAACGGCATCATCATATAGCGACCTTTTTTCAGGAGCTAACAGCAAAGCTTTTAATGTCTGATACTCATCTTTTCTCTCTCTCTCTTCCACCTCCGCTATAAGCCTCTCTTCTCTACTTTTACGCAGCATGTCTCTTAACACACTTCCAGGCATCACCTCTGATGTCTTCACTTCTGGTGTCTTCTCTTCTGGTGCCTTCACTACAACGCGATTATCAACATCTGTCATTTTTGTTCTTTTTACACTAGTACCTTGACTGTCGACCTTCCCAGTTTTCACACGACTTCCAATGTCCTTCATCACTACTGCCGGCTTCAGCACTGACATTTCATACAGCAAGCTCCTATAGAGTGTCAGTTTCTGTTTCGATAATTCAGCCTCCATTTCCTCCGAGATGAAGTTACTTAGAGACAGCGAGTTCTTTATCGAAATACGAGGCGATTCCCGACTGGATCGTTTCTTTAGTCCAAGCAGTTTGTCAATGTTCTTTGCCAACAACGTAGGTCCAGATGGAAATTCACAAGCTATGTCGTTAACTTCATTGTACGGTACATATTTCAGACCCTTAAAGGCACCTCTCAACTGCTTATCCAGTTTACGCCTTGGGATCCATTTCAGCAACCGTTTTCTCGACAACCTAAGAAGACGAATATTGAATTTCTTCATGCTGCGTATCTTCTCCATACTAGACAAATTCAAGCCAGTCTCCATTCTACAGAGAAATTCCTTTATTTCGGATTTCTTAAATCTGTATACATGGGTATGCTTATGCGTATTCGCAATACGCCTTGGACGATATGTAATGGGGTACACCAAGGGTTTTTTCCTCAATTTCTCCAGGAAAGTGTTTTTCACAGGAGTCCGACAGAATGAGTTGGAATCTTCGACAATGCACAGGGGTGTGTCCACATGCACAGACTTCTTGATTCGGTGTCCGAGCCAAGAACTGATTGGTATATCCAGGAGGTTCATTTCATGAACTTGTTTTTTCGTCGTCCCTGCTTCAGATTCACTATCCGAGTCGGTGTTCACTTTCACATCGTCTTTGTGACTATCCACGGACAAGGAGTATGACAGTCGTTTCCTTGAGGCGTGACCAGATTCGTCTCGACTTAACTGAGAAATGAGAGATTTTGGAGTCTTTGGTGTAACAGGAGACATTGGTTCAATGTCATCCAGAATTTCACAGTTGACGTCCTCTAGGCTAGGGCGGTTTTCCCGGAGCGTAGCCGCAGTCAGCTTGGGTACAAGATCCAGGTGACCCACAAATTGGTCTAGTGATAACTTCGACCAATTGCCGATGGAACGTTTTGGACTCGCTGTAGGAGGAAGGACGTCTGGTTGAAACTTACGCTTGGAGGTACCGGCATAGACCTGCTGCAGATCCGGGGGTCGTTCATTACAACCCTTCTGGTGTTTGCGCATCTTCTCCTTGCTCAGAAACTCTTTCTCACAGAAGAAACAGATATAGATTTCAGCAGAGAACGACAACAACAAATCTGAAACAACACAAAATTAACATTAGTTGAGGTTACACAGGTGTCTTAATAGCGCGATTGCAATACATGTACAGTCAAACCTGTGCTAACGACCACCTCTTAATAGCGACCACCTGTCAACAACGGCCAGTTCAATTCCCCCCGTCCATAATTGTTCTTTAAAAGGCCGTGAATAACGACCACCTGCCGACCGCGACCAGCCAAAAGCATTCCAAACTAAGCCAAAATTAACCCAGAACAACGACCGCGTGTCATCATCGGTCACCAATCAAAGATGTGAAAAATATATGGTCGTTAGTGCATCAATTTGTAGACAATTAGACAAGTGGTATGTCCCCACTGGATTATTGGCCTGTTTGATTAGGTCATTTGATTACATATTTGTTTGTTACCAGTTCTAATCTTAAAAAGATTATGCATAATTATCGACATCGGCTCTTAATTGAGTAATCACACTTTTGTTAACTAACAATTTGTAAATGATGAAATAAAGGGAAGACTGTGCTGGTGGAAAGCGCTCCAAAGACCGCATTACAGTTGCGCTATGTGCAAGCATGACTGGTAAATATATTATAATGAATCTACCTATTAGAATTATCCAGATTTGCCAAACATTTATTCGATTAAATCTTTGAAACAAATATAAAGCCCATATCGAGTGTATACTAAGGGACGTAACTCTAACGTAACACGCACATATGGAAAACCACGGCTGTAAAAATCAAATTACAAAATGATATGGTAAAAAACTGATATGATAAAATATTTCTAGTGAATTTTCTCTCCGTCTGCAAAAACATGTGCTACTTTAAATTGCCGTGTACCGTCGTTGGTTCTATACAGGTCGTGATGGGCTATTATTCATTTCCTCTGTAGTTGCATATTTTCGGATTGAGAAAATTCGGACTAATGCCAAGTCAAACCAGAAGACGCATAAGTCACACAATGAAAACAGACAGTTGTTCTAAACAAACGAAAATCAGTGACTTTTCACTAGATAAGATAATCATAAGATACTTCATTATGTGCTAATATCAACTGTATAAATTTTAAAGACTACAATACATTGTACATTATTTATTAAAAATGATAAAATGATACATATACCTGCTATTTCTTTCTACACAGTACAGTTTAACATTAGTAAGAAAAGAGAGCCAGTGATTGTATATGAAGATCATGATTGATGACCCTCCGAATAAAGACCACCTCTGAACAAAGACCACTTTGCCTATTTCCCAAGGCCGGTCTTTGTTCACAGGTTTGACTGTACTTAGAATATTAGCTTAGTTTAGACAAATTTATTTTAGCTCAATTGCGAAACAAGTTCTTACAACTTATATTAATCACTCTCGAGACCTCATTCCTGATGGAATCCATCGCCACAATCTAACGGCTCCAGCAGGCGCGAACTCCGGGTCTTTCGCATCTGAAGCGAACGCGCTACCACGACTTGGTTCCAAGGTAGACACAATATTCATTACAACACTGCACTACTGTTTGTTGTGGTCTTACAGTGCACCGACATAGTTATGGTAATATGCATAGAGTATTGATAATTTTGGTTTCAATCTCATTTATATCAAAACAAACGTTGGAGATATGGAATTTACCTTTTTACTGCAAAACAACATAGACCCTTTGGATTAAACAACATTTCATATATCTCGAGCTTAATTAAGTTTAATCATATTTTATTGCTCGATTCGTTTTACATATACATGCGAATACAAAACATGACAAATTAAATAAAGGCAAACGGGTCGGGCCACACATTCTAGCAACATTAGTTACGGCCCTTCCCGAAAATCCTTCATCGAGTTTAATAGCAATTTCCAAATTGAGTTTCACAACATATGGTATGAAATCACCACGTGTGTAAGATCCTTTTTATCACATTATGAGAGCGCTCATTTTAATAATATTTTTGCACAAAATAACATTGCTACATTCATTTTGAAGACCTGCTGGTTTCAGTGGATGCACGTTCGCTTCAGGTGCGAAAGGTCCGGAGTTCGAGTCCCGCTGGAGCCGTTACGATTATGCCCTTAGGCAAGGCATTTAAATGCCACGTTGCCTCTTCTCTCTCCTTCATGGCGATGGATTCCATCAGAAATGAGGTCTCGAGAGTGATTAATATAAGTTGTAAGAACTTGTTTCGCAATCGAGCTAATATAAATTTGTATAAACTAACCCTCGTTACATTACTAGGTATGCGAGATGGTGAGGTAGTTTCCAGATCGGACAGTCGGCTTTCTCCGGGCACTCAAATAACCACTTTTATCCGCACAAACGAGATGATTAATAAGCTTGTATAGCAATAGTCATAAATAAATAAAGTTGAAATTATATCGGTGGTATGATGGGACATATTACCTGGCGGAAACATCCGTATCTTAACTGGAGACGACGGGTAGGATCCAGTCTTAACACAATCTTCATCTATACACTGAAATACACATTTCACAAATACACATTACACAGAGGCCATAGCTAAACATAGACCATGAATACAGGCCAGTATTATACATAGACAAAGCATAGTCCATAACTAGACATAGGCCATGAATACAGATAGGCCAGTATTATACATGAACAAGGCATAGTCCATAACTAGACATAGGCCATGAATACAGATAGGCCAGTATTATACATAGACAAAGCATAGTCCATAACTAGACATAGGCCATGAATACAGATAGGCTAGTATTATACATAGACAAAGCATAGTCCATAACTAGACATAGGCCATGAATACAGATAGGCCAGTATTATACATAAACAAAGCATAGTCCATAACTAGACATAGGCCATGAATACAGATAGGCCAGTATTATACATAAACAAAGCATAGTCCATAACTAGACATAGGCCATGAATACAGATAGGCCAGTAGTTTGACATAGAACATATATCATGATTAGACAGAGGCCATTTATTATTCGGCACATGCCATAGTTAGACATTGACCATAATTAGATATGTAATAACTAGAAATAGGCCACAGCTAGACATTGACCATAACTAGATATGTAATAACTAGAAATAGGCCACAGCTAGACATTGATCATAACTAGATATGTAATAACTAGAAATAGGCCATAGCTAGACATTGACCATAACTAGATATGTAATAATTAGAAATAGGCCATAGTTAGACATTGACCATAACTAGATATGTAATAACTAGAAATAGGCCACAGCTAGACATAGGTCATAACTAGATATGTAATAATTAGAAATAGGCCATAGTTAGACATTGACCATAACTAGATATGTAATAACTAGAAATAGGCCACAGCTAGACATAGGTCATAACTAGATATGTAATAATTAGAAATAGGCCATAGTTAGACATTGACCATAACTAGATATGTAATAACTAGAAATAGGCCATAGCTAGACATTGATCATAACTAGATATAGGCCACAGCTAGACATTGATCATAACTAGATATGTAATAACTAGAAATAGGCCATAGCTAGACATTGACCATAATTAGATATGTAATAACTAGAAATAGGCCACAGTTAGACATTGACCATAACTAGATATGTAATAACTAGAAATAGGCCACAGCTAGACATTGACCATAACTAGATATGTAATAACTAGAAATAGGCCATAGTTAGACATAGGTCATAATTAGATGTTGGTTTTTGAATAATTAATTAGACGATTTTCCCATCACGTTGGCGTAGTCATTTATTATTAGTATATTAGCTTTGTTTATTGACAATAACATGTTTAGCCATTGGCAAGTGTTTTGCAGTCAACTGACGTACACATGCGCAATGCATAGATCTACTATTCATAATGTAGTTCAACATTGTTTGAGCCCGAACTTGCTCGATGTAAGCTTTTTTGATCTACTATTCATAATGTAGTTCAACATAGTTTGAGCCCGAACTCGCTCGATGTAAGCTTTTCTGATCGCCTATAGACTTACGAAATAATTAGCAAATTTGAGCTGTTTTCCCGAGATATTCTATATATCCGTAGATTCAGAAGATCTCACAAGTGTTCTGAGAGTGTCTGTAGATCTCACAAGTTTTCCGAGAGTGTCTGTAGATCTCACAAGTTTTCCGAGAGTGTCTGTAGATCTCACATGTTTCCGAGAGCGTCTGTAGATCTCACAAGTGTTCCGAGAGCGTCTGTAGATCTCACATGTTTCCGAGAGCGTCTGTAGATCTCACAAGTGTTCCGAGAGCGTCTGTAGATCTCACATGTTTCCGAGAGCGTCTGTAGATCTCACAAGTGTTCCGAGAGCGTCTGTAGATCTCACATGTTTCCGAGAGCGTCTGTAGATCTCACAAGTGTTCCGAGAGCTTCTGTAGATCTCACATGTTTCCGAGAGCATCTGTAGATCTCACAAGTGTTCCGAGAGCGTCTGTAGATCTCACATGTTTCCGAGAGCGTCTGTAGATCTCACAAGTGTTCCGAGAGCATCTGTAGATCTCACATGTTTCCGAGAGCGTCTGTAGATCTCACAAGTGTTCCGAGAGCGTCTGTAGATCTCACATGTTTCTGAGAGCTTCTGTAGATCTCACATGTTTCTGAGAGCTTCTGTAGATCTCACATGTTTCCGAGAGCGTCTGTAGATCTCACAAATGTTCCGAGAGCGTCTGTAGATCTCACATGTTTCCGAGAGCGTCTGTAGATCTCACAAGTGTTCTGAGAGCTTCTGTAGATCTCACAAGTGTTCTGAGAGCGTCTGTAGATCTCACAAATGTTCTGAGAGTGTCTGTAGATCTCACATGTTTCGAGAGCGTCTGTAGATCTCACAAGTGTTCCGAGAGCATCTGTAGATCTCACATGTTTCCGAGAGCATCTGTAGATCTCACAAGTGTTCCGAGAGCGTCTGTAGATCTCACATGTTTCCGAGAGCGTCTGTAGATCTCACAAGTGTTCCGAGAGCATCTGTATATCTCACATGTTTCCGAGAGCGTCTGTAGATCTCACATGTTTCTGAGAGCTTCTGTAGATCTCACATGTTTCTGAGAGCTTCTGTAGATCTCACATGTTTCCGAGAGCGTCTGTAGATCTCACAAATGTTCCGAGAGCGTCTGTAGATCTCACATGTTTCCGAGAGCGTCTGTAGATCTCACAAGTGTTCTGAGAGCTTCTGTAGATCTCACAAGTGTTCTGAGAGCGTCTGTAGATCTCACAAATGTTCTGAGAGTGTCTGTAGATCTCACAAGTGTTCTGAGAGCGTCTGTAGATCTCACAAGTGTTCTGAGAGCTTCTGTAGATCTCACATGTTTCTGAGAGCTTCTGTAGATCTCACATGTTTCTGAGAGCGTCTGTAGATCTCACAAGTGTTCTAAGAGCGTCTGTAGATCTCACAAGTGTTCCGAGAGCATCTGTATATCTCACATGTTTCCGAGAGCGTCTGTAGATCTCACAAGTGTTCCGAGAGCGTCTGTAGATCTCACATGTTTCCGAGAGCGTCTGTAGATCTCACAAGTGTTCCGAGAGCATCTGTATATCTCACATGTTTCCGAGAGCGTCTGTAGATCTCACAAGTGTTCTGAGAGCGTCTGTAGATCTCACAAGTGTTCTGAGAGCGTCTGTAGATCTCACAAGTGTTCTGAGAGCTTCTGTAGATCTCACAAGTGTTCTGAGAGTGTCTGTAAATCTCACAAGTGTTCTGAGAGCGTCTGTAGATCTCACAAGTTTTCCGAGAGTGTCTGTAGATCTCACAAGTGTTCTGAGAGCTTCTGTAGATCTCACAAGTGTTCTGAGAGCTTCTGTAGATCTCACCCGTTTCCGAGAGATTATATAGATCTCACCTGTTTTCAGAAAGATTCTGTAGATCTGGTCTGTTTCCGAGAAATTCTGATGACCTCACCTGTTTTCCGAGAGATTTTGAAGAGCTTGAGTCGAGATGCGAGTCAACAACTCTATGTAGAAGCTTCTCCTTGCCCACATGCTTGTAACAATTCCTCACAACCGACTTCAAGTTATCTGTCCTGTAATTCTGCAAAACAAACGATATAAAATGACATACATGTAACAGTTCAACATTGACCTCAGAACACTGGGCAGCCAGACTAGCCTGGCAGTCCAAGGCAACATCACCTTTCAGGCTTGGCAGGCCTATGACTGTTATGTTATGTTCGTTCAGGTTTTACGCCTGCATCAGCACCATTTTGGGCTATATCGCAGGCGGGCAGTTTACCCAACAACACCTTTCCTGGGCAGGCTCCAGCAGTTAACCAGTACTTGGGTGCACCAACCTCCACAAGAAACTGCCAACTTTTTCATATAAATGAGACACAGCCTGAGCGGGGTTCAAACCCGTGACCATCAGTGATGATATGTTACAGTGGTATACAAGTCAGCGACTGTAACCACTTAACCACGGAGGCGGGCTCCTATGACTGTAGTTTGACATCTAAGGAAGATAGAATGATGACAACGATTATGCATTTCTTGCAGCCGCTAATAAATTATTTGTAGAAATAACGAAAATTCATATACTTATAATGGAGAGCTACCGGTGACATCGTGTAATTTACACCAACAGTGAGAATGGACTGGTCTATGGAAAATTATATGCGAGTATTGTAAATTTGAACAATTGATTTTGAAGCTTTAAGTTCTTTTTCATGTATAGTTTGTCTACATAAAGTCATGTCTAGTATATGGCTCGCGCTCAGACTTCCCCCATATTAGATACCATTAGGTAGAAGCCAGGTTTCGAACCAGCTCTGCTACAATGTCGCCTAGAAACTACAAAGCTGATCACTCGACGCTTTCCTCAATAAGAGGGCCATAAAGGCCCTGGATCGCTTACTCGAGTTGAAAAGCTGAAAAGGTTATAAAAATATATATGTTGCTTAATAGAGGCAACCGTTAACACGGGTGAATAGGAAATATAGTGCTCAAACAATTTCCAAACTAACTGGTAACCATGTAATTTGACGGCATCAAAAATTTCATCTACTTTGTGCCAGTAACTACGGAGAAGATTTTTGAAATGTTGGTACTCAGTGACATAGTTTTACGACCGTGACTTAATTTGAACTTAAAAAAGGATCACCAAATGAGTTGTTCAGGAGATGTCATTTGAAGCAAACCCTGGGCGATGGTTACACCAGATAGCAGTTTGTTCAATTCTTCGTCGTTGCGAATGGCCAACTGAAGGTGACGGGGATGATTCTAGTCTTCTTGTTGACGACGGGTGATGCATGATGGACAAAAGGAGATCATAAAAGCTCACAAAAAAACCTGGCAACCAGCCCAGAAAATGTCACTTTGCCACCATTCTGGCCTGGCGGTCCTCCCAACTGGTTTCAACACTTACCTCAGAAATATAGACAACAAGCCCAGGCAACGTCACTTGGTCACCATCCAGTTTGGTGGACGTACGACTATTTATTACCTCAGAACACCTGGTGGCCAGACCAGACAAAGCCACCTGATCACACATGTAACTCCAGCTTGACGAACCTATGACTTATTTCAAACACGGCTGCCGGTAGAGGCATGTCATGTGCACATCGGTCAAACTTGGCGGACCTAAGACTTACCTGGGAAATCAATGAAGCCAGGCTAGGCTGGCAGCCCAGGCAACATCACCTGGCCACCATTCTGGCTTGGCAGATCTAAAGACTTACCTGGGAAAACAATGCAGCCTCAGGTAACATCACTTGGCCACAATTCTGGCTTGGCAAACCTAACACTTACCTGAGAAAACCATGCAGCCAGGTTGGCGACCCAGGCAACATCGCTTGGCCACCATTCTGGCTTGGCAAACCTAACACTTACCTGAGAAAACCATGCAGCCAGGTTGGCGACCCAGGCAACATCACCTGGCCACAATTCTGGCTTGGCAAACCTAACACTTACCTGAGAAAACCATGCAGCCAGGTTGGCGACCCAGGCAACATCACCTGGCCACAATTCTGGCTTGGCAAACCTAACACTTACCTGAGAAAACCATGCAGCCAGGTTGGCGACCCAGGCAACATCACCTGGCCACAATTCTGGCTTGGCAAACCTAACACTTACCTGAGAAAACCATGCAGCCAGGTTGGCGACCCAGGCAACATCACCTGGCCACAATTCTGGCTTGGCAAACCTAACACTTACCTGAGAAAACCATGCAGCCAGGTTGGCGACCCAGGCAACATCGCTTGGCCACCATTCTGGCTTGGCAGATCTACGACTGTAGAATACTTCCTCCTTGCCAGTCACCAACTTCAGTAACCGTGGGATAAACACATTCAACTCGGTCTGCAAATTAAAACAAATACTGTACAAGTAGATATATTGGCGGAGGTTTTATTTTGGCTATATTGGCGGTCAGTAACGATTCCGCCAAATCTAAACCTCGCCAATATAGTGCATCTTAACTTACCGTCAATATTTACGACATGAAAGCAATTGCGTAGTAGTTTTCAAAATGGAGGTCAATTTGGTGGTTATATCTAAATCCCAGATGAATGCAAATGAATCGATGATAATCTCGGGTTTTGTTGATAAATTGTTCACAGCACTGACCAGCCATTGTGCATGCAGTGGTTTGATAGCTGATGTTCGCATGTCCACATCAATTGTCGCAAACGTGTGAAAAATAAAAATTATTTCTTTGCGTTGGTATTACTTTTACAATTTACAATTTGAGTTAAACGTATCAAAGGTGAGCGAAAATCATCTCGGGTCTAACAAATATTTAAAGCAGGACAATTGAAGTGTGATTATGGAGGAGAGATATTTTCAATACAGCAAGGTGTAAAGGATTTAATTTCGCGTTTCTCTTACCGAGTCTTGGGTTTAAATTTGGCGGGAAAATAAGAAATGCGCCAATATAAGACATCGCCAATACAAAACTCTGTGAAAAATGCTAACATTTGGCAGCACAGATATAATGCGCTATACAATAATGCACACACATGTGCCCTAATGACAGTTACAAACTTCAGTAACTGTGGGATAAACCCCCTTCAACTCGGTCTGCAAATTAAAAGAACCTACAATAATGACATTCACAATTTTGTAAAGCAACATCCTGCTTGAAAACTAGAACTACATCACATTGTTTTAACCCACTGCCATTTCAATCTGTGCAGTTGTTACAACACATATTTTTGCTAGATTAACAGTTGCGTCAATGTTAGCTATGACATTTATTTAGTTACAATGTAGGTCATGTATAACCCATGTTCCAATCTTCTATCAATGTATAACACTGTTTCACAGGTTCCCAATGTTATCAATGTATAACACTGTTTCACAGGTTCTCAATTTTATCAATGTATAACACTGTTTCACAGGTTCTCAATTTTATCAATGTACATGTATAATGTTCACAGGTTCCCAATTTTTATTAATGATTGCAGTGTTTTTAAATGCTTTTTATTAATGATTGCAGTGTTTTTAAATGAGTTTTATTAATGATTGCAGTTTTTAAAATGCTTTTTATTAATGATTGCATGTTTTAATGCTTTTTATTAATGATTGCATTTTTTAATGATTTTTATTAATGATTGCAGTTTTAAAAATGATGTTTTATTAATGATTGCATTTTTTTAATGCTTTTTATTAATGATTGCAGTTTAAAAAAAAAATGCTTTGTATTAATGATTGCAGTTTTTAAAATGCTTTTTATTAATGATTGCAGTTTTTAAAAATGCTTTTTATTAATGATTGCGCTTTGATAGAAATAAATATACATTAAATCATGCCTCAGTTTTACAGATTAACCCTTTGCCTGCTGAGTAAATAAAATCACATTTGCAAACAACACAGATCCACGATCTATGTACTTGCTATTCAGCCAAGAGTTTTAGCTCCAACTATCCGAATAGCAAACAACATAGAGCCTGATCAGACGGAACGTTCTGTGTCGTCTGATCTGGCTCTATGCGGTTTGCAAAACTGATTTTATCTGCTGCTAGCATGCTAATGGTTAAAGACAGGAGCAGGTGTAAGAGCACTTCCACTTTGTTGCATTCCACAGTGATTCTACATGTAGCTGCTTCATGTAAATCTGCACAAAATCATCCAACCGGAACGGGATTACAATAATGAATATGCACAACTAGACATCATACTGGTGCTTCTTGTAAACATTGGTGAAAATCCACTAATGGGTTTTGGAGATGAAGTGAGGACAAGCTTTGTGCTATAAAAATGTATAATTGGCCGTAAATCCGTAAAAAACTCATCTAACATATTGTAATCGGGTTATAGAGAGGAAGCGCGGGCAAGGTAAGCCTCCAGACATATAAGTGGAGACGTAATTTTGTTTAGTTGTGCCATAGATACATGTATATATCATAGCAAGTATTATTCACCCTATCTAAATATCGTATTACATACAATAAGAGACATCGGTCAGTTACTGCCTCTGAATACTCCCTAAAAGTAGGTAGCTCCTATTAAGTTTTTTTCCCTCTGTTTTTATCATTGTTTCATTTACACAACATGCTAACATTTTATTCCACTATCGCTTCTAATGACTATTAAATTACTATATCTCGACAGATCTTGTACAGTATATGCAATGGGTACTTATTTGTAAAAGTGTGCTATCAGTTAATTAACACGATTTTGATATAATCACATTCATCACACCGCAACATCTGGTTAGGGCACAACAGTAAAAACAAAGGATTCTAACTAAAAGGACCTATTCACATTTTGGAATCTGGTTAACATAGAATACCTTTGTCATGGAATCTGGTTAACAAAGAATACCTTTGTCATGGAATCTGGTTAACAAAGAATACCTTTGTCATGGAATCTGGTTAACATTGAATACCTTTGTCATGGAATCTGGTTAACATTGAATATCTTTGTCATGGAATCTGGTTAACATAGAATACCTTTGTCATGGAATCTGGTTAACATAGAATACCTTTGTCATGGAATCTGGTTAACATAGAATACCTTTGTCATGGAATCTGGTTAACATAGAATACCTTTGTCATGGAATCTGGTTAACATAGAATACCTTTGTCATGTATTCTGGATAACATAGAATACCTTTGTCATGGAATCTGGTTAACATAGAATACCTTTGTCATGGAATCTGGTTAACAAAGAATACCTTGTCATGGAATCTGGTTAACATAGAATACCTTTGTCATGGAATCTGGTTAACATAGAATACCTTTGTCATGGAATCTGGTTAACATAGAATACCTTTGTCATGGAATCTGGTTAACATAGAATACCTTTGTCATGGAATCTGGTTAACATAGAATACCTTTGTCATGGAATCTGGTTAACATAGAATACCTTTGTCATGTATTCTGGATAACATAGAATACCTTTGTCATGGAATCTGGTTAACATAGAATACCTTTGTCATGGAATCTGGTTAACATAGAATACCTTTGTCATGGAATCTGGTTAACATAGAATACCTTTGTCATGGAATCTGGTTAACATAGAATACCTTTGTCATGGAATCTAACTCGATGGTTGGTAAATCAATGTCAGTTTTCTCCGATACCGTTGTAGCTCTCTCTGACGACGAACTTCCATCACCGACAGGTACTTGGTCAACAACATTCTACCAATACAGAAAGCCCATACAGATAACAGTGAATATATGTGAAACACATCACCCATACATGGGACAGTGGCCCACTCCAGTGGTTAACACGTTCGACTGTGAATCTACAATGTACGGATCGCAGGTTCAATCCCATAGTGCGAATTTGTGACTTGCTTGAAATTGTGACAGCCAATGTACATATACTGGTACACTACGGCACCCAGTTCTCAAATTTGCAACTCTATTGATGTCCTTTTAAATGTACATTGTATTATTATATATCTGTGAAAAAAATAAAATAAACATCACCTTTGTCATGTAATCTGGTTAACATAGAATACCTTTGTCATGGAATCTGGATAACATAGAATACCTTTGTCATGGAATATGGTTAACATAGAATACCTATGTCATGGAATCTGGTTAACATAGAATACCTTTGTCATGGAATCTGGTTAACATAGAATACCTATGTCATGGAATCTGGTTAACATAGAATACCTTTGTCATGGAATCTGGTTAACATAGAATACCTATGTCATGGAATCTGGTTAACATAGAATACCTTTGTCATGGAATCTGGTTAACATAGAATACCTATGTCATGGAATATGGTAACTAGAATACCTTTGTCATGGAATCTGGTTACATAGAAACCAAGTTAACATAGAATACCTTTGTCATGGAATATGGTTAACATAGAATACCTATGTCATGGAATCTGGTTAACATAGAATACCTTTGTCATGGAATATGGTTAACATAGAATACCTTTGTCATGGAATCTGGTTAACATAGAATATCTTTGTCATGGAATCTGGTTAACATAGAATACCTTTGTCATGGAATATGGTTAACATAGAATACCTATGTCATGGAATCTGGTTAAATAGAATACCTTTGTCATGGAATATGGTTAACATAGAATACCTATGTCATGGAATCTGGTTAAATAGAATACCTTTGTCATGGAATATGGTTAACATAGAATACCTTTGTCATGGAATCTGGTTAACATAGAATACCTTTGTCATGGAATATGGTTAACATAGAATACCTTTGTCATGGAATCTGGTTAAATAGAATACCTATGTCATGGAATATGGTTAACATAGAATACCTATGTCATGGAATCTGGTTAACATAGAATACCTATGTCATGGAATCTGGTTAAATAGAATACCTATGTAATGGAATCTGGTTAAATAGAATATAAAAAAAAGCACATCCATCCGTTCCACACAATTTAACCACGCCCAACGTAGTTCATATCCCGATGGAAACTATTAACCCGCGATTCATTCCTTAATTTAATTTCTGGCAAAATGACATGTGGATAATTATAAGAAACATACAAATGTAATATAGCTCAATTACAGTAATGGTTGGGTGTTAAATAAATATATACATGTATGACGGACAAGGGAGAATATATCAAGGCCTGTTTTCGGGCTACTACAACCTACTATACACGTATGTCTATAACTCTTTCCCTCATAGAAGCACCTCTTGACATTACTTCCAATGCGACATACATTGATAATGTAGTAGCCAAACCAATGTTCATAATGAAGGCCGGGATCTCATGTAGTCCCAGTAATATCTACGGAGGTGGGATAGATGTGGCAACTACTTATCCACTGCATGATAGCTAAATGGCTGTCGTTTGTATGGAGATATAATAGTATATTAACCTAAATCTCTATGAAGGAAAAGGGTTAAACAGTGTTTTCACTTTTTAGGGGAATGGGATCGAATTCCCTCAGGAGTGAAAATTCAGGGTTCCCGCTGTCTGGCGCATACAAAAATTCAGGGTTCCCGCTGTCTGGCGCAGACAAATATTCAGGGTTCCCACTGTCTGACGCAGACAAAGATTCAGGGTTCCCGCTATCTGACACAGACAAAAATTCAAGGTTCCCACTGTCGGGCGCACACAAAGATTCATTACCGCTGTCGGACACAGACAAAAATTGACCTGAAATTGCGTTATAAATGACCATAAAGGGGGAAAATGAGGGATGATTGTGTTTTCCTATTACACAATTTAATACACTACAACAATAGCTTCAACAATAAATCAACATGACAAGACGATCTACAATGCTACAGTTGCCTGGACACCAGGCGCCTATTAAGCGCAATTAGAATTTAGACTAGAATGCTAACGTAAAGCAGAATGTCGACTCTGAAATCGGGAATGCATCTATAGGTCGTTTCTTTCCAACGACATGAGAGGAATTTTCGGCTGAAATAGGGAATAAATAAATACTTTTAGGGCGATGGAAATGGGACCCAATAGCGAATCCAAGTTTTTCCTATAAAAAAAAACACTGATAAATATGTAAAATATCCCAAATTATCATTTACGGCCAAAACAAAATTACCTGTGCTTACGGTTTCCCGTATGAAATTTTCAACAACAAAAGAACAAAAATTCAAAATGTCGTTTTCCACATTATTCTGTACCCAAGAATACGGTAAAATAAAAAAAAATTGGGGACTAAATAAATACCTATTTCCAGCTTCCAAGTAACCAGTATATATTTGCATACATAAGACATGCATTAATTCTTGAGAATACATGCTCAGTTTGTCAATGTCTTTATTCCCATACATGTACATGTTTATAAAAAATAAATGTCTTCATCTGAATCGGGCTCAGTCATATCTGATTCAGTCACAAAAACATGTTACGGTAGTGTTAGATGTACAAAGTGTAACTAGCCGAGCCTAGAAACGGGCGTTGATATATTTTGCCTCGTCAGTCATATACATATTATTTTTAACACCGAGATCATTATTTGGGCCAAGATCATTAGTTGGGCCAAGACCATTAGTTGGGCCGAGATCATTATTTGGGCCAAGATCATTAGTTGGGCCAAGACCATTAGTTGGGCCGAGATCATTATTTGGGCCAAGATCATTAGTTGGGCCAAGATCATTAGTTGGGCCAAGACCATTAGTTGGGCCGAGATCATTAGTTGGGCAGAGATCATTAGTTGGGCAGAGATCATTAGTTGGGCCGAGATCATTAGTTGGGGCCGAGATCATTAGTTGGGGCCGAGATCATTAGTTTGGGCCGAGATCATTAGTTGGGCCGTATTAAGTTTCTGATAATAATAATATCAATGTCATTTTGCCAGAAGTAAAAAAGTGAAAATTCGATAGACTGGAACCCAGGCTATGACTAGGCATACAATTGGTGAAACTGGAATTGCTAAACCAATGAAATGTGAACTCCAAATGACACCTGGAAATGGGACTAACAGTAAGCGCGCAGATCCGCAAAATTATCAAATTCACAAAATATGTCTTCAGATATTTCCTAAAATGTATCGTCTTTTGGATACATAAAACATGTCTGGCGGTCACAGACTTTTTACAATCAGCAGGTGTAGTCGGGTAGGAAACATTCCACACATTTCTGTCCAGAAACGTCTGGATTCTTGTATTTTTGTATTAGATGTTGTTTTTGATAAAACATGGCTTATATTTACTGCTTTCAAATAACATACATCTACACAGACAGCACACTAGTTGTACAACAAATGAAATACACGAATATTATATGAGTGAAACTGTTATCATTTATAAGAAGCAAATGGGTGAGGTCACAAGTTTTACCAACATTAGTGACGACATTCCCCTAGTAGCAACGCATTTATATGTGAAAAAGATGCATTTTATTTGTTTTTGTGCGATGTAATGTCGCTTTAAGAAGTAGCATACATAGTTATTGGAATATAAGAATCACTAGAAGACTGCATGCTAGTAATAGCCTTTACCTTTGAAATAATGTCTTTTGGTCTATTCTTTCTAACATTTGTATCGTCAGGGTCTTGGATGCTCATTTTCTCCGCACTTGATATTGGCTTTCTTCTTGGTGAAATAGTATGCATACCAACAGCTTTTGTTTGATAGAAATGCTCTATTGGCTTTATTGAAGATTGTTTGGTGGAGTTTGGGTCTGATACTTTAGTCCCAAGAATTGTCCTAGATTTCTCATATTCATGTGCGTGTCCACTTTTAGCAGTAACAAATGAAACATTTGGGTTTCTCTTGTCCTTTACCACTGCAGATTCTAAAATTTTTGGACTGTATTTCAACTTCTTGCTACTGTCTGATTTGAAACTATCACTGCTCTCAGGTGTTTTATTTCCAATTTTGTCGTTAGGAGTGACAAGTGCAGTAACACCTGTTTGGGCTTTGATTCGAGGGCTTTGCTCTGGTGTCCTTACATATTCGATTTTGTGTTTAGGGGTGATCTGTATTTTGAGTATACTAGCACAATCTTTGATTCTAGAACTTTGCATTGGTATCCTTGGATCATCCAATGCTTTCTTTGCTGTTTTATCTACTACAGTTACTGTTTTAACTGTCTCAACATTTGTTCTAACACAATTTGTTCTTTGATTCCGTTGCGAAGCTTTAATCTCATCAATTTGCACAGACATTGAGCTCTCCGGTTGAGTATGTGCATCATTTAATCTGCTGAGAGTAGCTGTATTGGCTCTTGGTGAAACACTTGATCTACTAAACTTTAAACTTGGACTATTCTGGTCACTCGACTGTACACTAGGACAGTTCTGGCTGCCAGGCTTTACTCTTGGACTATTCTGGTCGCTCGACTGTACACTAGGACAGTTCTGGCCGCCTGTCTTTACTCTTGGACTATTCTTGCTGTCTGGCTTTACTCTTGGACTGTTCTGGCTGCCAGGCTTTACTCTTGGACTGTTCTGGTCGCTCGACTGTACACTAGGACAGTTCTGGCCGCCTGTCTTTACTCTTGGACTATTCTTGCTGTCTGGCTTTACTCTTGGACTGTTCTGGCCGCCAGGCTTTACTCTCGGACTATTCTGGCCCTTCGACTTTACTCTTAGACTGTTCTGGCTACCAGGTTTTACTCTAGGACTCTTCTGGCCGCCAGGCTTTACTCTTGGACTCTTCTGGCCACCCAGCTTTACTCTTAGACTCTTCTGGCTACCCGGCTTTACGTTACGACTCTTTTGGCCGCCAGACTTTACTCTTGAACTGTTCTGGCCACCAGATTTTACTCTTGGATTGTTCTGGCTGTCCAGCTTTACTCTTGGACTGTTCTGGCTGTCCAGCTTTACTCTAGGACTCTTTTGGCCGCCAGACTTTACTCTTGAACTGTTCTGGCCACCCGATTTTACTCTTGGACTGTTCTGGCTGTCCAGCTTTACTCTAGGACTCTTCTGGCTGTCCAGCTTTACTCTTGGACTGTTCTGGCTGTCCAGCTTTACTCTAGGACTCTTCTGTCTACCCGGCTTTACGCTAGGACTCTTCTGGCTACCCGGCTTTACGTTAGGACTCTTCTGGCTACCCGGCTTTACGTTAGGACTCTTCTGGCCACCAGACTTTACTCTTGAACTGTTCTGGCCACCAGATTTTACTCTTGGGCTGTTCTGGCTGTCCAGGCCACCCAGCTTTACTCTAGGACTCTTCTGGCCACCCAACTTTACTCTAGGACTCTTCTGGCTACCCGGCTTTACGTTAGGACTCTTCTGGCCACCAGACTTTACACTTGAACTGTTCTGGCCACCAGATTTTACTCTTGGGCTGTTCTGGCTGTCCAGCTTTACTCTTGGACTGTTCTGGCCACCCAGCTTTACTCTATGACTGTTCTGGCCACCCAGCTTTACTCTATGACTGTTCTGGCCACCCAGCTTTACTCTAGGACCGTTTTGTCCACTAGATTTTACTCTGGGACTCTTCTGGCAACCAAGCTTTACTCTTAGACTCTTCTGGCTACCCAGCTTTGCTCTGGAACTCTTCTGGCTACCCAGCTTTACTCTGGGACTCTTCTGGCTACCCGATTTTACTCTAAAACTGTTCTGGCCGCCAGCCTTTACTCTTGGCTTATTCTGAATGTTCTGGTCGTCCAGGTCTACTTTCAGACTGTTCTTGCTTCCAGAATTTACTCTAGGACTGCTCTGTCCACCTGGTTTCACTCTAGGCATGTTCTGGTTTCCTTGCTGTACTTTTGGACTAGTATTTTTACCACCCAGCTTTACTCTTGCACTATTCTGCATGTCCAGCTTTACTTTTGGTCGATTCTGGTCGCCCAGTTTTTTTTTACTTAGACTATTCTGGGCACATTTCTGTGGAGTGGCACAATTCATGAGCTGCATGTTTTCACACACACGTAAAAGACACTTTGCCTTTCTTTGTCCTGCGCCTCCAAATGCTTTCATACTCAAACATGATTTGCACTTCCCACAATTCCCTCGTTGGCACCCCTATCAAAATATAAAAAAGTTCATTATCGGACATCACAATAATTGGGATGACGATTGTATATGGCCATACTATGCAAGGTTCCCGCTGTTGGTCGTCAATGGTGCCCAACAACATATACTAGCGTTAAATTTTGTGAATTGACGAAAATATTTGTCGCAACTTATATATATTTATTTTATTTTGGCACAACATCTTTTATCATATACATGGCTTCAAATATTTATCTGTGAACAATATGGCTCTTAGTTGTCTCCAAGGTTAAATATTCAAATGGTGCTAACTGTTAAATATCACAGTATTTTTACAGTATTTATATAAAATTATATAATTTACACCGACGTTACCTACCGACGGTACTTTTTGTCAAATTACATTTGTTGGTCTGCCTGCTTGTTTTGGGGATTGGAATCGCGCAACAGCTCAATAAATTATGTCATAAAATAGCAATGTTCCATCTTTATGTATGGTATACACCGGTATATGTATACAATATAATAACTATTACTAACCTTGCATAATTTACAACTTGTCTTTTTCACGAGCGGGGAGCTTATTGAAGGATCTGACTTGAATTTCTTCGCAACTGAAGGTGCTTGAGGGTATTCCGCAGCGTCCGACTGCGATCTCTTCACAGCTACTGGTGTCTGTGTCTTACCCATCACAGGATTAGTCAACAGACATTCATCACACCTGCAAAACACATTAAGCTTTAATAGAGTATGTTTATACAAATTTATTTTAGCTTGATTGCAAAACAAGTTTGTACAACTTATATTAATAACTCTTGATACCTCATTCCTGATGGAATCCATCGCCACGAGGGAGAGAGAAGAGGCAACGTGGAATTTAAATGCCTTGCCTAAAGGCATAATCGTAACTGCTCCAGCGGGGCTCGAACTCCGGACCTTTCGCACCTACAGAGACGTAGGTGTTGCTCGCATGAAGTCTGAAATCCCAAGCTTACCCGGCTCTGTGACAGCAACATTAAGTAAGCATTAGGGCGAGTGGATTTGCATTTTACAGTAGAAGAAATTGCATAAATTTCAGGTTCCGGTAATTTGCAGATAATGTCAGAAGTATCCTGCCAGGATTATTCGGACTTTTCAGGGTACATGTAGCAATCTGCATGTCTTTGTAGATACCCTAGTTTTATGGCCCCTGTGTGTTTTACGTTTATTTATCGTCGCTACCGGTTGCCCATATGAGCGACACCTCCTGAAGAGATTAGTAATTTTAGATTTTTGGAGGATAATGCAATGATACAGAGAAGAAACCCATTCCAGAGTCTCCTCTGGTTCTTTTACGTGCACAGTGTAAAGCACCGACACGAGAGCTCGGTTTCATGTCCCATCTGAAAGACTGTTTATTTTATTAGGGTCAGACAGGGGATCAAACCTGCGATCCCTGGATTACCAATCCAGCATGTTACCACTGGACTACAGATCCGTCTGTGTTGGTCCCTGTATATTAATTCCTTTGATTAGTCTGTTCTGACAGTGCCTCAGGCATAAGTGGACACCTTGTGTTACATAATCCTGTTAATTGGATCATAGTGCACAGTAGCAGTGTTTCATTGATCAATTAAACTGTTTACTTTAGCACAAGTCCCCTTATCAATTGTGTTGTTTTAGGAAAGGATTAGGGGGTAATTTATGGCTTTTTGTGGGAAGTAAAGTAACCTTGTATATTGTGCAGCTCTGAATTAGATAAAGGGTAAAAAGTACATTTTTTTTAGTTTATACAAATTTATTTCAGCTCGATTGCGAAACGAGTTCTTACACCTTATATTAATCATTCTCAAGACCTCATTCCTGGTGGGATCCATTGCCACGAGGGAGAGATTTTTTTAATAATATTATGAATGAAATTTAGAAGCTGAATTCAATCACAGCAATAAAAGAATGAAATTTTGGATTCAGGTGAAGTATTATAATAAAATACTTTGTTTCTTTCCATTTTCCAAGATACTTCTTTTAATACTTAGTTAGCTATGTAACCTTGAAAAATCCACTCGCCCATATGGTTCGCCGGAGGCGAGGGTAAATAAGTTCAATCATCATAACCTTGAAAAGTGCATTTGCTTTTGTACTGTTTTCTTCCTATATTTTCTCATTTCATTACATAGAGTGGTGGAACCTATGCTCGGCGTATTCCTATGCTCGGCATATTTTTTCCATTTACATCCGTATTTAAAATATTTAAATAGTTTTAACCTATTTTCGTTGACAGAGGTGAAGCATGGTTCAATAGCATTCTGTTGTGCGTACCGGTAGCCAAATGCAACTGTCACCTGACTGGTTCAGTAGCCGAATATAAACAGACAACTTGTCGGGAAATTTGTTTCCACCGAAATGTGCGGTTTATGAGCATTTCAGGTGGCTATCCGGATTGGAAAAAAATGTACAAATAACCAGAAAAAAGTTTCTTACGAGTTGTAATATTGTTAGTTATTGATGTTACTAAGTCAAAATAATATATTCAACATTTACCCATGCATAATTAAAAAATTTCATGTATGCCGTGCATAGGTGCCCTAAAGTATCTAGTTCCCCATGGAAACAGGTGCCGTTGCAATAGCGCATATTAAGTAATGAAGCTAAAATTTTCAACAACAATTTTATGAAAGTTGTGTTCACGACTTAAGAAAATAATAATATACGGCAAGTGCATTTAACTTTTTTTATAGGCCATGATATGTAGGATTTACGCCGAGCATAGGTTCCACCACTATACCCACATTTTTGCAACCCAACATGGCTGCCAGATATGGTCAGATACCGCCATTGACATTTCCATAGGCCACCATTATAACATACAGTGCCATTATATGTTCCCCAACAATATTTTGGCACACAAGACAGTAGTTTTCAACAGACTGGCTTTTGAGCCACAAGAAAATATCAAATTTCAATGGGGTTGACGGATTGTGGTTTTTAAATTTCCCATTAAATCACCCACCCCCTACTCTGAAGGTAAGTAGGTGGTGAATGTTACACTGATACCTGCATTTATAATATGCTGTTTATTTTTGTCACCAAATAGTATGCATATATTTTAAAATATTCCAAAATGCAGCTCATATTGTATTTTGATATTTAAAAGTCATGTTCACTATTGCTGACAATACCTACTCAGCCAATCAGTTCATGTATCAATAACTCTTAGGCCCTTAGGGGCTTCCCTACACTTTTTCAACCAATTCGAGACCACTCAGCACTCTATACAATAACACCATCTGACCATATTCACATTCGTGGAACATCCTTAAGGCTTAACGAAAGAAATCAGTCAAAATTATTCACTTATCAATATAACGTTATTGACATTTCTGAACTGTACAGCTTAAATAATTACATAATAAACAACACATTTTATGCGTTAAAAATCAGTTAAAAAACAGACAGAAAAGCCAATACAGACGAAAGCGATAGAACAGATAGGTGTACTGTAAAATCGGATATCGGCAAAGGCCATACACCAATAATTCAATTGTACCGCCGCCGCAGTCTTTGTTGACAGCGGGCCGGCTAGTTTATGGAACACCATTAATTGAATTATCTACAATGAAATGCAGTAAATCGAATACATTGTCAATCACCTTACTTCTTACAATTCCATTTTAATGTGAAAACCACGGTCAAGTTAAAAATAGTGAATAATTCACAAAAACAAATCGTCGCTTTGATTGCGCAAAATGGCGGCTTTCCAGAAAAGCTAACATACGGGCAACTCTATTCCTTATTACTTCCCTTTGGCAAGCGCGCCTATTAATTAGTTGTCACATTGTGCATACTGCCGAAGGCTCAGTGTGGGCGCGAGCGGCAGAAATGGCTGTCGTATCAACCTGTAGTTTAGAGTGAATGTGCAGGATATTTAGCATGTTCCTCGCAAAATTATATTTGTTAGCCTGTATGGTGTAGGCCTACAATCTGGAACCATTTCCCACAACAAAAACTTCATCAGTAATGATTACGATTGGCAGGCGCAATCTAGAACAGTTAGTTAATCCCTTGGGGGGGGGGGGTGGCACCTGAGAGAACTGGTAACCTGTCGGAGCATTTACCTTCGACGAGAACCTGGTGTGACCTGCTTTTGAGGAAAGTGTATCCATGATGTGGCTTTATCATTTATACCAACATGTTTGAGTTTATGGATGAACTTGTGGTGATCTACTTCGTCGAATGCTGTACTGAAATCCATTATGATGACATCAGTCTGATGACCGAGCTCGAGAGTGTCAGCTATCTCTTGTGTGAAACCAGTTGGGTGTCACAGCTGTGTTTTGACCTGAACCCGTGTTGCTGTGGGCTAATAATATGGTGAGAGTCTTAAGTATGACATGATGTTGGAAACCAGGATGTGTTATGCATGTTAGAGAAATGGGGCGGTAGTTGCTAGGTTTGGACTTTTTACCATTTTTGTATATGGGAGATATAACTGCCTGTCTCCAATCATCTGGGACAATGCCGGTGTCAAGTGACCTTTGAAAGATGTATACATGTTAGCATTGGGGCAATTTCGCAGTGCAGTTGTTTAAGTAATCTAGGTGAGATTTCATCAGGACCTGAGGCCTTATTGGGGTTTAGACCTGACAGGAGCTTGTCAACTCATTGTACTGTGATAGTGATTGGTGGCATGGGTGAGTGAGTGGGCATTGAGGCTGCACTTTTTGACAATTGTTTGATTCTGGTACGGGCCGTTGTCTAATGTTGTTAAAGCTTGTGGTCCAAACCATTTGTATTTTCATGCTATGTATTGTATCTTTATGTGTATGACATAATTATGTACTATTGATTTGCAATAAAATATGGTTAAATCAATTGTTTGAGACTGAGGGGGTTAGGACGAGAAAAAACATATTCAAACTGTCGATTCAGAATATTGGCTTTTAACATTGGTTCATAATGGATATGACTGAGTGGAACTATTTCAGAGTTTTCAGTGTTGCTGTGTTTGATGAAGGAGTAGAACTCTTTCTTTTGACCTACAATACTGGTGTCATTAAAGCAGCATTAGCCTACATCGTATGAAATAAAAGATATTTGAAAAATTCAATTTTTACGTATGGGTAGCAATGCTGCTACACATTCTAACATTATACTTTGTATGCTTATGTTCATTTGGTAAACAGTGTTTTTGTTTTGATAAAACAAACTCGAAACCGAAAGTAGGACTTTCCGAGTCGATCGGCCACGCACTTGTTTACAACCGGAACGCATCGTCCGCACTTGTTTACATTCGGAATGCATCATCCCCATTTGTCCCACGGTGTCTTTTTTAATTAAATTACTTGATATGTTGATTCATACCTCTGTTAGCTAAGTCTTTTAGGGACATTTCTACATCCCCGCGATGGGTTCGACATTAGAGGAAGATAGATAGATAGTCTTTCATGTTCAAAATATATACGTTGTTTTCTACATCCTCTTTTGTATCACGCATGCGCGCTGTGCGTGTTTAAAGTTCGTATGTTGATAAACAAATTCGCGAATACGACGGTTTATATTTATTGGAATTTTATCGTTTCTGAGCGACTATTTCGATTTTTGTAGACACACACACATTAGTATTTATATTTTACCCAAAACATCCTTTATTACGATGTAATGCTGCTTTAAGCCATTAGAGATATTAACATACATCGTCCTGGCGTTATGTACTGTCGGCTAGGGCAGCAGAACGGGCATGCGTGACGCAACAACAGACTGGTGTTGAACAGTTGTCTCAGATGTTTGCTCTGGTTGCCGACAGAGAGTGATGCGTTCCGAAAGTACTCAGGGCGTGGCAACCTATTTTAGAAAGTTGTACTTTCACTTTCAGTTTGTGATATTGCAAAAACAGAGTGTTTACTGACCGAAAATAATTAATCAAATTATAATGTAAGAATGTATAG
This sequence comes from Archivesica marissinica, assembly GCA_014843695.1. Classification (NCBI taxonomy): domain Eukaryota; kingdom Metazoa; phylum Mollusca; class Bivalvia; order Venerida; family Vesicomyidae; genus Archivesica; species Archivesica marissinica. The sequence goes on along the minus strand of CM026399.1, from coordinate 43,616,489 downwards.
TAGCATTGATACTTGTACGTACATTTTCAATTGTTATCGTATTTATATGTGACCCAGTCAATATCCACAGGCACATTTAGTGACGGTGCGGATGTTGCCTCCATCATATGGGTTGGCGTCTGGACGCCTTGGAAATGTGCGTGCAAACGTGATAAAAATAGTTTTATGTAATAGTCAATTTAATATAACACAAGCGTCGTACGTATTTAGTAGTTTATTGTCCGTTTCTGCAGTTTTTTGTTTGGGTCATTATCTAGCACATATTAAAAGTTCATTACCGATCCGAGGAAATATATTATATATTGCTATTAAAGCGGTTGTTTAAAGACGTATTAGACAACAACTAAGTCACATGGTCCAATGAAAAAGCCACATTTCTTGCTTCTAAGTCGTATAGACGTGACCTACTTGTGTACGTTGTCTAAGTCAGATAGATCAACTCATTGGCCAATTCGTGATCTATCCTATACTTGTTTTGACGAACAGAGGCGGAAGTGAATACCCTGACAATGAAGCGTGGAGTTAAGCATTATGAATTTCGTTACTGGAGTTCTAGTGAAAACGGATATTCCTTGTTCACTTTTCTGCTCTAAATAGGTCAAATATACATGTTTGTGAGAGGGTTCAGAGATAGCGGGGACAATTGACATAGTAAATAAATATGTCATATAACGAACTACATTTGAACACAGGGATTCGGCACATTTGGGGTACTAGTATATATATTTATGTACTTAAATATATATACTAGTACCCCCAAACGTGCCGAATCCCTGTGCATTTGAATGAAGTCGGAGTGACATTTGCGCTATTTAAAGACGCATTAAATATTTTAAACAAAACACACATTTATAATCATTCCTCCCAGTTTTGCTGATCATTTTAATTGGGAGTATATAGAATACCATTTGACTAATTGATCAATAATTAATTGCAACTCTAGATTTGGGATAATACGCTGTGAGAATTTTTCTATTTGTGCATTTGTTGTTCTTTATTTAGTTTATACAAATTTATTTAGCTCGATTGCGAAACAAGTTCTTATAACTTATTCTAATCACTCTCGAGACCTCATTCCTGATGGAATCCATCGCCACGAGGGAGAGAGAAGAGGCATGTGGAATTTAAATGCCTTGCCTAAGGACACAATCGTAACGGCTCCAGCGGGGCTCGAACTCCGGGCCTTTCGCACATGAAGCGAACGCGCTACCACTGAGCTATCACGTTCTTTATTTGCTGGGCCCGTACGCTGTTAACGGGTATCTAGTGTAGTGCACGTGTGCACATTCTTAGACACCCTGATGTTGGTTTAAACATATTTATATATTCATAATGTATAGTACATATAGATCTATTGTATACAGAATGAAAATGGATTTAATCGAAAGCGTAAAGCCTGATGTTCGATATCAGTTGTCATATACATCATTGTTAAATACAAGTGTCCTTTCCTTGAGAAATGTCACTTTATCCTGCACTTGAAATAGAATTATAAATATGTAGAAAACAAAACAATCGTTCTTACAGGTAGAAAATCACAACAATCGTTCTTATAGGTAGAAAACCACAACATTCATTCTTACAGGTAGAAAACCACAACAGTCGTTCTTACAGGTAGAAAATCACAACAGTCATTCTTACAGGTAGAAAACCACAACATTCATTCTTACAGGTAGAAAACCACAACAGTCGTTCTTACAGGTAGAAAACCATAACAGTCGCTCTTATAGGTAGAAAACCACAACAGTCATTCTTACAGGTAGAAAACCACAACAGTCGTTCTTACAGGTAGAAAACCATAACAGTCGCTCTTATAGGTAGAAAACCACAACATTCATTCTTACAGGTAGAAAACCATAACAGTCGCTCTTATAGGTAGAAAACCACAACATTCATTCTTACAGGTAGAAAACCACAACAGTCGTTCTTACAGGTAGAAAACCATAACAGTCGCTCTTATAGGTAGAAAACCACAACATTCATTCTTACAGGTAGAAAACCATAACAGTCGCTCTTATAGGTAGAAAACCACAACATTCATTCTTACAGGTAGAAAACCACAACAGTCGTTCTTACAGGTAGAAAACCATAACAGTCGCTCTTATAGGTAGAAAACCACAACATTCATTCTTACAGGTAGAAAACCATAACAGTCGCTCTTATAGGTAGAAAACCACAACATTCATTCTTACAGGTAGAAAACCACAACAGTCGTTCTTACAGGTAGAAAACCACAACAGTCGCTCTTATAGGTAGAAAACCACAACATTCATTCTTACAGGTAGAAAACCATAACAGTCGCTCTTATAGGTAGAAAACCACAACATTCATTCTTACAGGTAGAAAACCACAACAGTCTTCTTACAGGTAGAAAACCACAACATTCATTCTTACAGGTAGAAAACCACAACAGTCGCGCTTACAGGTAGAAAACCACAACATTCATTCTTACAGGTAGAAAACCACAACAGTCGCTCTTATAGGTAGAAAACCACAACATTCATTCTTACAGGTAGAAAACCACAACAGTCGCTCTTACAGGTAGAAAACCACAACAGTCATTCTTACAGGTAGAAAACCACAACAGTCATTCTTACAGGTAGAAAACCACAACAGTCATTCTTACAGGTAGAAAACCACAACAGTCATTCTTATAGGTAGAAAACCACAACATTCATTCTTACAGGTAGAAAACCACAACATTCATTCTTACAGGTAGAAAACCACAACAGTCATTCTTACAGGTAGAAAACCACAACATTCATTCTTACAGGTAGAAAACCACAACAGTCGCTCTTACAGGTAGAAAACCACAACATTCATTATTACAGGTAGAAAACCACAACAGTCGCTCTTAAGTAAAAACACACATCGTTCTTACAGGTAGAAAACCACAACAGTCGCTCTTACAGGTAGAAAACCACAACATTCGTTCTTACAGGTAGAAAACCACAACATCGTTCTTACAGGTAGAAAACCACAACAGTCGCTCTTATAGGTAGAAAACCACAACAGTCATTCTTACAGGTAGAAAACCACAACAGTCGTTCTTACAGGTAGAAAACCACAACAGTCGCTCTTATAGGTAGAAAACCACAACATTCATTCTTACAGGTAGAAAACCATAACAGTCGCTCTTATAGGTAGAAAACCACAACATTCATTCTTACAGGTAGAAAACCACAACAGTCGTTCTTACAGGTAGAAAACCATAACAGTCGCTCTTATAGGTAGAAAACCACAACATTCATTCTTACAGGTAGAAAACCATAACAGTCGCTCTTATAGGTAGAAAACCACAACATTCATTCTTACAGGTAGAAAACCACAACAGTCGTTCTTACAGGTAGAAAACCATAACAGTCGCTCTTATAGGTAGAAAACCACAACATTCATTCTTACAGGTAGAAAACCATAACAGTCGCTCTTATAGGTAGAAAACCACAACATTCATTCTTACAGGTAGAAAACCACAACAGTCGTTCTTACAGGTAGAAAACCATAACAGTCGCTCTTATAGGTAGAAAACCACAACATTCATTCTTACAGGTAGAAAACCATAACAGTCATTCTTACAGGTAGAAAACCACAACAGTCATTCTTACAGGTAGAAAACCACAACAGTCATTCTTATAGGTAGAAAACCACAACAGTCATTCTTACAGGTAGAAAACCACAACAGTCATTCGTATAGGTAGAAAACCACAACATTCATTCTTACAGGTAGAAAACCACAACATTCATTCTTACAGGTAGAAAACCACAACAGTCATTCTTACAGGTAGAAAACCACAACATTCATTCTTACAGGTAGAAAACCACAACAGTCGCGCTTACAGGTAGAAAACCACAACATTCATTATTACAGGTAGAAAACCATAACAGTCGCTCTTATAGGTAGAAAACCACAACATTCATTCTTACAGGTAGAAAACCATAACAGTCGCTCTTATAGGTAGAAAACCACAACAGTCATTCTTACAGGTAGAAAACCAGAACAGTCATTATTACAGGTAGAAAACCACAACAGTCATTCTTACAGGTAGAAAACCACAACAGTCATTCTTATAGGTAGAAAACCACAACATTCATTCTTACAGGTAGAAAACCACAACATTCATTCTTACAGGTAGAAAACCACAACAGTCATTCTTACAGGTAGAAAACCACAACATTCATTCTTACAGGTAGAAAACCACAACAGTCGCGCTTACAGGTAGAAAACCACAACATTCATTATTACAGGTAGAAAACCACAACAGTCGCTCTTATATGTACAAAACGACATCATTCGTTCTTACAGGTAGAAAACCACAACAGTCGCTCTTATATGTAGAAAACCACATCATTCGTTCTTACAGGTAGAAAACCACAACAGTCGCTCTTATAGGTAGAAAACCACAACATTCATTCTTACAGGTAGAAAACCACAACAGTCATTCTTACAGGTAGAAAACCACAACATTCATTCTTACAGGTAGAAAACCACAACATTCATTCTTACAGGTAGAAAACCACAACAGTCGTTCTTACAGGTAGAAAACCACAACAGTCGCTCTTACAGGTAGAAAACCACAACATTCATTCTTACAGGTAGAAAACCACAACAGTCGTTCTTACAGGTAGAAAACCACAACAGTCGCTCTTACAGGTAGAAAACCACAACAGTCATTCTTACAGGTAGAAAACCACAACAGTCTTCTTACAGGTAGAAAACCACAACAGTCGCTCTTACAGGTAGAAAACCACAACATTCATTCTTACAGGTAGAAAACCACAACAGTCGTTCTTACAGGTAGAAAACCACAACAGTCGTTCTTACAGTTATAAAACCACAACAGTCGCTCTTATATGTAGAAAATCACAACATTCATTCGTACAGGTAGAAAACCACAACAGTCGCTCTTACAGGTAGAAAACCACAACATTCAGTCTTACAGGTAGAACACCACAACAGTCGCGCTTACAGGTAGAAAACCACAACATTCATTCTTACAGGTAGAAAACCACAACAGTCGCTCTTACAGGTAGAAAACCACAACAGTCGCTCTTACAGGTAGAAAACCACAACAGTCGTTCTTACAGGTAGAAAACCACAACAGTCGCTCTTACAGGTAGAAAACCACAACAGTCGTCCTTACAGGTAGAAAACCACAACAGTCGCTCTTATATGTAGAAAACCACAACAGTCGCTCTTACAGGTAGAAAACCACAACATTCATTCTTACAGGTAGAAAACCCCAACAGTCGCTCTTACAGGTAGAAAACCACAACATTCATTCTTACAGGTAGAAAACCACAACAGTCGCTTTTACAGGTAGAAAACCACAACATTCATTCTTACAGGTAGAAAACCACAACAGTCGCTCTTACAGGTAGAAAACCACAACATTCATTCTTACAGGTAGAAAACCACAACAGTCGCTCTTACAGGTAGAAAACCACAACATTCATTCTTACAGGTAGAAAACCACAACAGTCGCTCTTACAGGTAGAAAACCACAACATTCATTCTTACAGGTAGAAAACCACAACAGTCGTTCTTACAGGTAGAAAACCACAACAGTCGCTCTTACAGGTAGAAAACCACAACAGTCGTTCTTACAGGTAGAAAACCACAACAGTCGCTCTTATAGGTAGAAAACCACAACAGTCGCTCTTACAGGTAGAAAACCACAACATTCATTCTTACAGGTAGAAAACCACAACAGTCGCTCTTACAGGTAGAAAACCACAACATTCATTCTTACAGGTAGAAAACCACAACAGTCGCTCTTACAGGTAGAAAACCACAACATTCATTCTTACCGGTTGAAAACCACAACAGTCGCGCTTACAGGTAGAAAACCACAAAAACCACAACAGTCGCGCTTACAGGTAGAAAACCACAACATTCATTCTTACAGGTAGAAAACCACAACAGTCGTTCTTACAGGTAGAAAACCACAACAGTCGTTCTTACAGGTAGAAAACCACAACAGTCGTTCTTACAGGTAGAAAACCACAACATTCATTCTTACAGGTAGAAAACCACAACAGTCGCTCTTACAGGTAGAAAACCACAACAGTCATTCTTACAGGTAGAAAACCACAACAGTCGCTCTTAAGTAAAAACCACAACATTCGTTCTTACAGGTAGAAAACCACAACAGTCGCTCTTACAGGTAGAAAACCACAACATTCGTTCTTACAGGTAGAAAACCACAACAGTCGCTCTTATATGTAGAAAACACAACATATTCTTACAGGTAGAAAACCACAACAGTCGTTCTTACAGGTAGAAAACCACAACAGTCGTTCTTACAGGTAGAAAACCACAACAGTCGTTCTTACAGGTAGAAAACCACAACAGTCGCTCTTATATGTAGAAAATCACAACATTCATTCTTACAGGTAGAAAACCACAACAGTCGTTCTTACAGGTAGAAAACCACAACAGTCGCTCTTACAGGTAGAAAACCACAACATTCATTCTTACAGGTAGAAAACCACAACAGTCACTCTTACAGGTAGAAAACCACAACAGTCGCTCTTACAGGTAGAAAACCACAACATTCATTCTTACAGGTAGAAAACCACAACAGTCGCTCTTACAGGTAGAAAACCACAACATTCATCTTACAGGTAGAAACCACAACAGTCGCTCTTACAGGTAGAAAACCACAACAGTCGCTCTTACAGGTAGAAAACCACAACAGTCGTCTTACAGGTAGAAAACCACAACAGTCGTTCTTACAGGTAGAAAACCACAACAGTCGTTCTTACAGGTAGAAAACCACAACAGTCGCTCTTAGGTAGAAAACCACAACATTCATTCTTACAGGTAGAAAACCACAACAGTCGCTCTTACAGGTAGAAAACCACAACAGTCGCTCTTACAGGTAGAAAACCACAACAGTCGTTCTTACAGGTAGAAAACCACAACAGTCGCTCTTACAGGTAGAAAACCACAACAGTCGTTCTTACAGGTAGAAAACCACAACAGTCGCTCTTATAGGTAGAAAACCACAACAGTCGCTCTTACAGGTAGAACACCACAACAGTCGCTCGTACAGGTAGAAAACCACAACAGTCGTTCTTACAGGTAGAAAACCACAACAGTCGTTCTTACAGTTATAAAACCACAACAGTCGCTCTTATATGTAGAAAATCACAACATTCATTCGTACAGGTAGAAAACCACAACAGTCGTTCTTACAGGTAGAAAACCACAACATCGCTCTTACAGGTAGAAAACCACAACATTCATTCTTACAGGTAGAAAACCACAACAGTCGCTCTTACAGGTAGAAAACCACAACATTCATTATTACAGGTAGAAAACCACAACGGTCGTTCTTACAGGTAGAAAACCACAACAGTCGCTCTTACAGGTAGAAAACCACAACAGTCGTTCTTACAGGTAGAAAACTACAACAGTCGCTCTTATATGTAGAAAACCACAACAGTCGCTCTTACAGGTAGAAAACCACAACATTCATTCTTACAGGTAGAAAACCCCAACAGTCGCTCTTACAGGTAGAAAACCACAACATTCATTCTTACAGGTAGAAAACCACAACAGTCGCTCTTACAGGTAGAAAACCACAACATTCAGTCTTACCGGTTGAAAACCACAACAGTCGCGCTTACAGGTAGAAAACCACAAAAAAACACAACAGTCGCGCTTACAGGTAGAAAACCACAACAGTCATTCTTACAGGTAGAAAACCACAACAGTCGCTCTTACAGGTAGAAAACCACAACATTCATTCTTACAGGTAGAAAACCACAACAGTCGCTCTTACAGGTAGAAAACCACAACATTCATTCTTACCGGTTGAAAACCACAACAGTCACGCTTACAGGTAGAAAACCACAAAAACCCACAACAGTCGCGCTTACAGGTAGAAAACCACAACATTCATTCTTACAGGTAGAAAACCACAACAGTCGCTCTTACAGGTAGAAAACCACAACATTCATTCTTACAGGTAGAAAACCACAACAGTCGGTCTTACAGGTAGAAAACCACAACAGTCGCACTTACAGGTAGAAAACCACAACAGTCGTTCTTATAGGTAGAAAACCACAACAGTCGTTCTTACAGGTAGAACACCACAACAGTCGCTCGTACAGGTAGAAAACCACAACAGTCGTTCTTACAGGTAGAAAACCACAACAGTCGTTCTTACAGTTATAAAACCACAACAGTCGCTCTTATATGTAGAAAATCACAACATTCATTCGTACAGGTAGAAAACCACAACAGTCGCTCTTACAGGTAGAAAACCACAACAGCCGCTCTTACAGGTAGAAAACCACAACAGTCGTTCTTACAGGTAGAAAACCACAACAGTCGCTCTTACAGGTAGAAAACCACAACAGTCGTCCTTACAGGTAGAAAACCACAACAGTCGCTCTTATATGTAGAAAACCACAACAGTCGCTCTTACAGGTAGAAAACCACAACATTCATTCTTACAGGTAGAAAACCCCAACAGTCACTCTTACAGGTAGAAAACCACAACAGTCGCTCTTACAGGTAGAAAACCACAACATTCATTCTTACAGGTAGAAAACCACAACAGTCGCTCTTACAGGTAGAAAACCACAACATTCATTCTTACAGGTAGAAAACCACAACAGTCGCTCTTACAGGTAGAAAACCACAACATTCATTCTTACAGGTAGAAAACCACAACAGTCGCTCTTACAGGTAGAAAACCACAACATTCATTCTTACCGGTTGAAAACCACAACAGTCGCGCTTACAGGTAGAAAACCACAAAAACACACAACAGTCGCGCTTACAGGTAGAAAACCACAACATTCATTCTTACAGGTAGAAAACCACAACAGTCGCTCTTACAGGTAGAAAACCACAACATTCATTCTTACAGGTAGAAAACCACAACAGTCGTTCTTACAGGTAGAAAACCACAACAGTCGCTCTTACAGGTAGAAAACCACAACAGTCGTTCTTACAGTAGAAAACCACAACAGTCGCTCTTACAGGTAGAAAACCACAACATTCATTCTTACAGGTAGAAAACCACAACAGTCGCTCTTACAGGTAGAAAACCACAACATTCATTCTTACAGGTAGAAAACCACAACAGTCGCTCTTACAGGTAGAAAACCACAACATTCATTCTTACCGGTTGAAAACCACAACAGTCGCGCTTACAGGTAGAAAACCACAAAAAACCACAACAGTCGCGCTTACAGGTAGAAAACCACAACATTCATTCTTACAGGTAGAAAACCACAACAGTCGCTCTTACAGGTAGAAAACCACAACATTCATTCTTACAGGTAGAAAACCACAACAGTCGTTCTTACAGGTAGAAAACCACAACAGTCGCTCTTACAGGTAGAAAACCACAACAGTCGTTCTTACAGGTAGAAAACCACAACAGTCGCTCTTACAGGTAGAAAACCACAACAGTCGCTCTTACAGGTAGAAAACCACAACATTCATTCTTACAGGTAGAAAACCACAACAGTCGCTCTTACAGGTAGAAAACCACAACATTCATTCTTACAGGTAGAAAACCACAACAGTCGCTCTTACAGGTAGAAAACCACAACATTCATTCTTACAGGTAGAAAACCACAACAGTCGCTCTTACAGGTAGAAAACCACAACAGTCGTTCTTACAGGTAGAAAACCACAACAGTCGTTCTTACAGGTAGAAAACCACAACAGTCGCTCTTACAGGTAGAAAACCACAACAGTCGTTCTTACAGGTAGAAAACCACAACAGTCGCTCTTACAGGTAGAAAACCACAACAGTCGCTCTTACAGGTAGAAAACCACAACATTCATTCTTACAGGTAGAAAACCACAACAGTCGTTCTTACAGGTAGAAAACCACAACAGTCGCTCTTATAGGTAGAAAACCACAACAGTCGCTCTTACAGGTAGAAAACCACAACATTCATTCTTACAGGTAGAAAACCACAACAGTCGCTCTTACAGGTAGAAAACCACAACATTCATTCTTACAGGTAGAAAACCACAACAGTCGCTCTTACAGGTAGAAAACCACAACATTCAGTCTTACGGTTGAAAACCACAACAGTCGTCTTACAGGTAGAAAACCACAAAAAAACCACAACAGTCGCGCTTACAGGTAGAAAACCACAACAGTCCTCTTACAGGTAGAAAACCACAACAGTCGCTCTTACAGGTAGAAAACCACAACATTCATTCTTACAGGTAGAAAACCACAACAGTCGCTCTTACAGGTAGAAAACCACAACATTCATTCTTACAGGTAGAAAACCACAACAGTCGCTCTTACAGGTAGAAAACCACAACATTCATTCTTACAGGTTGAAAACCACAACAGTCGCGCTTACAGGTAGAAAACCACAAAAAAACCACAACAGTCGCGCTTACAGGTAGAAAACCACAACATTCATTCTTACAGGTAGAAAACCACAACAGTCGCTCTTACAGGTAGAAAACCACAACATTCAGTCTTACAGGTAGAAAACCACAACAGTCGCTCTTACAGGTAGAAAACCACAACATTCATTCTTACAGGTAGAAAACCACAACAGTCGCTCTTACAGGTAGAAAACCACAACATTCATTCTTACAGGTTGAAAACCACAACAGTCGCGCTTACAGGTAGAAAACCACAACATTCATTCTTACAGGTAAAAAACCACAACAGTCGGTCTTACAGGTAGAAAACCACAACAGTCGCTCTTACAGGTAGAAAACCACAACAGTCGTTCTTACAGGTAGAAAACCACAACAGTCGTTCTTACAGGTAGAACACCACAACAGTCGCTCGTACAGGTAGAAAACCACAACAGTCGTTCTTACAGGTAGAAAACCACAACAGTCGTTCTTACAGGTAGAAAACCACAACAGTCGCTCTTACAGGTAGAAAACCACAACATTCATTCGTACAGGTAGAAAACCACAACAGTCGCTCTTACAGGTAGAAAACCACAACATTCAGTCTTACAGGTAGAAAACCACAACAGTCGCTCTTACAGGTAGAAAACCACAACATTCATTCTTACAGGTAGAAAACCACAACAGTCGCTCTTACAGGTAGAAAACCACAACAGTCGCTCTTACAGGTAGAAAACCACAACAGTCGCTCTTACAGGTAGAAAACCACAACATTCATTCTTACAGGTAGAAAACCACAACAGTCACCTTACAGGTAGAAAACCACAACAGTCGCTCTTACAGGTAGAAAACCACAACATTCATTCTTACAGGTAGAAAACCACAACAGTCGCTCTTACAGGTAGAAAACCACAACATTCATTCTTACAGGTAGAAAACCACAACAGTCGCTCTTACAGGTAGAAAACCACAACAGTCGTTCTTACAGGTAGAAAACCACAACAGTCGCTCTTACAGGTAGAAAACCACAACATTCATTCTTACAGGTAGAAAACCACAACAGTCGTTCTTACAGGTAGAAAACCACAACAGTCGCTCTTACAGGTAGAAAACCACAACATTCATTCTTACAGGTAGAAAACCACAACAGTCGCTCTTACAGGTAGAAAACCACAACATTCATTCTTACAGGTAGAAAACCACAACAGTCGTCTTACAGGTAGAAAACCACAACAGTCGCTCTTACAGGTAGAAAACCACAACATTCATTCTTACAGGTAGAAAACCACAACAGTCGCTTACAGGTAGAAAACCACAACATTCATTCTTACAGGTAGAAAACCACAACAGTCGCTCTTACAGGTAGAAAACCACAACATTCGTTCTTACAGGTAGAAAACCACAACAGTCGCTCTTACAGGTAGAAAACCACAACAGTCGTTCTTACAGGTAGAAAACCACAACAGTCGTTACACAACAGTCCTTACAGGTAGAAAACCACAACATTCATTCTTACAGGTAGAAAACCACAACAGTCGCTCTTACAGGTAGAAAACCACAACATTCATTCTTACAGGTAGAAAACCACAACAGTCGCTCTTACAGGTAGAAAACCACAACATTCATTCTTACAGGTAGAAAACCACAACAGTCGTTCTTACAGGTAGAAAACCACAACAGTCGCTCTTACAGGTAGAAAACCACAACATTCATTCTTACAGGTAGAAAACCACAACAGTCGCTCTTACAGGTAGAAAACCACAACATTCATTCTTACAGGTAGAAAACCACAACAGTCGCTCTTACAGGTAGAAAACCACAACATTCATTCTTACCGGTTGAAAACCACAACAGTCGCGCTTACAGGTAGAAAACCACAAAAAACCACAACAGTCGCGCTTACAGGTAGAAAACCACAACATTCATTCTTACAGGTAGAAAACCACAACAGTCGCTCTTACAGGTAGAAAACCACAACATTCATTCTTACAGGTAGAAAACCACAACAGTCGCTCTTACAGGTAGAAAACCACAACAGTCGCTCTTACAGGTAGAAAACCACAACAGTCGTTCTTATAGGTAGAAAACCACAACAGTCGTTCTTACAGGTAGAAAACCACAACAGTCGCTCTTACAGGTAGAAAACCACAACAGTCGTTCTTACAGGTAGAAAACCACAACATTCATTCTTACAGGTAGAAAACCACAACAGTCGCTCTTACAGGTAGAAAACCACAACAGTCGCTCTTACAGGTAGAAAACCACAACAGTCGTTCTTATAGGTAGAAAACCACAACAGTCGTTCTTACAGGTAGAAAACCACAACAGTCGCTCGTACAGGTAGAAAACCACAACAGTCGTTCTTACAGGTAGAAAACCACAACATTCATTCTTACAGGTAGAAAACCACAACAGTCGCTCTTACAGGTAGAAAACCACAACATTCATTCTTACAGGTAGAAAACCACAACAGTCGCTCTTATATGTAGAAAATACAACATTCATTCTTACAGGTAGAAAACCACAACAGTCGTTCTTACAGGTAGAAAACCACAACAGTCGCTCTTATATGTAGAAAACCACAACAGTCGCTCTTACAGGTAGAAAACCACAACATTCATTCTTACAGGTAGAAAACCACAACAGTCGCTCTTACAGGTAGAAAACCACAACATTCATTCTTACAGGTAGAAAACCACAACAGTCGTTCTTACAGGTAGAAAACCACAACATTCAGTCTTACAGGTAGAAAACCACAACAGTCGTTCTTACAGGTAGAAAACACAAAAAAACCACAACAGTCGCTCTTACAGGTAGAAAACCACAACATTCATTCTTACAGGTAGAAAACCACAACAGTCGCTCTTACAGGTAGAAAACCACAACATTCATTCTTACAGGTAGAAAACCACAACAGTCGCTCTTACAGGTAGAAAACCACAACATTCATTCTTACAGGTAGAAAACCACAACAGTCGCTCTTACAGGTAGAAAACCACAACATTCATTCTTACAGGTAGAAAACCAC